>BMAC01000574.1:638320-688364 GCA_014905375.1 Phtheirospermum japonicum | reverse complement strand
CGGGACTTAGTCCCATTCTTTTGTGAACTTCCAGAACCAGCCGCCGAACTGCCCCTATTTTAGTCCGGTGCCAGGATTTCCTCTAGCTGCCGTCTCCGTTTTGGCGGCGGTGGGACGCAGAGTGTGCGGGTGTCGCGTGGAATTTGAGAGAGTGAGAGATGTGTTGGTGTGATTTGGGGTTTTGACGAGGGTGGATGAAAGGTGGTCGGCCGGCGATTGCCGAACCTGAACGGATTATACGGTGCTCTATAAATCCATTTTGAAATTGCGAATGGGTTTCACGGATGAACTGAATTAGAGATGGATTGAGTAAATTGGTTATATGACTTAAGGTTTTAAGAATGATTGAGATTTGGGATTTTCTCACGGGGAATTAGGGTTCTTGGCAATTTTAGGATTTTAAGTATTTTACAACTTAAGTGTGATTATGATTTCAGGGTTTATGAATAAATAGGTATTAATTTAATTGAGTTTTATGATTGAGATTTGGGATTTTCTCACGGGGAATTAGGGTTCTTGGCAATTTTAGAATTTTAAGTATTTTACAGCTTAAGCGTTATTATGATTTCAGGGTTTATGAATAAATTTTAGGATTTTAAGTATTTTACAGCTTAAGCGTGATTATGATTTCAGGGTTTATGAATAATTAGGTATTAATTGAATTGAATTTTATGATTAGTTATATTTTATGTTTTTTGGTTTAATGATTTATTAGATTTTATGATTATGGGTTTTATGATTAGTTAGGATTTTTTTTGAAAATATATTTATGCTTTTGTGGGTATTTTGTGAATAATAAACTTTTGGAGTGTTTTACAATAAATTAAAAATATTTATTTATTTATATAATAAAATAAACATACAAAAGGACATTCTAGACAATCACAAATTAATATCAATATTTTAATTAATAATATTATAATTAGAAAGGACATGTGGCATTCATTGGAGGCGTGACTATAATTAGTCAGGTACAACGGCTGACTACAGGTAGAATCGCCCAAGTTAGTAATGTTATTTTTGTAATTAATTATGAAAGTCAAAGGAGATTGTTGAAATAATAGCTCTTTTGAAATAATTTGGGATGCTCTAACTTTTTTTAAAAAAAATGTTATGATAGTATTTTTAATATAACAATGTTTATTTAAATTTATGCGGGGAAAGATATTTAAACTATAATAATTGTGTGCAAGTGAATTTAACAATGTCAATTTAAACTTATGTGATAAAAGATATTTAAATTATAATTAAAAAAATGGGTGCACCGATGTCGATTTTTGTATACGGCAAATAATTATTCGATTCGAGTCACAATGTGGGTAGGAGTGAAATCCTTAAATTCTACTTGAAAAAAAAATTGATTTTTACTAAAATATAAAGGAGAGAAGTTTTTTTTTAATAAACTTCAAATTGTTGGTAATACATTGTCTTTAGACATTATCTTAATAATGTATAGTAATTAATGTGCAATATAATTATAATTTTGTCTTTCAATATTGTAGTATTGAAGATGCTTTTTAGTGCATTCTCATCACAAAAATCATATGAATAACATGAGATATTTCAAATCTAATCTAAATTTGACAGGTTACTAGCTAATTTGAAATTTAATAACCAAGTTACTGCTTGGAATATGCATGAAATAAATCCAAAACAGTAAAATTCCTTTTGTTCTCTTTCTATTTGTTGATCTTTCTATTGTAATATTTACTTCTTCTTATTTGTCCATGTTATCTCAAATTGGTATTTGGTTTTGATCATTTGTAATTTTCTACCGCAGTTTCACAAACTCTTTATAATTAAAAATGGTCTCATATGAGACCGGTTAAATATGAGACCTACTTATATATATATTCACAGTTTTTAGATATTGATTACCATAATCATTGATTTTCACGTTCTTTATTTAAAAGTATGTATAACTTTTAAAAATTCCCCAAAAGTTTATGATAATCTAAATTTGACAGGTTACTAGCTAATTTGAAATTTAATAACCAAGCAAAGGTTACTGCTTGGAATATGCATGAAATAAATCCCAAAACAGTGAAATTCCTTTTGTTCTCTTTCTATTTGTTGATATTTCTATTGTAATATTTACTTCTTCTTATTTGTCCATGTTATCTCAAATTGGTATTTGGTTTTGCTCATTTGTAATTTCTTCCGCAGTTTCACAAACACTTTATAATTAAAAATGGTTCATATGAGACCGATCAAATATGAGACCTACTTATATATATATATTCACAGTTTTTCGATATTGATTACCATAATCATTGATTTCCACGTACTTTATTTAAAAGTATGAAAATCCTCAAATATCCACAAACCTTATTAAAATTTCACAAAATATAAGTGACTCACTTTAAAAAGTTTTTATAAAACTCTTTATAATTAAAAATGGTCTCATATGAGACCGGTCAAATATGAGACCTACTTATATATATTTTCACAGTTTTTCGATATTGACTACCATAATCATTGATTTCTACGTACTTTTATTTAAAAGTATGTATAACTTTTAAAAATTCCCCAAAAATTTATGATAAAAATATATCTAAGTCTTTGAAAGCCTACGATGAAAATCCTCAAATATCCACAAACCTTATTAAAATTTCACAAAATCTATAAGTGACCCACTTTAAAAAGTTTTTATAAAACTTTAAGTTTCAGTTTTACCAAAGCATTTTGCTGAATAATAAGGGTGATTATATCGACTACTTGCACCATAAAATCTGTGTTGCCCCTAATTAATTAATTAACTAGCGTATATTCAACTTAATTTGACGTATATATACATTTTCTATATTTAGATGTCTCATTAGAAAAAATATCCATTAAGATTTTGAACGATGCTATAGACGAAAATAAATAAATAAATAAAATCACATGTGAACCTTTAAATAACTAAGAATTACTTAAAACAAGGCATAAACATTTTTTAAGATCTCTATAGACGTATATATACATTTTCTATATTGAGATGTCTCATTAGAAATCTTGAAACAGAAAAAGAAATATCCATCAAGATTTTGAACGATGCTATAGACGAAAATAAATAAATAAATAAATAAAATCACATGTGAGCCTTTAAAGAACTAAGAATTACTTAAAACAAGGCATAAACAGCCAAATTTTAAAAAAAAAAAGAAAAAAAAGAAACTGACACCAAATTTTAAACTAGAACCTTGGAATCTATGACGCACGGACACTTCGTTTTTGACCTTCGGGCTGAGTCGGACACTCCGGGAACTGTCTCTTATACACATCTAGATGTGTATAAGAGACAGACACAGCCCTGACACGTTTTTTCAATTTTTTTTATTTTTTTTTCAAAATTTTTATTTTTTTTAAATTTTTTAATTTAATATTATTTTTTATTTTATTTGAGGTTTTATAAATTATTGTAAATGAGTTTGTAATTATTTTAGATGACTTATTAGAAATAAAAATTATTATAATTTAATATTTATAAAAAATAAATATATTAATAATTATTTATATTATAAACGTGTCCGAGTCGTGTCGTGTCCTATATTTTTAAAAATAAGCGTGTCCTCGTGTCCGAGTCGTGTCCCGTATCCGTGTCGGTGCAACTTAGCTTGGAATTGTTTTGAATAGGATGAGTGTAAGACATCATATAAACGGTTTATTTTCCGATTCATTTGTATTCACATATGTATATACTAACAACTAGAGGCTGGCCCAACAAAAATTTGAAATCTTAGAACAAAAATGTTAATATTATCATTTGCAAATGATAACATTATTTGTAGAAAGCACAACTCAAAAATAGAAAAGACATCCATGTTGCATTTTCAGCTTAAGTAATTAGATCCGATTAATACGATGATGAAACACAAACCCAAAACGGGCAAGACTCTTATCAGGCCGGACTAACGGATCATCCGTTAGGCCAAAATTTCATACCGCTATATTATAGTATAAAAACCAATACATTATAGTAAAAAGTCAATATATCATAATACTAATACAAAAACCAATACATCATAACACGGGTCAGATATTTATGAAAACTCAATACTTTTGAGTACAAAAACCAATACATCATTAGGGGTGTAATCGAGCCGATTCGAGCTGAACACTGTCAGGCTCGAGCTCGACTGCAAAATTCGAAGCTCGAGCTCGAACGAGCTCAATTTTCTCAAGCTCGAGCTCGGCTCGTTTGAAAACTCGACAAGCTCGAGCTCGACTCGACTCGATTTACATAATATTAATTAAAAAAACCTAAAAGCATAAAATAAAATATTTAATATTAATTTTTATTATATATTTAGGGTATATATGTAAATAAGTGAGTATACTAAGGATAAAATGTAAATCTAGTAAAGCTTGATTAGGCTCGCGAGCCTATTCGTTAAGTATTACTGAGCTCGAGTTCGAGCTCGATACACAATCGAGTAGCTCGAGCTCGAGCTCGGCTCGATTAACCTCGAGTCGATTTCGAGCTTTTCTCGAGTCGATTCCGAATAACTCACGAGCCGGCTCGACTCACTTACACCTCTATACATCATAGTTCAAAAACCAATACATTAGGGTATCGGGTCAGGTGGTCTAACGGGTCATGACCCGTCAATCTGGCCTTACGCAAGTCTTTGCCAAAACCAAATTATTGCTCACAAACAGTTCTGATGCTATTGCTTCTTCTAAGAAGTAACAAATATCCATACAGCTCCCAACTTAGTTGGGTTTTAATCTAATCCAACAAAAATCACCACTCAACATGAAACTTAGATGAAACACATAACAATTAAATAAAAAAATCATACAAAAAGAAAATAAAATTTAAAAAATGTTGCGAAAACACAAATATAAAAAGATAATAAAAATAAGGCAACAAACATGTTATTGTATTTATCAAGTTATCGTATTTATCAATATACGAAGTAACAAATACTTATGGCTCACCATCTGAAAACCCAAGTCCGAGCCATCTGGATACATATAACTCACCATCTGATGCTATTGCTTCTTCTAAGATGAAACGAAAATCCATACAGCTCCCAACTTAGTTAGCATAAGCAAATCCAACAAAAAATCATCAAGTAACATGAAACTTAGATGAAACACATAACAATTAAATAAATAAAATCATATAAAAAGAAAATAAAATTTAAGAATTGTTGCGAAAACACAAATATAAAAAGATATTTAAAAAAAAAGCAACAAATGTGCTAATGTATTTATCAAGTTATTGCATTTAATTTCCAAACTTAACCCACTGTTTGAATTCATTAATCAAGATTTTGAACATCCATTGACATAAACCCTTTTTCTCTACCATTTTTCATATCTATGAATAAATAAATAAAACCAAATTAATGAAAAAGACGTTTAAAACCAGCATAGAGTAGAAACCAACATGTAGTACCAATCGTACTTTGAAACATTAAATTTTTCTACTCATTTTTTGCAAGAAATACCAAAGCCAAATAATCTACAACCAACTTTTGTATCCCTTTTCAACCAGCATATTCAGAACCACGATAAATGTTATATTTTCTAGGCTCTATCGGACTGCCAATACCTATATTTTAAACCAATAAACTTAATGTAGCTTTAGAACAAAATAACTACAGTGTAGCAATTGAAAGAAATAATATATTTGTAACCAATAATAAAAAAAGAAGAATAGTTTTAATTACCAACACTCCTTCGAGATGCTTAAAACTCATCTTGTTCTTGATACTCAATGCCTGTCCATCCACATAAACAATCATAAATTTCACTCTAGAATTACAAAAATAACACCAAAAAGAAAACTAACATTCTTGGATATTTTAGAGCGCTAATGAACTTCACGAGTCTCCTTGCGTTTGCGATTGAAGTGAACATTGCAGCAGCCATGATATTCAATCTCCTTGTGGCTGTAAAATCTCAAATATATCAGAAAATAAAACAAAAAGATATGTAGTCAAATGGTTTATCTTGAAAATCGTAAGATGCTACACCATAAACATACCATAGTTGATTAGCCATAAATAAGATCAAACCTAGAGATAGAAAAAAAGTGCCATCCCCTAAACCAACCCGGGACCGGACCGGAGGGAATCGCCAGATCATGTACAAACACAAGCAAAACCAATCTTCTCCGAAAAATCTACATGAATTTAATATAAAGCAATCAAAGCGGGAAAAAATATTTTCCATAATGAAGATTATTTCTTGAATTCATAAAAGCTCCATTCTCCAGCAACATTGACACGATTTAATAATCCAGAAAATAAATCACACAACAAAACAAAAACATAAAAGAACCCTCCAAAAATTCGAAATTATTTCTCACATCCCGTATTTTTAATTCTCCTCTCCAAAGGCTCCTTAATTCTCAAAACCCGATTCCTGCTGTTATTGCTTCTTCAGGGATAGATTTAAAAAAAAAAAAGTCTACACAACTCCCACATTGAGCAAAATTGTATTTGATCAAAGCCAGTTGGAAACAATGATTTCAAGAAGTTGAGAATGTCAAATGGGGAATTATATAATATCGGGTCTAAATTTATAAATCATTACAAGTAAAACTTAAAGAAAATTAGTAAATAAAAAATAAGACTTACAAAAACTTATTCCCATTTTCCTGAATTATTGACCCTTTTTATTGAAAAATCCTAGTAAAAAAAATAAAAACACACAAACAAACAATAAAAGTAGAAGAAGGAAATAAAAACCATATTAGAAACAGATTATAGTTGGTAATTATGGGTTTTTTAATTGATTACGGTGGTAAGTAAACATTTATTTTTTAACAGATTGTGTCGTCTTGTTTAAAAGTAAGCTAGCAACAGCCGATTTAATTTATAGACATGAGAAATGTTAATCAAATACCTTGGTGTAAAGCTTCTGTGCTCGTAGTCTTTCAATTTCAACTCGCAAACCGCACTATCCAAATTTCATGTCACCTTTAGGGAATTTTTTTCCTCCTCACTAAAAGAAGTGTCGTATTCAATATATTTGGCAGCCTGGACTGGAAACTCTTTATATTATCCAAGAGAAACATGCATGGATCATTTAACTATTCAAGTAAACTAAAAACATAAAGAATATTCACCTTCTTATATCTCTTTGAATCTCTCAATAATCATCTTTAAACAGTCCACTTCCTTCTTCCTTATGAGCAGCCTCGATTTTTTTGCTTCAGTGTTCATATATCGGGATCCCTTATCCTGAAACACAAAATAGTAAGGTGGATATATTATCCATTCACAACTGATGAAGATCTAGCATAGGAATTAAATAGAGAAATTACCCCTGGGTTTAGCTAAAATATAAAATATCTACATATCCAATTCACAAATATCCACCAACATTTATTTATCTTTAACAAATCGCAACATGACCAAAATTGTCGTTCGTTCTTAGTTCTGTAAGAATTCAACGGAAATTTTGTAACTATAAGAGACTGAGTTCTTTGAAAGAATACACTAATAACAGTCAAGTTTGCAGGCATCTTAGTCAACTGTTGTTTCGACTTGGATAAACCAAACATAGGGGCAATAATCAAGATCCAACCTCTACCTTATTCATTGTATGGTAAACCATGTCCAGCCCCTCCATTAATTGCTCCGTTTTCACAATTTAGAAAATATTTAAAGCAATTTCATGGAGGGTGACAAATATAATTGCACATGTGTATGTATATCTCCATCTGTCTTAAACTCAAAAATATAATTTTCATCATCCCGTCACCTTCCTTAACAAAAGCAATTCCATCCTGCAGCTTTTCAATCAATTTCACTGGCCAAGAAATTTAGATATCTTCAGATTTTACTATCCCCCATGTAGCCTCATTATAGAGAAATTCAATTATTATTCAAAATTCCAATCAAATAGATTTTTTTTTTCTAGTTAGGCAATATTACGGTAAATTTCAGGGGTATATTTGTAGGGCTCTCTAAAAAATGAAAGGTTTGTATTAATAAGTGAATTACATGTAATAACAGCTCCTTCATTCGGATGCTCATATCCCTCCCTTCATAAATCATCTTCTTCAGTAGTTTCTTGTCATTGGTAACATGTGAAACTCCGGATGCAGGTTTGCCTTTTTCACCAATCCATTTTGCATCTGAACAAAATATTTTAGGAAAAGAAAAAAAAAATCGTGTGACATTTAAATTTACAATATAAAAATTGTATCACTCAATAACGCTGAGTTTAACTCCATCTCGATTTCTCGTTCCTCGTGTACACAAGTCTTTTTATTGTACATATATGCCGATAACACAGATAAGTAAATAAAGAATAGCATATAGTTCACAATGCAACCAAAATAATGCATTGAGCAACAATCTTTCTATTAGATAGTTAAAAGAAACAAATAACAAGAATAAAACCAGATATATATCTTCAAAAGCATAATTGCAGTTTCTGTAAAATAAGTGGCCACATTACAGATATATGTTAAAAATATATATTCAAATTAAAAATATAGAAATACCTTGTTGACGTATTCATTGAGATGTGGGTTTACAAATATGTGCGAGTAAAGCACACATTGTTAGGATTGACCCATGTATCTTTAATCCCACCTTCCACAAATGCTGCCACACAAGCCAACCCATCTGTCATCAAAAAACAAACTTCAATTATATTATTTTTGCTTTTTAAAGAAAACAGGATAAATGTGCTACACTTTAGCTAGATCAATATAAAATATATAAGGGAGAAACTCAATTTGATAAAATTCAAGCTATTTTGCCAAATATATATTCTCTCTAAAGATCAAGGTCTTGCGTTTATCAAACCATAGATGTTTAGAGCTAAACAAACAATTACTAAATGAAATGTACAAAGCAAAAAAATGCAGGAAAATATTGTTATTATTCTCACCAAATCAACTTAGATGATTGTTGAAGAACTTCCTTTATGCTCGCCATGTATTTTGGTCAAATCGAAAAAAGTCCTTGCACAAGCATTGTCGAACCCACATGAGGCGTTGCTTGCATATGGAATATTAATTTGCCCATTGTAAAATAAGAAAAAGTTACATTAATGGGAATAACAATATTTAAAAACCCAATATAGCTTCCTATCAAGCTAGAGCTTAGCAGAAAGCAAATATGTGTTGGTCAATTTCCTAAATTTTAGAAACTCGTCTCTCGAACATAACACTGCACTAAAATTAAAAATAATAAATATTAATAATATTTCATAGTAATTAGTTAAATTTGAAGTCAACAAAATTAATATACCTTGTCAGGATAATTTCTTGTAAGGTGGTGATTCCAACAGCCAATATCAAGGCATCGACTTTAAAACTCTCTTTCTCATATAATTTCAGAAATGTCTTCTTATAATTCTTATACTTTGGGCGTAAGTTTGTGGTTTTTATGAACTTACCTAAGAATCAATATTTTAGTCCTCTCTAGTTTTCTTTATCGCAAGAAGATTAAAAAGATGATGGAGTGGCAGGAAACAAAAACAAATTTTTTCAAAAATTAAATCTCAAAGAAAAAAAAAACAAGCGCACTCACTTATTCAAACACGTATAAATGCAGTCAATACTCGGAAAACGAAATTCATCTTCAAAATTTGTTCGCGAAGAACCAAGGACCTCTACATAAATAGGACATACTAAGAAAATATTAGCTTCAATGGTAGAACCACTTCTCAATTTTTTTAATAGATCTCTCTCCATTTTCTTTTTCAAAATTCCAAATCAAGCAAACAGTGAGAGCAAAACAATAATGTTTCTTAAAAAAATGAAGCTAAAAAAAAGAAGAGAAAAGAAAGAGAGAGATATAGGTCGAATACTTTGGCCCAGTACATGGCCGCTTGCCGCAAGTGGAGCGCTACTGGTGAATCTGCTTGTGCGCGGTCGCCACCTCCCATGGTTCTTGCTCTATCCAAGCATCTGGATCCTTTCTTGCTCTATCCAAGCATGGCATGAGAAATGAACAAAGATAAAATTTTAATTTCAATATTCATCACACCAGCTATTAAAATATACATGATTTACAATAAGAATTTTGGAAAATTAAATCAAAAACTTATCAAAGCCCAATTTTGATATATTAAATTGTACTACCAAGAAGCAAAATAAGAAGAAAAAAAGCAGAGCCGTTTTCTTTTTGCAATTTTAGTTGCCTTATATAGCAATTGAACAATGCCACAAATAAGAATCACTTGAACTAATCCACCAGTTGAACAGTTTCACCCAGACAACCACAAAAAAAAAAAAGCATTAAATTGGTGAAACGAAAATAGCCATTTCATATATTCTTCACTTTTCTGCACTCCATGTAATACCGCCATTTCCAAGTATCGAAATGGAAAAACAATTAAGATATAATGAACAGTAAAAAAAGGAAAAAGGAAAGAAAATTTAAAAAAATGGGAACAATTACAAAAGGGAAGAATCATCACCACGTATCCACCTCCATTGCTGTTGCTGCTGCTGGACCAAACTGAATGAGAGAAATTAGGTTGTTGAAATTCATGACCTCATTTCAAGGATTGAGAAGGACGAGTTAAGTATAGAGGACCATGCCTATTTTGAAAGTTCTAGAATCTCATTCTACAGTCATATTGATTTATGTGATTGTGATTGAGAAAACCAAATTAGGTGAAGACCATGAAAAATGCATCACTCTTATTCTACAGTCGGTCCTATTTACCATAATATAATATACGTATATAATATAAAATGCACACGTTGGGCCTAGATATATTTACTTGACTATTGGAGAAGGGTGCTGAAACACATGCCCTTAATTCCAGGTCAAAAAAAGTTGTTTTAGGTGTAGAGAACCATGTCTTCCCTGAAAATCATATGATTGTGATTGCAAAGAACACATTAGGTGAAGACTATGCAGAGACCACACCTATCTCAACTAATACATAACTCTCATACTACTGATGGACCCACTCACAAGATATACACAAATATAGACACGTTATTTGGGCCTAAATATATTTACTTGGCCTTTGGGCCTAGAAACTTGGATATGTAAAAGCAACACACTTGTTTGGGCCCAGAACAGCTAAGGGGAAAAATCGAAAAAAGTGATGGGTAGGGAAAAACGCACCTTGTCTGCGACATTGACGGGCTGCCTGAGCTAAAGCGCCGCCACCCACAGTATGGGCCAAGATTCGGCGAACGCCACCGCAGAAACCACTGGCCTGACACGATCCCCTCTTGCCTTCTGCCCTAGGCTCCTCCAATTGACGCTGATTCGTGCTCCGGAGAAGAAATAATGAACATAGAAACAGATAAATCGAAATTAGGCGAGCAGGCAAACAAATTGCTTAGGAATTAGGAATCGATTAAACCCTTACCGTAATTGACAGTCTCAGAACACGAAGGAGACGATGACGACAACAATTTGGCTCCCTCCTCGTTTCATTTCCGCGGGCGACTCTCGACAGCACACGCCGGAAAAAAAAAAGGGGGAAATGAAAGAAGATCGACGGGCCAAAAAAATAAACGAAAACCGAAAAATTAGGGGAAAAAAAGGGGCTTGACTTGACAGACGGGCCAAAAAGCTGTGTAAAAAAAAATAATAAAACAAGACCGAAAAATTAGAGGAAAAAAAAGTCTCGACACGTGTCAAGCAAGGGAGGGATGACACAAAAACACCCTTCTCTTTTTATTATATAGGAGGGATATTTATTTAAAAATGAGTTATTAAAGTGTTTTGATAAAATAAAGGAAAGAGTACAAGAAGTTAGTAATGTTATTTTTGTAATTAAATATGAAAGTCAAAGGAGATTGTTAAAATAATAGCTCTTTTGAAATAACTTGGGATGCTCTAACTTTCTTTAAAAAAATGTTATGATAGTATTTTTAATATAACAATGTCTATTTAAATTTATGTGGTGAAAGATATTTAAACTATAATAAAAATAATTGGGTGCACCGATGTCAATTTAACAATGCCAATTTAAACTTATGTGGTAAAAGACATTTAAATTATAATTAAAAAAAATTGGGTGCACCGATGTCGATTTTTTGTATACGGCAAATAATTATTTGATTCTTAAGGACGAGATTGACCTAGTAAAGATCAGTTCGAGTCACAATGTGGGTAAGAGTGAAATCCTTAAATTATCCTAACTTGAAAAAAAAATTGATTTTTACTAAAAAAATAAAAGAGAGAAGATTTTTTTTAATAAACTTTAAATTATTGGTAATACATTGTCAAAGACAATGTTTAAAATTAGACATTATTCTTAATAATGTATAGTAATTAATGTGCAATATAATTATAACTAGTTTAAAACCCGTGTATTACACGGGATTTATGAAAAAACTAAATATAAAAAATATTTGTGAAAATTATAAAGTTTTAAATTTAAAATAAAAAATTGAAAGGATGTGTATCTCAACCCGTGCCCTGTTCAATTTATTAGTTATTATAATTATTGATTAATATTATATTTTAATGTTCAGATTAAATTCATTAATAATTATATTTGCATACTTATAAAAATTTAAAAGATGTCACATTTTCAACCCGTTTGTAATCTATATTAATTAATTAATATTACCTCTTTTTATACTTTTATGTTTAATTTAATTATGTTAGTAATTATAGTTACATACTTTGAGAAATTCAAAATGTGTCATACTCTCAAGTCTTCTAGCATTGTACCATTGTCTAGTAAATATTAATTAATTACTATTATACAATTTTATTTTCTTATATTTAGACCGAGTTCATTACTAATATTTAGTTACATACTCCAGTTATTGCAAATATATCATAATTGACCTATACAGAATATTTAAAATTTCAGAATTAAATTATTTCAACTTTTATTATAAATGCAATTTATTAATTATTTTCATATATAAGTTTTTTTTGTAATTAAAACTATTTCATATGTAATTTATCTAGATTTTTTTCGTCTAATTTTATATGACTTATTTATATTTTTATATTAGAACTATAAAAGATTATTGAATTAGACAAAATATAATAAAAAGAAAATTATTAAGTTAGGCTAAATATAATAAAAAGAAAATATTAAATTATGCAAGATATAGTAAAAGGAAAATATTAAATTAGATATATATTAGGCTCGGATGACACGTAAGCAAACGAAACACCAAGATATTTTATTATCCAAACAAAACATACAAAGCAGACACATAGATCTGGAGGACTTTGTATTAATATAAAAAAAGATAAATATATAAAAAGATAAATATAAAGCAGACACATAGATTTAACATCCGCGTATACACATAACTTATCAAAAGATAAATATAAAAAAAATTGTGATAATTAATGAATTTTAAATCTAAAATAAAAAATTAAAATAATTATTCCCAACCCGTACCTTGTACATGTTTAATCTATTTATTATTTATTATAAATATTAAATAATTTTGTGTTTGATGTTTAAATTAAATTCATTAAATCGTAGTTACATACCTACAAAATTCAAAAGGCGTCACATTCTAAACCCGTCTCTAATATCTATTTTATTAATTATTATTATTATTATTATTATTAAATCATTTTATATATTAATGTTTAGAATACATTCGTTAAGAATTATTAGTTACATATTTTGAGATATTTAAAAGTTATCATACTCTCAATCCACGTCGCATTGTATTGGTGTCTAATCAATGTTTATTAATTATTAGTATATAATTTAATATTTTTATATTAAGATTGAATACATTACTAATATTTAGTTACATACTTAGATTATTGTAAATAACTCAAATTTTACCTATATAGAATATTTGAGACTCTAAGAATAAAATTATTTTAAATTATATTATCAATAAAACTTATTTAATAATTTTCATAATAACGTTTTTATTAATTAAAATTATTCCATATGTAGTTTTTCTTTTAATTAAAATAACTAATTTTAGATCTTATCTACTAATTATATATGATTTATTTCTATTTTTATATTAGGAGAATCAAAAGAAAGTATTGAAAGAAAAAATATAATAAAAAAATTAAATTAGGTAAGATACAATAAAAAGAAAAGTATTAAATTAGGTAAATATTAGGTTCAGATGACATATAAGCAAACGAAGCACCAAAAATTTTCATTTCTCAAACGAAACATACAAAGCAGACACATGACTCTTTAGTGCATTCTCACCACTCTTTAAATGAGATTTTTTCATTTCTCAAACGAAACATACAAAGCAGACACATCTCTTTAGTGCATTCTCACTACTCTTCAAATGAGATTTTTTCATTTCTTAAATGAAACATACAAAGCAGACACATGGCTCTTTAGTGCATTTTTGAGCATTTTTTATTCCAGCAAACTGAAAGAAAATCGGATTGCGTGCGCATGTAAAAGAGTCTTCTTGCATACTAAAGTATCATTTACCAAAAATATAATACTCTATAAACTAACTTATTTTTCCTATGTGGGACAAATCATTTTGAAAAAAAGATAACTCATTTCAACACTTGTCAGCCTTAATATCTTTATCTTCCACAAATAATTTTGAACAAATAAATATATCATTTCGATGTTCTCACAACATAGAACATGATTCCATATTCAAACTTGGCATTCGACAAATGCGATAAAAAAAATAGTGTCTAAAGTTCACTCAAATTTTCATCATTTTTATTCAATTTTCTCCAACAAAAACAACTCTCCAAAATAACTTCATTATATATTTGTTGATTTATTTTCATCTGAATGCCTAATTTGAAGGATAATTTTTAAAAGCAACCCAACTTGTAAATCTCTGACAATTCTTTTAATTAATGTATGAAAAAAGAAAATAAAGAGCAAAATCTAAAAAGTGTACTCACAAGTGTGACATCATTCTTTAGTATCAAAAATATGTTATTCAAGTTTAAAGAGTCTATTGTGATCAGTTCTTCTGTAGAACCAGATAGGGCTCCATTATGGAGAGCCCTATAGATGACATGACATTCATAGAAGTCTCTTAATTATTAAATTTTTCTTTTTTTATTATCTCTTCTATGGGGCTCCATAATGAAACCCTAATGGTTCTATAGATAAGGTCTAAAATTAGTTATTTTAATTAAAAGAAAAACTACATATGAAATAATTTTAATTAATAAAAACGTTAATATAAAAATTATTAAATAAGTTTTATTGATAATATAATTTAAAATAATTTTATTTTTAGAGTTTCAAATATTCTATATAGGTAAAATTTGAGTTATTTAAAACGTTATTATGAAACTTTTCAAAACCTCTTATGTTTTTAACAAGTTATTAGCTAAGTGTGTTAAATTTATTGAAAAAAAAAAAATCTAATAAGCTCGTTTATAAACTTTTCAAAAACCTCTTATGTTTTTGAACAAGTTATTAGCTGAGTGTGTTAAATTTATTGAAAAAAAATCTAATAAGCTCTCAAAGTAAGTGTCAAAAGTTTAGAGCATTAGATTGTAAATAACTCACCCTATTATGAGTTCACCCCCATAAAAAAAATCAATAAAAAATGCCAAAATTATTCCCTCCCCCCCCCGAAGCGGTGATGGACGGCGGCTGTAGTGGTGGTGAAGAGTTGAAGGAGATGAAGTATTTGGGGGCGTAGGATTTAAGGGTAACATTGATATTTTTATTATAACATTTATTAGTGGGTGCGTATATCCGCACTGTTTGATTTAAATTTGCTTATATTGACCAATAATTGTGACTCGAGTATTTTAAGTTATCATATTACATTAATAAATTAATAATATTATATTTATATTGAATGAATTACACCATCAATTTTAATTCACTCCATGCATCGCTCTGATAAAACACTAATTCAAGTTTAAAGAGTCTATTGTGTGTGCTCTGAACTTTTGACACTTATTTTTAGAGCTTATTAGATTTTTTTTAATAAAGTTAACACACTTAGCTAATAACCTGTTAAAAAACATAAGATGTTTTTGGAAAGTTTATACACACTCTCTTAATGTAGCGTGTTTATCTTTCATCGGTTATGGTTTTAGATTATAACTTTTTTTAATAAATTAGTTGGATCGAGATTACCAAACTGTTAATTAGATTTTTTTTTTTACGACTTCACATTGTTGGTTTGGATAACAATTCAAAAACTTTGCATCTCAAAAAATTATATATCTATTTTCGCTGATTGTAATCATTCCATTTTTTAGGACCATTCAAACATATTATTTGATTTTCCTAAATATTATCTATTTTTAGAAATAGATTCTACGTACTCATACATCAATAACATGAGATATTCCAGCTATAATTACACAATCCATGGAAATCTAATCTAAATTTAGACAGTTACTACTAATTTGAAATCTAATGACCATCTAATGTGGAACATGCATGAAATAAATCCATACAGTTGAAATATTGTTTCAAAACTTGTCTTATTTAAGACAATTCATTCCATCGTACAAAGGTTTTAGGACTTCAAGAGATATGGGTTTGGAAACATCCATTTTTTTTCAAGAACCCATAATCTTGATTGACAGATTTTTCTCCAAAAATCTCTCTTGTGAATAAAAAGAAAAAAAGGAAATTCTTTTGTTTTCCTTTTTTCCTTAAGATTTCTATCTTATAATCCTACGTGATTCAACCTTTGAGATTTTCTATTTCTTGAGTTGAGATTTTCTCTTATAATATCTGGTATGATTTGTTATATCAAGTCGATTTACTTTTCTTATTTTTCTTCTGCAGTTTCACAAACTCTTTGGTACGATTGAATCTTCATTTTCGAAATGTGGACACTTTTTTTCCTTTTCTTTTTCTCGAAGATATGAATTTGTTTTTTTAATTTTGTTGCTCTTGGTGTAGGATGTGTTTAATCTCGAGATTCTAATGAACGAACAAGAGATGTTGAGCATGATATCATCATCATCATCACATCCCATTAATAAAGCCAACAACAACAACATGATGGTGATGAACGACGAATCATCGGATTCCAACTGTAGCAACGTCATCTACCCATCCCATCATCACCCCAACAAGCGTTGCCGGATCGATCGGTTCAAGGGCGTGGTCCCGCAACAAAACGGGCATTGGGGCGCCCAAATATACGCAAACCACCAACGCATATGGCTCGGCACCTTCAAATCCGAAGTCGACGCCGCTATGGCCTACGACACCGCCACCATCAAGCTCCGAAGCGGCGACTCCCACAGAAACTTCCCTTCCTCCTCCACCATCCTCCTCTTAGAAACCAAGTTCCAAGCCCGTCTCACCACCGAACTCGTTTTGAGCATGATCCGAGACGGGTCCTACCCCTCCAAGTTCGCCGATTTCCTAAAGAACCAACAAGACCAAATCGAGATAGGCGCCGACCTAAACCTGTCCGACGGCGGCGGCGGCAGGGGGTTCTCGTGCACTTTGCTTTTCCAAAAGGAGCTCACGCCGAGCGACGTGGGGAAACTCAACCGGCTGGTGATACCGAAAAGGTACGCGGTTAAGCATTTCCCGAACGTGCCCGAATCCTTGGGGGTCGGCGAGCGGGTGGAGGAGGTGCAACTCGAGTTTTACGACAGGCGGATGAGCTTGTGGAAGTTCAGGTATTGTTATTGGAAGAGTAGCCAGAGCTTTGTGTTCACGAGGGGTTGGAATAGGTTTGTGAAGGAGAAGGGGTTGAGGGCCAACGATACGATCGCGTTTTACACGTGTGAGGGCCGAGGGAGTGGCGGAGGGCGTTTTGGTCAATCGTTCTTGGTGATTGATGTGATCCCCGTGGCCAAGAATGATGGTGATGGTGATGGTGATGGTGATGGTGATGGTGATAGTGATGGCAACGAGAATGAGATGGATGATGGAGATGTGGAGATATTGGAATCGACTCCTAGGACTAATAATGTCTCCAAGGGGTTTAGGCTTTTTGGTGTGCAAATAGACTGAGTTCATTCAATCGAGGGTTGTGTTTTGATGGTAATAATGGATCTTATTATTATATCTATATAACTAATTGGCAACAGATTTTAATTATTTCGATGATGAGTTTATGAGCTAAGGGATCATGTTCAATAAAATGTTTGATTCAATTTACACGCGCGCGCGCGCACAAGTTTTTGCGTGTTTTGAATCCTCAATTTTGTTGTCTTTTTTGCATTAGATTTCTGGATGTTAAATGTGTGACTCAAATAAGCACACGCATCAAGTAATCAGAAGATACACTAGCAACTTACAATGTGTGGTGGTTAATTACTTTTTGTTTAGTACATTATTCAACAAAAAATAAATGAAATGAAAAATGATGAGGTTGGTTTAATTCTTCAATATGAATTAAGGTTCAGTTGAGTCAAGAAATTATTATATTTATTTTATAATCCTGGGTTGTAATTACTATAAATGGATTTGTTTGTATTATTTTTTATTTTATAATTGTCTCGTTAAAGTTGCATATGTGATGGTAAAGCACATCAAATCTCGTTCTTAATAGTACTAAGTAGTAGTAATTTTGTGCAGCAATCTGAGTGGTACATATCAACTGGATAGTAGCAATATTTGTGAAAAGGTATACACCAAAATGGGCAGAAAACTTCAATCAACAGTAAGTATAATAAATTATATATATTTGAAGTGAGTAACATATGGTACACTAGAACCTCTATAGGAAATGCAAAAGCACGGACAATGTGGCTAATTTATAAAGTATCATAGAATAAATGCAAGTATAATATTTAATCATATGGTTTGAGATTATTCATACCAAAAAATTATTATATTATTATATTTTTATTTTTATATTTGATAGGAAATGTCAATTACTCACCACAAAATATACAAATAATAGTCTTCTAGAAAAAAAAAAACAAATTGAAAATCCTTTTCTTTCAATAAACTACAAATTGTTGTGATATAAAAATTCATAGTAATTCTTAAATTCGTCAGACAAAAACACTTTTAGTCTATTTAGAAGCGCAAAGTCGGTGACAGCGTCTTGTATCTTGGTCAATAAGATAGCAGGGGTAGATTCGTACATTCCACTCCGACCTCATTTTTTAAGGCATATTCTTTCGGTCCTCACTCCCGTTTTTTCCAATGCCAAAATAGGGTTTCGTTTAAATATCAGTGTCCTCGATTTTGTGGATTTTCAATTCGAAATCCTTGTGAATTTTTGGAATAACCTGAAACCACTCACCTCTTTTGTCCACTCGGGATTTTTTTATTTTGTTTAATTTAATCATTTTCTCCTGTGGAAAATCATTCAAATGCCTGATTATTTTTGTTAAATTTCTTAAAGAGTTACCGATTTTGTATACCCGGTGCCCATGGCTCTTCCTCTCGGCAAGCTCACCATCATCATCGGTGCAGGTCTGTGTGCTTTCTCACTTTATGATTAAATAAATTCTTTTGATGTCTATGGTTCTGTTTGTCGGGTTATATTTTGCTCACTGTTTTATTTGGGTCTTAAAAAATTATGTTGAGTTTGGATTAGATGTTAGTGCTTCTGCGACGAGTTTCGGGGTTTAGTATAAGCCCTACTTTGGCTTTGAACATATTGATATCAGTTTCAATTTTGGTTGAGCCTTTTGACTTCCATTGAGTATCAGCTGACCAGTTGACCCTTTTTTTGGGGGGTGGGGGGTGTATTTTTATGGAGGGACTAGTGTCACTTGTGGTTTCATTATTGCTGGAAAAATCACATGGCGGATGAGCTAGTGATCAAAGTAAAAGATAAAAGAAAAGAAGTTGGTCTTAACACGTTTCTAAACCCTGTATGTTCTTTTAAACCAATTGCTGCATTGTATTGTGAAGTGGGTTGGTATAGTCTTCGTGAGGATGTTTTATTGATGAAACCCAATATATGCAGGCCTTGTGGGATCGGTTCTTGCTAAAGAAGGCAGGGTATCTAATGTTTCTGATTTTTTCTCTGGTGCATTTAAGGTAAATTTGGATAATGTCCAGAATTGTAGAGTGTATGAAACTTTTCAGAATTGTTTGATGAGTGAGATCTTATTTTCATTACCTTTTTATTTTATGGTAGATCGTTTTCAAGCAACTTAAACAAGATGGTTCTACATCTTCGAGTTCCAAACCAAAAAATGACTCCTTGATGCAACAGGTTTGGTGTTTGTGCTCTTTATGTTTACATGGTTCCCTTGTCTTGTCTGCTAGAGTGGCCTTTCTGCTGACATCTGTTCATCTTGTTCTATTTAATTGTTCTAGCTGACACAACTTTTTCCTACTATTTTAGGGCATTGAAAAATCAGTGCACAAGTAGGATGAAATGAGTTTTATGAATTTATGTGATAATTACAGTATGTATATGCGTTTTTTGTTTACCCTGTTTTTATTGTTAAGATGATAATCATAGTTATTTTGTATCAAGATAATTATTACTGTGAACTCAAAATTTTTGGTTGGTAAAGTCACTCAGTTGTAGAATTGGCATTAGAGAAAGAAAGAGAGTGCTGTAATTAATAATAAATATTTTCTGATAGAATCAGTGCTTCTTTCCGTGAGTGCTTACTTTTGACATTCTTATAAAAGTTTGATATCTTTGGCACCCAAGTTTGACTACCTCTCATGATATTGTGTTAAAACATATGTTAAGTGCTGCTATTCAAGAAATTGATGAATATTTGAGCTTTTGCAGGTTAGTAGCCTTCGTCAGGAATTGCAGCTCTTGGCATCTCATAGATCTGTTACAATTGTCACTGGAGGCGGATCAGGTTGCTCTAGAATATTTTCAGTTATATAGAACAGCAATAGATGTGTTATCATCTTTTTCGGAAACTTTGTATTTGATTTATAGTTGAAACTGTTTGCATACAGTAAAGTTCATGCGGTGTAGTTCCAATATGTGAAATTAGAAATCTTTTACAGCATGCTATATTTTAAGGTTGATATCTGCAATTGCTCTTTACTGCGGCCTTTAGCAGATTTTTTTTCCCTTCATTTTCTCATTCTCCTTATTCGTCACTTGAGCACATTAAACAAACAGACTCATTGACCTCACCTCTAATAGGTTAGGCCAAGGACCATTTCTCCTAGTGAGAGTTGGTTCAAAATGCCAATATATTATATGCTTTAATTTTTTGCCGTTAATAGATTGGCTTTAATTGTGTGTTAATTTCTGGGTATGATGAAAATGTAAAAATGGACTGGCAGTTGCATTTTGTCTCTAGATGCTGGATATCTTTATTGTAAAGCAAGTCTGCTATTCTGTTATTGTTATATCATTGTTCTAGATCGAATGGAAACCATTGATGGTCTTGTTTAAATTGACTCTTTTCTTCCCCACTTTCTGAATATCTTATGATGCCTCTAGATGTTTTTGATTGATTTTTTTTAACGTAATCAATGTGATACTGCTGACTGACTGTATCTTCTACATTTTACAGGATCTGGCAAATATGGTGTGGTTGTTATTGTTGTAGTTGTTGGATATGGCTATGTTTGGTGGAAGGTAATGTCGTATTATAGTTGTGATTTAGTGAACACTTCTGATTTATTTCGACGATATTTCTTCATTAATTTCTCAAGATACTTCTTCTTTCATCTCTGTTTCTTATAGATGCACTGTAGGTTTGCTTCATCACCTCATGTTGACTGCTGATGTTATTAGTTATTACAATACATTTTTTTCTTTTTGGTGTTGTGGAGTCCTTATAATAAATTCCAAACTATAATGTAGAGTCCTCTCACTTAGTCACTCCCAAGGGCTTGGCTTTATTCAAGTTTTAAGATAAAAAGATCTTCTATAAAGCAAGATACTCAAGTGCTTTCAGTTTTCAGTACCTCAACATTTGCTCAGTGGTATTAAAAACAGTCCTGTTAGCACACAGTGTTGATTATGCTCTTTTCATGGCAAGGCATGAGAATCTTGGTATTGCATATGGATCAGAAGGAGTTTCATTGTGCTAGAAAATAACCCTTTTAATACATGGGGGACTTATAAATCACTCTTAGTGTGGGGCTATCCTGTCGAGACCTTGTAACTCACTCTTATAAAATTTGTCATCTTCAGGCAAATGAAGTTTTGTTTTCCGTATAACCTCATGGTCATTTACTTTCTTTTGTTTGTAAAAACTTGAATATTCATGTCATTGCAGCACTAATAATTAATTTCTTTTTGTGTGTGTTGTGTTGTAAATATAAGCCTGCCATGCACTTAAAGGCGATTGCTTCCCACCCCTTTTTATTTGGCTGATTTGGTACTGTATATAATAGTTATCCACATGCAGGGTTGGAAGCTTTCAGAAATGATGTTTGCGACGAGGCGTGGCTTAAATGATGCATGTTCTTCTGTAGCTAAACAGCTTGAGACTGTTTACTCCTCAATTTCGGTAAGTTTTTAATTCACAGTTTAGTTTATTATTCTGGTTCATATTGGGAGTTTAATCATTCAAGACAGTTGTTTTTTTCCTTGCATCAGATTCCCCTCGTACTTGAAGCTATTATTACTTAAGTATATTCATTGATTTAGTTCATATGTTTTGTCTGAAATCCTGCTCTAATTCATTTGATTTGGAGAATGCTATTGCATATGACATGTATTATGCACTCCTTTTATCCACCAACTTTTTCTTAAACCTTTCCAGACCACCAGAAGGCATTTGTCCTCGAAGATTGACAGTGTAGATTGTAAAATTGATGAGTGTGCGGATAATACATCTGCAACAAAAGAGGAGGTTAGGCAAATTTAGTTCGTCAAGTTTGCCCCCTGTATTTTTTTTTTTATTCCTGTTGAGTTACCGAGTATCAATTTGTATAGGTCTCTGAACTTCGAGGTGATGTGAAACTGATAGGTACAGATGTCCAATCTGTTCACCATGTTGTGCGATCTCTGGTGACTAATCTCTCCCCTTCTCTAATTTAGTCGGTCTCTCTATGAATCTTGAATTAGCTCAGTGAGATCAGAAATTAACCTTGATCTTCTTCCATGTCACAGGAAACTAAAATTAGCAGGATAGAAGGAAGACAGGTAAATAAAGCTTTAGCTTTCAGGAACCTTCATTTTGTGTATTCTATGCTGAACTGAGTGTATTTATAAGCTTTTTTTGCCTAATGACGTTATCTTTGTGTTTGTCATCAATGCAGAATGAAATGAATTTTGGAGTGGGTAAGTTGGTTCATTTTGTGAGGAATCTTGAGAACAACGGAAGTGTGGAGCAGATTGAGGCAAGATTAATATATCCTTGTCTTTTCTTTTCTTGTTGTTATTATTATATATATGTTTTTTTAATTATTAGAATGGTTTTCGTAGGGGGCTGCATCAAGTTCATCGGGTCCTGCTCTTGGATTGCCACCAGTATCTCCATCAAGGGTGAGTAATTATCTGATTAATATGCATTTGTCTTTTATGTTGTGACCAAAACTTGTGTATGCGGGCCTAGCGGAGTATTTTATTCAGTTTAGTTATCCTCAGGGTTTTCCAGTTTTTATTTTTTCTTAATGATGTTTTGGGGGTTTTATTTTTTTCTCCTCGTGTTTCACGGTTCTTTTTTATTATTATTAGTTTTGTATATTTTGGTATTTTCTTAATTTTAAAAGTTTTAGGGGATCTGCCTAACGGTTAGGCTATCTATCTGACAGTATTAGTAGTGGGTAAAGTATTAGTAGTGTACTGAGTTATACAAGTTTACTTGTTTGTGCTTCACAGACTCTCTCTCTGCCGACCAATGCTTTACCTGAGTCGCCTTCAACCTCTAATGCTGTTGGATCTCGAAGCAAACAGGCTTTGTGTCCGCCTTCCAATTCTTCGCAGAGTATATCTTCTGCGTCAGGCCTCAAGGTAATGAGTTCCTTGAGGAATAATTACAAATACTATTCTTGAGGTTTAACTTGATTACATACACATATCCCCCATTGACATGTTTCTATTTTACAAGTTGTACCTAACCGGTGGGGGTGTTTGTAAAACAAATGCTAACCTTGTGGGGTTATTTGTAATTTATAGACATAGATGGAAAGAAAGAAAGAATGAAATATGGAAAGGAATAAATAGATGATTAATTTTTGGGATCTTGATTGTGAAGACCTTGGTAGAAGAGGCATACATACTTGCACATACAGAGATTTATTTTGTATTAGCTTAGGCTATTGGGCAAGTTATATTATTGCTTGTTCCATCCCCCTGATTCTTTACTCCTAACAGTAAATTTCTCTCTTTTTCCCCCCTGCAATTATACCATTATTATCTAATTTCTGTTGTGTTTTTTTTAACAGGAGCTTCATGGAATAGCGGATGATATCGGATCGCCAAGCCTTAATCTCCCTCCAGTTGCGTACACAACTCGTGCACCTGATGAAACGAAATCTGAGAGCTCGTCTACGGGTGTATTTGGGAGAACATTCTCCGGCATCAGTGCATCTTTGCTTACAAGAAGCCGCAGTGCGTTGCAGTCATTCAAGTAGGCATTAGGTCGTAGATTGTGGTTAATTAGGGTATTAATATATAATTTTGTATCTCGAGAGGGAGGGCCTTATATATGTATGTTTAGTCCCAAAGGTCTTGCCTCCTACAAACAGGTATCGTTCACCCGAATTTTGTAGATCCCTGTGTTTTATTTTTGAGATAAACCGTTGACAAGAAGCTTGCACGGGATATTATGAATCATACTATAGGACTTACTATACAATTATTGGCAAGTAGTTGAGAAGTTATAAAAGAAAGGACTCGAATTTGTCATCTTTTTTGTCATTTTGAAAGTCTGATGCCATTGGACGTTTATAAACAGTTATATTGCAATCTAGTGTACAGTCCATGGCTCATGAAAGAATAAATTAAAAATAAAAATATTAAATATGTGATATGGCGAAAGGCATGTAATGTTCGAGATTTTCTATTAAATCAAAGGGTTTTACTTGTGCCAATACATGATTTTCTCGTGTCTTTATATGATCAGGTCTTGTATTAGGAAGTCTGACTTTGGTTCTTCTTCTTTTTTTTTTTAATCGTGGGAAATTCATCTTGCTTTACAAAATTTTGTCTATCACTTGTGACGTATACTATAGTAGGACGTGCAGATTTTACTAAATCTACCAAAAAAAAATATATATGTTAAAATAAGGGAAAATTCTCATATAATACAAATACATAATCCTCATTTATCATTTAATTCATTGGCTCTTTTTATTCCCATATAGTTCGAATACTTCCTATTTAATCAAAACTTACATCTAAATTATCAATACTACACTCACATCATAAATAGCCTAATTAACTTATATAATTATGCAGACACTCCCTTTCCATTTCCTTTTCATCCGTCCCCAACTTTATCTCTCTCTAATTCATTATCTTTGCAAACTCCATAACTAACCAAATTACACAACACCAAAGATCACTCAATTCCTAAATTTGATAGTTGGGAATTTTCCCTTTATATAAATTTATAAAAATCGGGTTCTCCTCCTAAATCGTAGTCACTTCATTTTTTTATCTCTTCAATCTTCTGGAAGCCAAAATTCGCACACAATTTTTTTTTTTATTTAGTAATTTCTTTGATTCTAAAAATCATTTTTGTTTATCCAATTTTTGATATTTGACATATTGATTCTTGGATCTATTTTTTTTCTTTTTTTGGGATTACCAAAGTAGTGAAAAATCTCCGCACATTAAATCATTATTTGTAAGAAAGTATTCTTACAACCACCGCATGTATTTATTTTCAATAACCCCAAAAAAACTTTGTACAACAAGAATATTTGTTCATCCATTTTTTTATATTTTACATAACAATATAAAAATTGTAATTGTTTGGGGTTTTTTTTTTCGATTACTAGACCACTGAAGAATCCTCTGGAGTTCGTGATCATTATTTGTAAGAAAATATTGTCCATGAGTATGTTATAAATATCCAAAAATCTCAAATTCTTTTTATAACAATAATTTTAGTTTATGATTATCCAAATGTCAAATGACTCTTATTTTTATATGATTGTTTGATTCTTGTTTATTTCGATGACCAGAATAGTGAACTATTGGATCATTTATAGGTCGCATTTCTATTATTGCTGGATCATTGATGTATGGTAATGAATGTATTATTACCGATGTAAATTATCTTGGTATTTAATTTCACATTCGATTTCGTTATCATCTTTGATTCCAGATAGTTAGCTTTGTTTCAACATTGGTTTTGGCAAAGTAGTATGTAATTTCCCAAAAATCGTGGAAGTAGTTTGTAATTTTCCAAAGATTTTGTGAAGTAGTATGCAATTTATGCAAAGTAGTACCTAATTTCTCAAAAAATTATGCGAAATAGTATGTAATTTCCCAAAAACTATGCGAAGTAGTGTGTAATTTTTCAAATTTTACACGAGTAGTTCTGAATTTACACGTGTGGTCCTGAATTTACATGAGTAGTTCTGAGATTTACACGAGTAGTTCTAAATTTTTGAAGAATAGTTTTGAAATTTACACGAGTAGTTCCGAAATTTACACGAGTAGTTCTGAATTTACACTAGTAGTTTTGAATTTATGTAAGTAGTTCTGAATTTACACGAGTTGCTCTGACTTTTTTTAAGAACAAAATAAAATAGTTAAAAAGGGTAATTTATAACTCTTGTATGAACAAAGTAGTTTGTAATTTTAACAAAGTAGTACGTAGTTCGCAATCTGAACAAAGTAGTTTTTAATTTTAACAGAGTAGTTCGTAATTACTCATGTAATAGCATTTCATATAATTTAGATTATGAAAAGATGCTGTGTGGAACCCATAGATACCTAGTTGTCTTTTTCCCTACGTTTTTTGCAAAGTTGCAATCACCTTATTTATCATCTTTTACTTTATTGGTTAAACATCAAGTTTGAAAAAATTGAAATTGCATTAACTGAGTTTTATTAGCATTCATAATTTGATTGTTTCAACTGCTCCTATTGAGAAAATCTATTAAGGTTAGTTTAGTATATTGTTATAGTAATTGGATTATTAGAGAACTTTTATATTCAATGGGGTTTTAGGGCAATTAATTTTATATTTTGGAGTATATGGGAATTTTCCCAAATAAATATAAGTATCAAGACTATAATACCCTATTTATTATATAGTTAAAACTTTTTAAAAAACCCTTAGGTCCACCTCCGATGTAGTAGTGCACATGAATATATATATGCCCGCTTTTGCACTTAATATTCATGGCTTTTTCTTTGGTATCTAGATGGACATCATTTTGAGGCTTTCGTTTATCCAAATTCTTATCACAAGCGGCCATCTTGGCCTTTTGATCATTACCTCCACCCATTATTCATTCAACCCCTTTATGAACTTTCTTCTATTTGATGAGCAAGAATTGTGCATATTATGGACATCCAAAAATTGACACTTCTTTTAACGCAACCCCTTTTCTTTCGGAGAGGGAAAAGGGATGAGTCTTGATTTTTTTCTTTTTTGTTATTTATTTATTTTTAATTTAATTTAAAAGGTAAAATGGGCATATTAAGTGGTGAATATAGTATTACGTTTATAATTTCATAATAATATAGGTGGGTGAGTTTAGTAACGGGGTAGATTTAATAAAATGTGGTGAAAATAACCGCACCCAAAATTTATTTGTCGTCATTTGATATTTGATAAATATCGACATATCACCACTTCATTGTGAGACATCGACCCAAATGACATCATTAGGCGACCAAATATCATCAAAAGTTATTCAAAAGAACTCAAATTACGCTTTGTTGATTGATCAATCTTTTTTCCCTTTTCTTAGATGGTGGCCCACAAGTAGTAATAAGTCCCTGAGGGGCTAGTAATGGAGTCGTCACCGAATTTGCAAGATCTCTTAATCCCCTCAACAACAACCTTTTCTTAGCCTCACTAGCCTCGTCAAACTTGGATTCCACAACACCCAATGCATCAACTAGATGACAAACAAAGTCCACACTAACACTATCATCAACTCTGATATTTTAGTCTCCATATTCAACTTTCCCCATAACCCATCAACCCTATCTAAGAGGATTGGTCTGTCATCCCTTACAAATTCAAATAGCTCATGAGCACAAGGTAGATCGCATGTATTACTTAATACACACCCACAAATAAAAGGATCTAAATCAATCTTAGGCAAGCTTTGATTTCATCAAGTATCTTGCTCAACCCACAAATAGAAAATACGCCTCACAACTCCTTTAATACATTTGATTTGAATCGATATAGAACTACATTAATATTTGCCTCGAATGATGATTATATTACAGTGTGCATCATCTCGAGTAAATTGTGAATTTTCGCCCAACATGTTTCAAAATCCCCCATGCTCAATCCAAGTTGCTTTTTGAATAGCGGCTCTCCACCTTAAGAGAATATTAGTTATGTATTAATAATTTATAAATGAAAACAATTAATTAACACACACACACATATATATAAGTTCAAAATACTTGTTTGTGGTGCTATTATCGAAATGCATGACATTGTTTGTTCAAGCGGATGCAAATATTTACTTGTACGCTTCAATCCATTGCTTGATCATATACTTAACAACAGATCCATATTCTGCATAGTCAAATTAGAATCTTCTAAGCAACTTGTTGAATGTCGTTTCATAATCTACAAGGACCAATACATTCCAACTATAGTTGAAGGAGTCCTATTTATTCTTTGTGCGGTATACTTTTTTTAAATTGGCCAATATATTCCTGCTAATGTGTCAACAAAATAACAAAGGAGTTGAGGTCAGAAAGCAAGCCTCAACGACATTCATCATTACTAGTTCTCAATTAGTGATAATCACATTAGACAATTATGATTGGTTCATTAGTGACTTCACCATGCTACGCGCCCAAGGGTAGTTGCCCTCTCGTTCTTTCTCAAAATAAGCACATGCAACTTGGAATGTCATATCGGTCGACGTCACACCGACTATCTATAACAAAGGTAACTTGTACTTACCAGTTTTATACGTATAGTCCAAAAACAATAATTTTAGAAATGCACACAATAATTTGATACCAGTAGGGTGAGCAAAGAAGATATCACTCACAGTGTTAGTCTTCTCACATTGCTCATAATAAGACATGTAATCGTGCTTTTGTACTTTACTCACGAGGTATTGCATTTGAGATTTACTTCCCCTCTCAATTACTTCGTGGATCACCCTAAAATTGTGCAATTCCTTATTGTAGACTTGTTACCTTTAAATATCTTTTACACCATGTGCAAAATGTCTTTTGATCGACTATTACCTTCACACATACCCAACACAAACTCTTTTTCGCCCTTTGTGAATCGATCGACATATGGGTGTCCGGTCAAGTCAAGTACAACCAGATGATTATGCACACCACATTCAACATTTAATTCCCATTCACACTCAAATACTTGTTTACCACTTAGAAGAAATGGACACAAACATTTATTTATTTTGGTATTTCTCTTCCTCTTCATATTTCCTTCATTTTCAACTTCGTACTCTACCTCCACATCACCACTTCTCCTAAGCAATGATTAAAGTTTGGTTGCATGATATGCCTCATTACGTTCACAGGCCAACATTACTCATGGCTTACACTTACCACTACTGTTCGAACGTTTCACCACAATCACCATGCCAAACTGGTTTGCAACCGTGCGTACCCAACTTATCAGATGCTTACGAGACTCAAAATATTGAGGTGTTGTGAAGTCATTTATATAATTCATAACCAAATCATTTATTAATGGACTAATGACACCAGACTATGTAAAACACGCGATTGATTTCGGTTACAATTTGATAAAAAAGGGAGAAAAATCAATAGATGTAAGTCCAATATTGTATACCGTTCGGTCAATAGTTGCTGAAGATTGCAATAAATTCCAGCCACCACTGGCTGAAGATTGCAATAATTTTTGGTAACTAGTGTCTGAAAGTTGCAGCAAATCTCAGTCACATGTGGCCGAAATATGCAACAGTTTTCGATCAATAAGGTCCGAAATTGCTCAAATTTCAGCAGATCAGCTGAAAATTGATTACATATTCAGTGCATATCGGACAAAAATGTTGTGACGAGTTTTTTGAAATTTCGAGTTACAACTAATAAAAAGGATACGAAAATAATAAAATAATCGAATAAAAAGGTAAAAATACTTACATTGCTTGTTCTCATGTATTTTATATCATCCATGCATGTGTTAATAATTGGATTAATAAAAGTGTGTAAAATATAATAAGGATATATAAGTTAATTTATTCAATGATATTTTTGTAAAGAACAAAATACGAGTGATGTTAGTAATCATAGGTTGATATAATTGGCCAACTTAGAGCATCTTCATTGTTAATGTCCATTTGTAAAGTCCATTTTTAGTGAGATATAGACACACAAAAAATAGTGGGACCCATATTTTTTTTACTTTTACATTTTTAAAATCAATTTTCTCAATTTTATCCCACTTTTCTTTCAAATCTTCTACATCGTGTCCCTTCCCAAGTCCACAAATACACTCTCTTCTACACTCTTTCCACTACTATTCTATTATTATTTTATATATGTTTCTACTTCTCTCATCATTTTTACACTTCTTTATACTTTTTTGTTGTCCCATCTTTTTATTTTTTCTTACATTAAAATAATTATGGACACGGATATAAGTACCCCAAAATATTATAAGTTGACCCCAATTGATATGAACACCCCAAAAAATTTAAAATACATTAATTTTTTACCAAATCTACCTACAATCACCCCATTTTACCCCCATATAATATAATAAATAATATAATAATAAAACTAAATAAAAAGAATAATAATAAAATAAAAGTGAAAGAAAAAGAAAGTAAGGAGAAAGAGAGAAAGAAACCGGTGGAAGAAGAGAAGAAAAACATAGGGAAGAAAAAGAGGGAGAAAAAAGAGAAATTTTTTTTGCCAAGAACAATTCACAATCATATACCGAGAGGAATAATAGAATAGGATGAACCGTCAAACGTACGGGGTAAGTTTCTCGTTGGGTTTGATTCAATTATTTAGGTTAAACACGTCGCCTTGCACAAAATCGCTTTTATTTCTTTCTTTGTGCATGTGCTTTCCCGTGGGTGTCAGCCTTTTCTTTTTAATCTGGTTTGGTTTAAATCGTATATCTGTGCATATATTTTAATCATTTCGCTCACTAGTGCAAAAAACGCGATTGGTGGCGGTTCAAAACAGCCTTTAGAGGCGGTTATGAACCGCCTCTAATACTGGCGATGCTTAAAGTAAAACGACTGGGCAGCGGTTCTAAGAACCGCTGCCAATATTATTTTTGGCATCGGTTGTTATGAAAACCGCTGCCAAATATAGAAACCGGGCAGCGGTTATTATATAAGAACCGCTGCCAAAACCAACCGATGCCAAATATTCAAACCGGGCAGYGCTTCTTCGCGAACAGGCGCTGCTAATACTACTATTAGCAACGGTTATTAGCCAAGAACCGATGYCAAAAGCGYTATTAGCAGCGCTTGTTAACAAGAAGCGCTGCCAAAACCAACCGATGCCAAATACGGAACCCGGGCAGCGCTTCTTATCTAACAGGCGCTGCTAATACTGATTTTGGCATCGGTTCTTAGATAATAACCGTTACGAAAAAGAGTATTAGCAGCGCCTGTTAGATAAGAAGCGCTGCCAATAATAGTTTTGGCAGCGCTTTAGTACTAAGAAGCGCTGCCCGGAATATATTTTTGGCATCGGTTCTGAGAGAACAACCGATGCCAATTTGTTTTTTTTTCACCTGAAATTATAAAAAAACCAGCTCCAATCCAAAAAATCAACCCCAAAAATTCACAAAATAAGCTCCAAAAATTCACAAATTCTGAAAATCCCAAGATTTATTATAAATCATACAAACCAAAAATATTCATAACAAATACAAATTGTCCAAACAAACATCATTCATGTCATAAATAGCAAACAAGTGTTCAAATTTCTGACATAGTTCAAATACAGTATCTGTGTAGCATGCTTCGATAAAGAAATTTTTCTCGAATCGAAATATACAAAGGTCCGAGATATCAATGACTGGACTTACTTAATACTTGTAATGAAAACATAAAATCGAATAATGACACTAAAATTTTAGAGGTAATCCACAACATACAACAGGGACATTGAAAATTTTAGAGGTGGTCCTGAAGTACCCCGATCCATCGTCTCCACAACTCAGATCACTTTTCTGTACCCGCCAAAAGCCCAAATCTGCCACGGAAAAATGCGTGTGAGAAAAAGATTATCAAATTCTACTTTTTTTGAGCTGAAATTGTAAAAATATATATAATGAAAACAAAGAGTAACTTCTAAATACAAAAATATCCAGTTCTCTTCCAAGTCTCAAAATTACAAACACTACTCCTTTAGAATATCACACACCCAAATGAGGTTTGTTTGGCTGTTTTGAATTTCAAAACTGCACCTTCAATAAGGATTCAATTTGAAAGATATGTGGGCTTTTTAATTTACTGAATCATAAGAGTATATATACTTTTTTTAATTTTAATCACAAAATAAACTAACCTTCAGTTTGTATCCCAACTTCCGTACACAAGGCGCTGCCATCAGCAGACAGTCCAAGACAGCTAATGCGACCATCATGAGAATTTTGAAGAGATCCCAAGTTCAAAACCACCTTAACAGGCAACGTCAATTGAATCAAAAACTCAAGAAACACGATCAAAATTTAAAAAGATTTACCAAGGAAACAGAGCTGATGGGAAATGAATTAGCTTGATGAAACAATTAAGATCAATCATGAGTTATATGAAATGCTACGAGAGCCCCATCAAATAAAATGGAGTGGGGCCTCCTGAATTGGCTTTACTCTCACTCATTCATAGCCCACAACCACATGTTGCCGAACATTATTTTTTTATTTTTCTTCCCTTTTCTTGTCTTCAGGAATACGTAAACAACAATCACTCTCTTTACACAACAACAAAAATCTGGCTTCTAAGGCCAGTAGTAGTCTACACATTATCTCACTAAATAAATAACTACATCTTCATTTTCTATCCCATTTGAAGAAAATAGAGAAAAAAAAATAGACATATTATATTTCTGGTACCACGAAACATCTTAAAATCATAATTTCTGGAATTCAATTATAAGAATTTGATCTTCTTATAATATGAGAACTCAACAAATTAATTTAATACACACTTGCTTTCAAATACAATAGCGCTTAAACCAAAAGTGCAATTGATTCCCAGTGAATTAATAAACTTCAAAAACAACAAATAGAATTGACAAAAATTCACATCTAAACAGAACAATAAAATTGAACCAAAATAAACAAAAATCGAGAAACAATCACCATTCAGAAACTAATCCCAAACACACACACACACACACCCCGGACTTCGTTTTCGAGGCGAGTCAGCTCGACGCGCACGGGATCCGAGCCATGCATCAATGTGATGATGTCATCCATCTCGGAGCCGTTTCGCGATATAGGTGACGCGGCTGGTTTCCTCCTCATCTTGACCGAACTAGGTGACGTCAGCCTCTGCGGCTCTGCATCTCCATTGCTGTAATTCGGATAGCTCCTAGCTATAAACATTTGTTTGGTTTTCTACAAATATACTCTTGAGGTTCGGTCTAATTATTAAAAATAAATACACCAGCTATTAGTATTTGTCTCTATTTACAAATTGCACCCCCAATTGAGGGAAATTTTTAATTTTGAATGATAATTGGGTTTTCTTGTAATTAGGCCAAACCTTAAAGGTTGAATTTATAATTATCCCTCAAGAGAATGATAACTTAGTCACAGGTGGGTAATTGGTAATGCCATCCGCATCATCTTCTAGTTGTTCCAACCCGAATGCGTCATCGCCTGCACTCAGCACCTTTTAGAGAATAATATTATCAGTTTATTACAAAACATTTTCATCTTCAAATTGCATAAAGAGACTAACAACTACTAATCAAACTACAGTATATATTGAGCCAAGGAAAAACAAAAAGATAGACTCCATACACAGATAATTCTTTTCATGTGATAAGATAACATACAACTGATAGTGGTAGATCAACAAAGAACACCAGCAAAACTGATATATGGGGAATATTTGGCGAACAAGATATATGAAACTGGTGGCTTGTAACAGAAGTATGTAATAAAAACCAAGCTAACATCCGGAAACTAATTGATACTTATTGATAGTGATACATTATGGTAAGTAAAAAAAACAGGAAAGCAAGATTGGCATGATTGTGTAAGAATCTTCTTGAAACCACTCTTGTTGAAATTCAAGTAGGTAGTCTATAGACAGCTAAAGTATATACCTTAACTCTGAGAATACGCCCAAGTCGTTGATCCTCTTGACGCCTCGAACCAGCATGTGATGAAATCTGAATTGTCACATTTGCCTCGGGAATATCTATAGAATTATCACCCACCTGTGAAACACTAAAAATACAAAATTCATGATTCTACTTCAAAGGCATTACCAATTACCAACGTTCAATCATTACAAATTACCAAATCCTGGTTTTCTTTTAATCGTGACTTTTTTGGCTCCTCTTTGTCATCTCTATCAGAACTCGCATCATCAACTGAACTCTGGCGTCGCCTCCTATATTTCCTATCTTTGTCCTTTTCCATTCTTTTCTCCTCTTTATGCCCATAGCTTTCCACATCATCCATATTTTCAATATCTTCATCCTTAAACTTTATGAAGTCATCAGAATTGTCAAAATTGATTAAATGCACATTCCACTGACCATTATTTCTGCCATAATCCCTAAAATAATCGAAGCAGTCCTGTATTGAAAAATAAACTGCTGACTCGAAAACATACAACCGGAAAGAATACAATAATTGAACATAGACACACGAACAGATACGCATCAAAGCATATACAGTATATATGCAGATATAAAAATAGTTGTATTGAAGAATTTTGAAAAATAAAATGTGTACCTTGCCCGTGTGCCCTTGCAGAGTCCGGCAACAAAACCAGATCAGTCGGGCCAAAAGTCACCGGAGTTTTTCCCTGCGAACGCGCGTACTCAGCAACTGACAACAAAATATTACAAAGATACAATGAATATCACAAACACAATTCGTGCCAAAATAAACAGATCTAAAGACATAATCAGATACAACTAAAATTCCAACTCTCACGAAATCTCAAGATTAAATTTCGAATTAAAGAAATAGAAAAAAAAAGGTTTAATTCTCTTTAGGAATTCACAAGTGTTAGATTCTTCTAATATGCATTTTAAAAATGACAATCTGAAACTTTGATGCATAAATTTATAACAGTTAGTAGTATAGAAAATCATAACTATTGTCCCAAGCTAATAATTAATCTTTTGAGGCATTCGCATAATACTATCTAGGGGTTTCGTCAAAGAGAATAACAAATAAATGACAGACCTGAAGAGAATAGCCAACCATCTTCGAGAAACCAGTGATTGTTACATCCTTTCCTTCACGTGCTATCTGTGGAATATATTAATGGGTTTATTAATTAATATTTAAGAAGCAAAGAGGAAGCGCTATATGCTATGATGGTATACCTTAGATTTCCCAATAGGTAAACAGAAGCTAGAATCAAGAACTTCAACCGAGACAAGAAACGACTCACCACATCTGTATAATRAAAATAAATCCCCCAAATTCCCAACGTGGCTGAGATCTTTTCGTTAAGAGGAATTTGACGAGAGATTCAAGTGCACGAGACTTTCAAGATGAATTCACGAGATGGAGATTTTACCTATGAGATGATTTCCCAATAAATCGATGAAGGTGAGATTCGGGTGCCAGTGTTTGGGCAGATTGCCGGAGAGATTGGTCTGGGAGAGCGTGATGGCGCGTAGGAATCTCATGTCGCCGAGGATTAGGGGCGCCCACACGCGACGCGGTGAGGTCGATGATGTTCTGGAGGCAGCTGAGCCAAACGCCGGAGAGTGTCTGGGCAGGTGGAGTGGAGGTTGGCGGCGAGCTCGGCGAGAAGGCGGATGGGGGCGATGAGGCAGTTGAGGAAGGCGAGGGAGGTGGTGAGGGTGGAGAGGGATGGAGCGAACGGGTTGGAATTTCAGGGTTTTCTAATTTTGTCAAAGATCCCGGTTTTATTTATTGGCAGCGCTTTTTCAAAGAAGCGCTGCCCGGTTTACTTATTGGCAGCGCTTTTGAAGCGCTGCCCGGTTTACTTATTGGCAGCGCTTTTTCAAAGAAGCACTGCCCCGGTTTTACTTATTGGCAGCGCTTCTTGAGGGGAACCGCTTCCTATACTATTATTGGTGGCGGTTGATATTCAATAACCGCCACCCCGGACGAAATTTTAAATTTTTTTATATTTATAAGCAGCGGTTCTTTGCTAATAACCGCTGCCTTTTCACTTTTTGCAGCGGTTCCTCTTTGAATCGCCACTTATAAAGCGCCACCAATCAACTTTTTTCCACTAGTGGCTCCTCCAACTATTACCGTAGATTGATTGTTTTTACTGTCTTGTGTTATGTTCATTGCCCTTTACATTCTCCGGATTAGTTGAGATTAATTGCAAGAGTGGTGTTATGCTTGATATGAGTCATTTTGCTGGTGAGAAATAGAGTGAAACGTGCGAATAGACTTGATGATGCTGAAAGCTAAAGAATGTGTTGAAACAATTAACAAATTGTTATTATCGACATGATACATTGTCATTTTTTTTTATTTTGTTTTGTGTGGATAAGATTATTTTAATCTTTTCATTTATAACTATATTTTTTTAAATATTTTGAAATTAACTAATAATATTTTGGGTGCGTATATCTACGACCAATAATTATATTTCTCTATTTTTCCCTACAATATATTTCCAGCACATTCATGCTCTTACTATGTAATAATATTTTAGAATCAATTAATAATATTTTGGATATGTATATCCACGACTAAGTACATTTCCCGCACATTCATGCTCTTACTATCTAATCATCTGCCACATGAATGTGCGGTGTAACTGGAGTTCGGCATATAAAATGTTGCCCCTATGGAAATATCTTTTTCAAATGGGCTTAGACCTAAAGCCCAACCCAAAACGAGGGAACCATTTTCCCGCCATTTCTTCCCTCCTTAAAGTTTCATCTGGAATCCATGCCACATTTCTCTTCTGCCACTGTTGTTTCTTCACAATTTCTCAGATCCAGCTACCGAACATTAATTTATTTTCCAGATGGAGATCGTTGGCTCTCGCCGGAAATCCTTGCAGTCCTCCGCAGGTACCGTTTCGACTTTCCCGCTCTATCGCTCGGCGCCGGATCTCGAAGTCCGGCTCGAAGACTTTGAGCTTTACGCTCTTCATCGACTACGAGGTTCTTTCTTTGCCTACGTGCATGCTTGTTACACGCTATCTTTGTTTTTTTACTACCCAGTTATTCTTATTTTGTATTTCTACGTAGATTGAGCTCGTAGAATTGAGAGATTATGAGAGTATTTTTAATTTCAATAAATTTGTGTTCGGACTCCTATGATCGAGCCCTTTAGAATTAGAATTGATGAATATATTGTCTAAGTTTGAATTGAGTTGTATCCAGTTCCTGATAGCCAACGGTGAGGATTTCGTTTTCTACTATATGAACCCGATGGGTATTTGAGTTTCATGAGAAGACTCGAAAGTTAGTTATTATTAATTTTGTTTTTTTTGCAAATCTCTCTCTCTATATGTTTATATATGTGTGCGTATATATACTTGAATATGTTTTTTTAGGAAATTTTTGGACGTTTGGGCTTAAATCTATATATATTATTATGCATTTTGTAGGAATTCTGCAAAATAGTTTGGTCGTTTAGCTTTACACAATAGTGAATTATTATTACACTTTAGAGCACAATCTACATCATTACAATGTTAAATCATGTAGGGTTTTTCTGTTGGCTAATTGATGCTGTCTTTTAGTTGAAAATAGTACAAAATTTGGGAACATGACTCATTTCAATAATGATTTTGGTTGTTCTGTGCAGTTCTGAAAGGGATTTCAGATGGACTATCGCGTGGGAAGAAACCTAACGAGATGGAAAATTTTGTAATATCAAAGCTTTTGTATTTCTGTCTTGTATAAAAAATTTCACAGATTTTTTTTTTTGTTCTGATCAATGGTCTGTCATGATGGTTTTGGACGCAGGTAAAGGAACTATGGAAGGCAAACATGATGCATTCAGAAGCACACGAGGCCAAAAACAAGGACATTATTTCCCATTTTGTTTTGCGCCTTGTCTACTGCAGAGAGTGAGTTTCACCTTTAATCTGCCTTCCTTTCTAAAACCCTCTTACATTTTCTGTTTCATAGTATTGCAACGCATTATTCTTAATATTTGCTTGTAAATTCTCCTTTATATATGGGCACTGGGCAGGGAGGAATTAAGGAAATGGTTTCTTACCATAGAGACAACGCTTTTTCGCTACCGTTTTCTAATTGAAACTGACGAAGTCCAGGTGTGGTTTTGGTATTTACGCTGATCAACCATGCTGCTGTAGTTATTGTTCTTAAATTTATTTTTTCAGTAACCAATCTTGTCTATCTGGGTTCTCTCTGTAGAGGGCAATAATGGCGGAGTTTGAACTTCCTTACAAAGCCGTAAACAGTGCCGAATATGAGGTAATGGATGTGATCATGTTTTTGGAGAGGTCTGTTTCATGCAACATCTGTGTAGCTTTTTTGAAATAGTTATAACGATATGCTAAGGCTCCACCTTTGATTCATCAAAATGAGCTACATTGTTTCCATGACGTAAGTCTTTCCATGATTTGGTTTCAGAGTGTGAAAGATAAATTGAACCAAGTCACACGCTCCATTGGTCAACAGGGATCGAGTGGTGCGTTTGTGATTTCTTCTGAGAAAATCTATCAGACATTGAATCTTTCACTCATTTCTTTGTTTCTACTAATTTTGTGTTCCTTTTTTTCGATTCATCATTGCAGCTGATACTATATACTACAAGGTAATTATTACATGTGTCTCCATCCTTACATCTTCAGCAAAAAAGCATGCAGAAACAGGTGGCTCTATTCTGTTCATCAGAGTGGAAGTAAAGTTCCATTTTCAATAAAGGATATTGGGGCCATAACAAAAACATGTGCACCTAGAAGTTCTCCAACGTCACTTAACTTATTTCCGAAAGAATTTCTTAACTTTTCAACTGACTCAGCATCACCTCAGTGGATCTGGTTACTGAATCTTATTTTCCCTTTCCATAAAATGAAGGTGCCGTTTGAACAAGTTCCTGATCTAGTAGCAAGTCGCCGAGTATTTATCCTGAAGGGGTATGCATATGTAGCTATGAACCAGGTGAATATGCTTGCCACTTTCTATACAGATTAACTTCTTATCCATCATTTCATGATTTAATTTCTTATTTTCTTTGCAGGTGGTTTCTTTACTTGTGACTCAATATCGCAGCCATCTGTCAAAAGCACTTGTGCTAACAAACAGGTTCTTTCCAGTTGATTACTTGATTATTACTTTGTCAAATTTTCGCATGACTTATTTTTCAGCACTATGGCACAGATCAATGATTTGTGCAAAAACAAATTACACTGTTTTGTATTTCTGAATGTTCAAAATTTCATTGGTAAAAGTTCATCCAAGCTCTGCTAATATATATATTTTCCCTGTTGCTAAAATTTCATGGTAAAACTTGTTGCATTGAAGATTTTTCTTGATGAAGGTTTAAAATTTAAGGCAGTAAACATTATTTTGCATTTTTACTATTTTTTTAATTTTAATTTTATTTTTATTTTTAGCTTGCACAGATTCCAAGTGCATAAGATTTCATCTCTAAAATGTCATACCCTGCTTTATTTGCTGCAGAAAATGGACGTCTATGATCAGAGAGCAAGAGAACGATCGGCTGACTCCAGTAAGTATATCCAGAAGTGATTCTTTAGCTATCCACATCCAGATTCTCATAGCATCTTACCTTTGCTTTTATAGATTGTTGAAGCCCTATCTACAAGTTATTTAGGTCCTGACTATAGTCAGGTAAGTTGAAAGAATCTAGCAATCCATTTCCCTGTACTTGATTTCCAAATTAGTTGATTGACATATGAAGAGCCATTTTCAGCCTAAGGAACATGCAGAGATATCATTGAAAGACATTGATCAAGTTGCCAAAAGTTCATTCCCTCTCTGCATGCGACATTTGTTTGATAAGGTAACAGTAACAAGTGATATATGGAATTCGATTTTCTTGATCTTCTTTCCAACTAGCTTTTAAAAGTCTGACATCTTCCATACTTCCTCACACAGCTAAGGGAGGATCATCACTTGAAACATGGAGGGCGGATGCAACTGGGTCTCTTTCTCAAGGTTATTTACTTCTAAAGTTATATCTATTCTGTTATACCTTCCATTTATCCTTCGGATAATTCAGGGAACTTTTGGAGTTTTAGTATGGATGCAGTTCATGAGCTGAGAACTTTTCATGGTGCATTAATTTATTGCAGACTTAAAGTTGTCTTAGTTTAGAGTTAAGTGTGCTTAAAATGCAGTGGGCTCAAAAATGTATAAATAGATAGGATAGTTATCTGTTCTGTGTCAAACATGGTAGTTCAGCAAACTAGGATAATGATAAACTTTATACCTACATACTTTCATAATCATGCTAGTTGATAAATTCAACTATATTGTTTCTCGTGTTAGCTGGCTAAACATTCTTAATCACAATAACTAATGCATATACTGATATTGTGATTGATGGTATATTGAAGCTTTTATGTACACTAGATATATCATCTTACTCGTCTCTGCTTTTGTAAGCGAAAGCATTAAAAAAACTGATACTGATTTCACTGCAGCTATATTTTTAATTTTTTTGTTATGTTAGGGTGTTGGACTCAAGTTGGATGATGCTCTTGCATTCTGGAAAGCAGAATTCTCCAGAAAGGTGATCACTGTGCTACTATTTGTTATTATTTTATATTTATTTGCTTGAGTATCAGCTAAGGAGTTTAGATACCATTTGCATAATGCCAATCCATATCATCTACTGTATTTGAAAAAAAAAAAAAACAATGGTAGTATCTTATCAAATTTGGAATTTGTCCTCTGTTTGTTGTACAGCGGTGAGAGGCATGTCATATGCTGATATTTGTAATTGTATTATTTCTGGAATTAAATGCTGTATGCTGGCATATGCAAACTGAGAGAATCTGCTAATTGAATTGCATTGACCGTGAACATGTCTAGTAGAAAATTCATTGTAAATGCTACAATCAATATGAAAAGTAGACTTGCTTCATGCCTGCTCTCCTTTTTTCAACTTAATCAATTTTGTGAGATTTTAGAGGAATTATCATAGACAAATGCGAAGAGTAAACTCTACTTAGGATGTTCTGTGAATCATGCTTCATGGTTTGCTAATATTTACCTTTTCAGTTTTTGACATGTATGTGTCTTCATGCGTGTTCTGCTACTTTTGTAGGTTGGCGCTGAAAGGTTCGACAAAGAATATGCATACGGTATACGTCACAATTATGGAAAAGAAGGGAAAAGGACGGTAATTCATCTCCTCCACTTGTTCATTATTCATTTGTCTCTATGGATTCAATTTTTGAAACTTTGTTTCAACAGTCAATTTTCTGTTAAGAGTTTTTGATCTATTTAAGATTTTTTTGAAGCTATTTTTATTTTGATACATAAATTTTAGTGAAACTTTGTACATATGTTGTTTCTTGCGACATGAATGATACATCTGTGGAACTAATCTCTTTTTCTCACCTTAGAAAGAGGAAGAAAAAGAACACGTTGAAGGAGACTGAAATTTTGTTTTTAAATTCTATGTACATAAAAATGATAAGCTGTGAATACATGCAATTTAGACAGCGAGGAAAACTTAGTAAATATGTATATTATAATATACATTACTGAGAACTAAGATAATTGTACTTCATTAAATTGAAAACCACAAGCCATTTTTGGGCCATATATACGTGTTGTACAAACTAGAACCTTGTAAAAGGACACTATCTCTTCTAAATAAAATTCCCCTAATTGAGGGATATTTCTAACCAATATTACTCATCACATCTTTCCTAAATTATGATCCTAACCTCAGATTTTATACAGTTACATAGACTCATTTTCAACGTCTCCAGTCATATAGATTTCGTTAACATATTTTAATAAAGCTGTATCTCCTTCATTAAATGAGTGTTCGATGAACAAGACATGATCTCCATGCATTTGATTGTAACCAGTAGTTGTCACCACCTACGCAAATCTTTGAAACCCATATTATGCCTTTTCTAGTTTGCAAACTTTATTGATTTTCAAGACGGCTATACCTCTTGAATACACTTGCACATATCTCCAAGTGTTACAGGTTGGAAACTCCATGTGTTCGGAAATGAGATGAGAGGGTTATGACACTTAAGATCGAGGGGTAGAAATTGGACTTGTCTTGACAGGAACCAATGAGGGGCTAGATGATTATAACAAATAGCAAAAATGATTATCTTCAATAACTGAACTTTCCCACTGAACATAGGATTGAGTGACAAATGGGTTCCCTTAATCAAATGGACATCAAAAGTCAAAAAACTGATTAGTAGGATGATGGTAATGCTTGTACCTTTTTGGGTTGATGAGTATCCTACAAAGACACTTGGTTGCTCTAGGGTCTAGTTTTCCTCTATTATTATTGTGAACACGTCCACTCAGTAAGTTGAAACTTCTTTGCTTTTTGATCATGAAGTACACAGCGAGTTCGATGGAAGATCAATTTACAATTCATATCATGGGTTAGTTTCTTAGTGGACACTTGGTAGAAAGCTTAGGAACACGAAGGCCATTCTTTAGAAAGAGAGATACTAAAACCACCCTTTGAGGTTTGGTCAAATCACAAAAAACTCGGCTAACTTTGAAATTCACAAAACCACCCTAGAGGTTACATTCATCTTACATTTTGCCCATGCCGTTAGTGGAGGCTAACAAAACTCGCTACTGTCATCAATTTTTTTTACAATTACACTCCTAAGCTTTTCTAAATATCACAATAACCCTATTTTCTTTGTTTTACAATCTACATTTACATCTCTCATTTTTTTCTGAATATTACAAATAGTCTGATGCAAAGTTGGGGCTACTTGTATTATTTTGAAAATTTGAAGAGTGTAATTATGAAAATATTTAATGACATCAGCAAATTCTGCCAAATTAGGGTTAGGGAAAAATGGAAGACAAAATCAAACCTCAAGGGTGAAATTTGTAGTTTTCAAAGTTATACACACACACATATTTGTAAATAATCTAAACCTGGGGTAGTTTTTGTAACCGTCCGTTAGAAGAGTTAGTGGATTCATTTGTACTCCTAAGCCTACTAATCTGGTGAGTGAGCCATGTGCAATGAAATCTTTCTGCTACTTGGACAAAGATGTAGGAACTAAATTTGAATGAAGATTAGTCATGTGATCGGTGGCTTCTGAATCAATGGTGACGGAGCCTTCACTACAGACACAGCTGGCTCCTGAATTCAATCTCATTGAATTCTCCATAACCTGGCCTTGGTTTTGCTGCGTCCCACCTTTATATCCTCACTCTTTGTTTGACGTGAAAGTGTTTCCATATTTTTTTTCAACACCTTTTTCCTCTATATGTCTTAGCTTCTTGCAATAATTACCCCAAAGATTATCTCTCCCTCACGTAATTCAGCTTTCCTTTTCATGACGGTCATTGATTGGTCAAAGCTTGCTTTGCGATTCTTATTGTTATTCACCACAAAGGCAAACATTCTGTGGCTCATAATTCCTCACCTGCTGGCGATGATTTCTTTCAGAGAAGGTACCTCGTCATTTCCCCAGAATTGAAGCTTTTTACTTGATCAAAATTCTGTGTTAAGGCTTGCAAATCATAGAATCAATTCTCCTGTAATGAAGGCTTTCATATTGCTCATCATGATCCAATTCTTGCCCAATATTCTTCAGCAGATTAGCAACTCATTGACAGATTTATTCCCTTGTTGAACTGCAGCAGTCTTTGTTTGATTTCATATATTTGAGCAGAATCTTTTGTCTTGAATATGTTTGCTTCACCTTTGTGTGGATAGGAACATGCAGGTATCACTATGTTATCTTCTTTAAAGGGCATTCAAAGTTGTTGGAGGATGAGGAAGAAGCTGAAATGACACAGATTTGAATTCCTATAAATAAAAAGAACAAAGTGGAATTGTTTGGGAGTTTTCCGTCTTTTTTCTCTCTTCTTCCCTGTCTTATTAGTAGAGGTTACAAGCAGTTTGCTAAAAGGAAGGAATAAAATCAGCTAATCACTCAAAATATACTAATGCCTGTAAGGAAATGAATTTCAAATTGTAAATCAAATCAATCAACCTCCATAATTTGCTGCATTGCTTGATCTTGGCCCCTGATTCTTGCACTAATAACAGTCTCGAGGAATGCATGATACTAGTTTCTGGAGTCATTGAGTTTCATAGCCATGATATTACCATGGTATCCTCATCCCAACTAGTAAATGCTGGTTCTCCTCCCTTTGGTTCAATCGGGGAGAGAAGACTCAATTTCCCTTTCCCCTTTTAAGTAGTTTTCCCCATTGAGTCTATATGCAGCCCAAATGTTTTGCAAATCTCCAGTAGTCTGCTGTGATTGCTGTGATGTTATTTCCTCATAAATTATCTCCTTAATCGACCAGAGAAGGATGCCTTAGACATGATTGCAGACTCTTTGTGTAGAAGTTTCTAGGATGAGAATATTGGTCGTGAAGATTAGCAAAAAAAGATAGAAGGAATCTAGCAATTAAGGTTGGTAAAAGATGACGTAGATTACTCTATTTTTCATTTCAGAAATTAAGTAGGGGAAAGAGATGAAGGCCTGAGATGCAAGCAATTTCCATAAAAGAGCTCAAGGCTCTGATACCATGGGAAGTATAAGAGAATTGTATTTCAATTAATTAGAAAAATGCAAGTACAATTTCTGTACGAACAAGAATCTTGTAAAAGGAAACTCTCTTCTAAATAAAATCCCCCAACTATTTCTCCTAATTTTAATTTTCATTTACGATTTGATACAGTTGACAAAAATTCGAACAATTACCAAACGTAGCATAACCTAACAGTGAAGTTTCCAAAAATTACCTTTTTTTTTGCTCACTGTATATGTGGATGAGTTTCATGATTCAAAAATAATCTTAATACGGTTTCGGAGTTAACTTGTATGCTATCAGCTTTACTTGTTCTGTCTGTGTCTGCCAACACCGTTGAATCTGCATTTTAACTGCATTATCAATGATGCAGGATTACACACCCTATTCATGTCAAAAGATAATATTATCCACACCAGGTGTTGGAGATCATCATGGGTGTCCATATCGTCATTTCAGGTCAAACTTCTTGATATAGTGGCATTCTATCTTTAATAATCTTAAGCAGAACTAATCCTTCTAGTTTCAACATACTTCACGCCATCTCTATTTAGTTGAGCCTTTTTTAAGTGTCTATCTTGCAACATCCTTTGTGAAATTTTTCTTTCATCTGAAATTTGAAGGAGCAGACCCACTCATTGCAGGATGCTTTAATTTAACTGTCTTTAAATTTGTGTTTACAACCAAGCTTTTACGTTTCTGATTGATAAAAAAAAGGTGGATGCCACCCTGCAGTACTTTGTTTCACAAAAATTCTTAGGAAAATTTGGTGTATTTACAAAACTACCATTGGGGTTTAGCAGAACTACAAAAAATCCCAGTTATATTTCAGAATTATAATTACTCTCTTAAAGTGTTACAAATACCCACTTGATTGTATTTACCTAATATATGCACCCTCTTGAGGGTGCAATTTGTAAAAGAAACAAATATGAAGGGATGTTTGTAAATTTGAAAAATAACTAGTTTTTTTTTTGGTAATTAGATTAAACCTCAGGGGTAGTTTTTGTAATTAGCCCCAAAAATTACTCTCTTTGTTGAATTATGATTTGTGCTTCCCTTTGGTGGCCATGAGTTTTAGTCATCTGATCCTGCACTGAACTGATCAAGATTTATGTAAATTTATGATATTTTATATCACAAGGAGCTTAGCAGTTTATTGATATTCATGCTCTTGAATCTTGATTTTGAGTGACATAAAAATGCAATGAAGCCACATAGTTATTAGAGTGTATCAGTCCGAATAAGCTCAACAGCTTCTATTTAACAACCAAGAGCACAAGAAACATGACCTTGGTTTGCCTAATCTTGTAAATGTGCAAATAGCATTTTCCATTGCCACGTTTTCTTGATGAGTCGGTGACACTCGCTAATATTGTGTGAGCTGCAGCGAAGAGAATTTGAAAGCAGCACTGAGTAAGATGGGAGTAGGCCATCGTGCAGTTGCGGATATCTGGGAAAAAGTGCGGCATAGACATTACCAGGTTATTTTGTGTTTTGGTAGAAGCCCTCTTATTCTGCCATATTTATTCCACCTTCACTTTCCTAATTTGATCCACCAGTTATGACTTTGAACTTTGATTGTGCAGTTGGCATGTACCTTGACATTTGAAGCTATTCATGGGGCATCTTGTGATGAAGGAATTAATCATCCAAATCAGTACTACAGTGACAGCAAAAAAGTCTTGGAATCAAAGGTATTCATATGTATATTACAACTTAAAAAATGCGTATAACTATGAATAAGTGGTATATAAGTTTTTATAGAATGTATGAGTTACACATTTCTTATGAAAGAGTATGTTTGATTTACAATTGTTGGATTGGAACTGCCTACCCATAATATGAATTAATAGGTTTTTCTGTGGTTATGGCTCGCGTTGCACCAGTGAGTATATAAGACAGATTTTGTTAGAGAAGTTTCTTTCTTTGATTTATTGCCAAGTGGTATATATTGAAGCGGTTTATTCTTTTCAGTAACTCATCTCTCAGCATATACTTCAATTACCAATATAATATGTTTTTTTCTCATGTGGCTGAGACTTAGTTTCAGTAGGATCCGGAGTTTATGCAGGAAACAAGGATATTGCAATTGAACATGTAAGAAAAGTCCGTAGTGGCAGGTTTCTCATGGCAGTCAAACTAACACTAAAATAAGCTAGCCATTTATTATCTTACAAATATAATGAATAAAGCTTGTATGGTTGATCATTAAGTTGCTTCCTGGCTTCATCATGACAACGAAGAACGTGTTCAATGGCTAATTATGACGACCAAGCACTTTCTCATATAGTTGTCGTAAGCATCACTTACTTTGACCACCTCATTTTTCAAGTAAGCGGATAACAAGTTTGATTGCTATTTTTATCACACTGTTCTTTTTTCATGCGTTTGTATTACCATTATTGTGAAATCGTTGTGGCATTCATGGGTTGAATCAATTCTCACTCCATGTTTGTGTTGACCATGCAAGCAAAGTCTTAGTATGGAATTACAAACCTACAGTTGTGATTTGCTGTGACTTTACATAGTTCAAAGATGTGTTTTATGAATTTGAACTGCCTATCCTCTTGCTAATCTAGGACCAGATTGTGCTGCCTTTTCTTATTGTTAAGTTCATTTGGTCGTATCAAGTTTTGTTCACAAAGTGACTGATCGTGTGACAAGGTATAATATTTTACTCGTTTAATATACTTTTTGCAGAATAATTCAAAGGGCACATAGGGAGTTTCTTTAGCATGGGAAGTATTTCAGGCCTGTTGAAAGTCTAATTTAATCCTTTAGCATGAGAAATAGAAGAAAAGGTTGGAAAATATCAGCAGAAAATCGATCCGATCCGTGGTGTCTGGTTAGACGACATCACTTATGCGTCTGTATATTGCTTCCCAATAGCTGATAACCTTTTTTTAAAATTAAAATCTTATGTGGAAAGGTTGTAAAAGTAAATGTATTATTTGTATGGATTTCACATTTGTTAGCAGTATTTGTACATGATCTTCTAACTTTTGACAGTTGCATGACCGATGAATGATAATATTTCGACCATAAAGTAAATTAAAATTTGAATACTTAGCCATTTCACAATTTTAATCAAAACGTTATAATTTGTTCAATATGTTTACATGGGATGCGACTACCAACTATAAAGAGATTAAACATAGGAAGAATATTGAGGTTGAATTAAAGTGTCTCCTGTAGCCCAACCGCCCAACCGTACTATTCATCACTACTAATAATTAATTTGTCTTTTCTTAAAAATCATTGGTTAGTTTTTAATGTTAAAAGATACTTCCTCCGTTGTTTTTTTTTTAATAAGTGTCCCTTTAGAGTTTTTATTCAAAATTAAGGAACATAATATTTGACCAATACATCCTTAATCAATTAATAATATACACATTTAATTATTTCCATTCTTTCCCTTTAGTTATTCTATAAAGTTGTTTGTATTTCTTAAAATAAGTGGGGATAAAATTGGAATAAAGTGGCGAAAATTTTAAAACGACACTTAATTTGAAATAAAACTAAGTCTTTAAAACTACACTTATTTTAAAACAGAGGGAGTAATATGTTTTGTTTGACCCATTATTGTTTATAATTAATTATAATGAACTCAAATATATTTATCCAAGTTATTCATAAATAGATAATTATTTATTTTATTATTTTGATTTTTGTTGGAAAGCTCACAAAAAAATTTTGTTACACCATGGATTTGGAGTAGGCTCTCATGCTGAAGATGGAAATTATAAAAAGATAGTTAGGAGAAAACGAAATGAACAATGAATTGAATTCCATATACGTGTGTGTACGTCCGATACATTTTCTTTTCTTTTTTTGCTGTGTTCAAAATGTAGTGGTTGAGCAAAAAATAAATCCCTGATTGTAACAGACATTTGACAGCTAGATATGTCAAAATGGGCTGGGTTGAACTGGCAATATAATACGCTGTCCGTTACACGAAGGCGGGTCTACATGAGCCAGGCTGTTTGGGCTGACGGCTTAGTAGAGCTATCAAATGGCGGGGTTAGGTCAAATTGGCCCCGTCTTTTGCGGCCTAGATTTCTTAGGCGCATGCCCTATTGATTTTCAGGCTAAATATACTAAAGGGAAAGTTACTGGATATATTAATTTAATTTTTTCTTTTATAATTTTACGATCAGTCAAAAGTTTTTACAATTATGCCAAATTCTTTTATTATTTTAATTAATTACGTATATTTTTATTTTTATCTTTTTTTCTGATTCTGATTGATTTTATCGGCATCTTTCTTCCATTTCAAATCCACCACTTTCGCATTTCCACACTGATTAATTGAAATATACAAAATAAAACTCTTATCAAATATACAGAATAAAACTTTTATCTCATCTGAAACTTTTCTTTTCTCAAACTTTTTTTTAAATTGATATATAATTTAGAGTCAGCAGTATAGTTAATTTTAGTTGATATATCTCTTTTGATTAGAATATTTTGAATTCTCGAATTTAGGTTGATATATCTCGAAATCTTTCTCAATTAGCTATATTTGAATTGATATATAACTCAAAGTTTGATACTATAATTTTTTTACACTTTATCAAGTCTCATTATTTCAGTTGACACCGATTAATTAATTTAGTTGATATATTCTTTTAAGTAATAGAATTTAGGTTGATAATAAATAATTAGTTGGGGTGTTTGAGTTATATTCATATATATTTATAAATAGGTGGGTGTTTGAATTATATTCGTATAAATGTGCAGGCCACCGGGCCAAACAGGTCAGGACAAAATCGGGCTACTTAATGGGCTGCTAGCGGGCTACACATGCTAAATAGTTGGAGGGCCAGCCCATATAGCTTTAGCCCAAGATGGTTTTGGTTGGGTTGTTGCCAAAATGGCCAGACCGCCCTACTGACTCATTTTGACTAGCTCTAGTTACAACACAATTGATAAAAATGAGAATTCCAACCGAACTAAAATCTAACATATATATTCGTTAAGTTTAAGAAAATCGCATCTGAAGAAACTCCGACATGACACTTCAATAGCAATCCCCATCCGTGTGTTAGCCCCTAAAAGCATGAAAGACACGGAACTCCCAACACCAAATCTAGGAGACAAACCGATTACGCATGGGCTCAAGGTTCGAGTCCAAAAACTTATCCATGCCAATCAAGATAAGAAAGCCGTATGATATAATAAGTGACTGCAGACCGAGCCCACCTCCCTCTTTGGCCCAATGATCACCAGCCTTCAAAATGTGGGGCCAATTTAATTTGCAAAAGATAATTAAAAAAGAATTATTCATGTTTCCTTAATATATATATATTGGTCAACTTTACAAAAACCACCACTACTGTAGAATCTGCATTCCACGGCGTCTTA
>BMAC01000574.1:610562-632960 GCA_014905375.1 Phtheirospermum japonicum | reverse complement strand
AAACGATGTTGAAGTCTCATTCATCGACACCAATGTCACCCCATTTAACATTGTATCTGGCAGCAAGGTAATGGGCGCCGACTGGACCTCGGCTTCCATAAGGATAGTACTCTGGGATCAATTTCTTTTCTTCAAGCTCCTTCAGTACAGGTGTGAAGAGCGACCAAGCAGCATCTAATTCATCGCTCCTTATGAAGAGTCTCCTTTCACCTTCAATTGCATCTAGAAGAAGCCTCTCATACGCATCGGGTATCTCCTTGGAGTATCTAACAAAAACACATGTATACATATATATACATAACATTATCAAGAGTATTCAAGAGTTTCGTAGCACCAAAGTTGTGATTCCAAATCCAAAAACAAGAGTAAAATTCGAGGGAAGAAAAAGTACAGCAACTTTGCTAATAATAGAGCTTTCCTTGTGTCATTGACAAATTTAAACGCAATAAAGTTTTGAATAAAATAACCCTAAAAGACTAAACTAAAAAACTAAAAAATAACCCTAAAAATGAGAAAATTGAAAAAAAAAATCCTAAAAAACCCTAACAAAACTAAAAACATCCTGAAAAATTGGAAAACCCTAAGAAAAACTAAATAAATAAAAACTAAAAAATAATGCTAAAAAATTAGAAAGAAAAACTAAAATTTGGGCCTCTGCCCAACGGAATGTATTCCATTAGGTGGGTATTCACAAGTTTTTTCACCAATTTATAGATTGTAAAATGAGTCTTGAGTATATTAATTGTTTTTTAAACAATAAAAATGGAAGAAATCTTGGAATAGCTTACACCAGATAATGTGTAGGCAATTCAAAACAGCATGTACCAGGCAATTTATAGAACTGACACTGTAAACCACATCTACAAGCAGTATGAGTTGGAATATTAGGATATAAAATCCATTTCTCCAGAAAAAAACTCTTTTAGTTTCTAGTAAGCAATTTTTTCTTGTCAATTCCAAAATTTCTTTTAAAGAACTAAAGATGTTTACTCTAATGGAAATTATAATAAAGCCAAGCAAAAGGTTCACAACTTTTTTGCAGTAATCACCAGATAAGCATATCTACCAGAAAGCAAGCTATTTAATCCTATAAGTGATCAATGCATCATTACATCTTGGAACCATAATTGCATTTAACCTTATTATTTTTCAACTTGTCAAGTCTCAACTGAAGGAGATAAATGGAAGCTCCTTCTTTATTAACATAAAACAGACCAACTTTAAATTAATAAATGACATATTTATATAACAATACCTTGCTTTATATAGAAGATTAAGATTACTTCGATCCAATCTCATTCCCAACCCTGGAACTTTGTTATTAATCTTCAGATAAATAGCTTCATCGGGTTGAACACGGATTACAAGCTCATTCGTTGCTCGGTCTAGATCAGTACCAAAGTTCCGATTGTATAAGTTACCAGGAACATGTCTAAACTGTACTCGTATTTCAGCCCTGAGAAGGTTAAGTAAGTAATCTATCAGATAATACAAAGTTCTAAAGAAAAAACAAAAAACAAGAATGTTATCTATGAATAAAATTTGCTAACCTCTTATTATGTAAAGCTTTCCCAGCTTTCATTAAAAAAGGGACCCCATCCCATCTTGCATTATCTATAAAAAGTGCAGCGGCAGCAAAAGTCGGGGTTAAACTATCTTTCGGTACCGTTTTGTCATCTGTATATCCAGGGTAAGAGACACCTCCGTTTGTGTTACTTTTGTACTGTCCGATTATGACATCATCTACACTTAAAGGCCTCATGGAGCGCAAAACTTTAACCTGTTGTGTATTAAGAGTTAGTTGTAATTCTCTAGCGGAAACGAATGAGCACACTTATATTTAAAATATTACAAGCAATGTTTTTAATATAATATTAAATTTAATTATAATATTACAAAATAATAATGTAATAAATTAACATAAAAGACAAAAACTGTATGCATGTATTTAATTTCTTATTTTGATTATATAATTGTTTGATTACTTCTATGTCTAGATTATTAAGATTTATCCAAATTTAAAAATATGTTAATTGATTAGAATCCTTAATTCATTTGGAATGAAATAGAATATACCTGATTTGAATGATAGTATAAACGTACCTTATTTATTTGTACTTTTATATTATAAAGATCACTTTCTTATTGTAGATTTAAGTTATCAGTATTATTTTTGTACAACTAATTATCATGCAATACATTTAAGAATAAAAAACTTATAAACCCACTTGGGAAAAAAAAAATCTAACATAACTCAAATTCAAATAGTGACAAATATATTATAAATAGTTAAATACAAAGTTTAGAATTTTGACTTTTCCAAAAAAGAAGTGGAAAACTACAAGAAAAGAAAACGGTTTTAACCTTTGTTGACTGTTTTAACCAATATTTCACTAGTATATCGGGGAATTCACCGGTTCCTGGTTCAGTCGGTCAAACCGGCCTGTATGGTATTTAAAACACTGAATACAAGTTTGAGGAGAACGAGAAAAAATAACCTTTTCATTTCTGATATCTTCTGCGTCCAAACTGACAGGTGTCTCCATGGCAAATAAGGCCAGTATTTGGAGCAGATGATTTTGCATTATATCTCTTATTATTCCGTAATGATCAAAATAACTGGTACAATAAAGGAAAACACTATAAACAAAAAAGAGCTCAAAACATTTCTTTAATGACCAATCGACAAGATGAGAAAATTACCCTCCTCTTCCTTCAGTGCCAAAGTCCTCAGAGAATATTAACTGAACATTTCTTATATACTGCCTCGACCATAAAGGCTCGAATATAAGGTTCGAGAAACGAAGGACAGAAAGATTCTCGACAAGCTCTTTTCCAAGATAATGATCTATCCTGTAACCAGAGATCATCAAAAATGGCTCATTACACAATCCCCTCCAAACACACACACACACACAAGAAAAAAAAGGATATCTGAAATAGAAGTAACTTACCTGAAAATTTGATCCTCCGCTAAGTATTGCTTGAGAGCACTAGTCAAAGCAGCTGATGATTCAGAATCACGGCCGAATGGTTTCTCGACAATGACTCTAGTCCATCCGTTAGATGCTGAAGCAGAGAGACTGGCACACTTTACGGCGTCTACGAATATGTTTGGTGGGATCGATAAGTAAAAGAGTCGGTTCGAAACCCTTCCACCCTACAGAAACCAATCGTAATAAAAAAACATTAAAAACAACGATGGTGCGATTGGATATAATTATATTTGAATTTATTTTCATCTAGGGATATTTCTTGAGATTTTTTTTCTTGAAAACAAAATCCAAAATTATACTATATACCCACTTTCACTCTTTACTTCCACCAAATTCACTTCAACTCATTTAAAAAAAAATTAAAAAAAACAAAAACCATTCGGTCCTAGTCATTTCACATTTTCCATAATATTCATTATTCAGTATTTACCCACACACATAACTCTTAACTACCAATTAATATCCAATCATTATTTTACTATATTTATATTACACTCACTTTAATCATTACAGTTTCATCTCATATTCATTCACTCTTAATTTTCATTCTTCTTTCAATTTTTTTTATCACTATTCTCCCATTCACGAAATTTCCCGAATGAAATGGTATCCAATCACCCGGTAGGTTTTCCAACCTCAGTAATGATTTCATATTCTATCCCAAAAGGAATCCATAGCCCTATTCTTGACCTCTACATTATCACCTCAAAATTTAATTCCTAAATATAAATAAAAAAAAACAATATACAAGTGACAAACATCACAGAACATCCCAACTCAGAAAAACTGATACAAGCGTCAAAATAGCAAAAATATCTTCAAGCCATATTGTACCTCATGCTCCTTGAGTTTTTTATCGAGTTCCACAAAATTCTCCGGTGAATCATATTGACCAGAGTGGTAAAAACATCTTTTCAAGAACTGTTCCATCTTTTCACCACAATTGTCCCTGAAGTAAAACACAAATTATCATAAGAATCACATAATATCCAATCAGTTCAATAACCTCAAGGGCAAGGAAATTTTAACTACCTCTTGTCAATTCGGCAAGTAAGTGTCCTGCTAACCATATCTCTCAGCTCTGCATCGGTCATCTTACTACGAGCATAACCGAAGATAGTAAAGTGCTGAAACAAACAGTAAATAGTTTAGAAAAAAGTGTAAACCAATGTTATGAAGCAAAATTTACACATTTAACACATCAGACCTCAGGAAGGCAATCCTCATAGTAAAGTGCAAAAAGGGCAGGAAATATTTTCTTCTTGGCAAGGTCACCAGAGGCCCCTACAACAGTAATACTGACAGTTGTCGATTTACTGTCTTTTAAATTCGAACCGACTGGATTTTTTTGGTCCTCTGGAGGAGTAACTGACAGCAACCCATCTTTCGATTTCCTAGGAGGAGCATCGTTTGTTTCAGCCATTTTAGTGGCCAGAGCACCTATAATTTTGCAAGATTTAGATATGATAGCAAGTATGTCAGCATACCATTTTACAAATTTCACTGCATGCAACCAAACCGAATATCAGGATTGAAATGACTAGACAAAACCACTATAAAAAAATTAAAAAAATAAAATAAAATGAAACAGCATTTTCTTTGTATTTTATAATTACTCATACCAAAATGATTGAAATGAGTATACATAATCACTCAATAAAATTATTTAAAAAAAAAATGAAACAGCATTTTCTTAGTATTTTATAATTGTTCATATCAAAAGGATTGAAATGACTAAACAAAATCAATAAATATGAAAAAATGAAACAATATTTTCTCAGTATTTTATAATTGCTCATATTAAACCGATTGAAAATGACTATACAAAATCACTAAATAAAATAAAATGAAACAGCATTTTCTTAATATTTTATAATTACTCATATTAAAATGATTTCACACCTTTTTTTTCCCACTAGGGTATGAAAAGCAGTATGCAAGTCAAAGCTGAAATTCAACAGATTTCCTTATAAAAAGATTATAGTCATTTCTGGGTTCTGACAAATTCAAATGAAATAGAAATATCTCAGTAATAACTTCTGCAAATCAGCACCAAAATTAATAAGAAAAAGGAAATCATGAAAGCAAATAAATCAGGAAAAGCGGGACAGAGGGGAGGGGACCAATTCAATAAGTTCATAAAGATAATAAAATAAAATAAAATAAAAAAAGGAAAAAGCTTTACGATATTCATCAATTTAAACAAGGGAAAAAATACAAAAAAAAAAAACAGTTGAACAAATTTAAGGAAACACAAACTAACCATCTTGCATGAGAATCACATTGGACAAAGGGCTGCACTTGGATTGTAAAGAAACATTTTTTCGGCCCAATCTTTTCAGAGATATCAATGAAAAATGAATACTCTTGTGAAGCTGATGAAACCCAATAGAAGAAGAACTAGAATTAGCTGATGAGGAAGAAAAGCAACGATTTGATGAAGAGAGTGCAGCCATAATCTCAAAACAAGATTCCTTTTCTCTATGGTTGATTTGATTGAGAATTAATAAATAAAAAGAAAAAGATGGGGAAATGAGACTTCGGAAATGTCGAGGGGGTTAGACTCTTGAGATCTCCGAAAGGCTGCTCTTTTCTGTATACCGTTTGGGCGTTGCCATTCTTCCAATAGAATACCAAGACAGGACATTACGATATAAATATGACAAAAAATTAATTCATTTATTTTGTATTATGCCAAAATAGCAAAATAGTCCCTGTGACTTATGGTGATGACAACTTAATACCATTACATATACTTCGAGACAATTTTACCCAATAACTTATAAGAAGATAGCAATTTAATATCAATTTTGCTGGGAGAAAAAAAAAAGTTCGCTAGATTCTTTCAATTTGCGGCGAAAAATATTACCAATTTTGACAAAATCAATGCTGATGTGGCAAAAATATAATAACTAAGAAAATTATTAAAAAAATTAGAGATTTATTTTAAGAACCTAACATTATATAAAATATAATATTTAAAAATGATGATAAATTTATTATAAAATCTGAGATGTTTCTGAATATGCTGAAAAAAAATATTATTAAAATATAATCTAAAACAAGACTTGAAAAATATTTTTAAGAAATATGTAAAAAGAAAGTAATTAAAATATAAAATAGAATAAAATCTAGAAAATTGTATTATAAGGTTTTAGAAATTATACTAAATATGCAATGAAATGTTTAAAATTTAACATCAAAACAAAATATGTGAAAGTGTCTATAAATAATCTAAAAATATTTGTATATTTTTAAAAGTTTTTTAATATTTAAAATAATTTCAAGTATTATAATATAATATTCTAGATTTATCATAAAATATTTTCTTTCATATATAAAATAATTTCTTCTATAAATAATTGTGTATTTTAATATAATATTTTACATATTTAAAAAAAACTGATTCTTAATAAATATTTTTACATATTTAGTATTGGTTTTAAATATTTTTGTTTACATACTTCAAATAATTCCAAAATTTAATAATATTAAGATCATTTTATTTTATTTTTAAATAATCTTTTTAATATTTAAAATAATTTCGAATTTTAAAATATTTTTTGTAGATTTTGCTATAACTTAATATTTTAATACTATTTTTTAGAAACTTAAAATAATCTCAAATTTTATAATATTTTTTTCCATCTTTTTCTTTAATTATTTAATTAAATAGATTTTAAAAATAATTTTAAAATTTTAAAACAAAATTTTGATTTTGTAATAATTTTTTTTTAATTTTGTTATTATTTTTTTCCACATCAACGTTGACTTGGTCAAAATTGGCCCAAGTCGACATCTTTTCGCCGTTAATTGAAAGAATCCAGCGAATCTTTCTTTTTCTACCGAAATTGGGGTTAAATTGCTACTTTTTTTTTGTAAAATACCGAGTAAATTTGCTACCATGTATATTTAGCGTTATTAAGTTTTCACCACTCCTAAATTACTGGGGTTATTTTATAATTTTGCCTTGTATTATTTAAGGGACTTCACCTCGTGTACTCCAATATGAAACTATTCACCATCGGGCCTAATTTAATTTTAGAGATTTTTTTTTTGTTATATAAGTTAAATAAACTGGTATATGAATTACTGAGTAATTTGGAATTCATTTTTTACACTTGAGTTTTAGTGGTGTCCTAATATATTGTCTAGTTTGGGTGGGGTATTTTTGAATTTTTATAAGTGTAAAGTGTGGATGAAGTACCCACACAAAATCATTAACAAGTGATTGCTCTCAATTTAGGGATTGGTTCGAGTAATAAAAACTTGTTCATTAATATACTCTATCTAAATGCAAGCATACGGTGTAGATGTAGTATACCGTGAGAAAGGTTGATTTTCACAAGGACCAAATTTCAAAAATTGACAAATTATGTTATTAATAAATTTGTTTTATTTAAATGAATATAATAGGAGATGTTATTTTGTCGTTATAAACGATGGACATAAGATTAACTAATTTAAATAATTTAACAATAACAACAATTGAGAATAGAGATATTCAAATGCGAATGAGGTATTTTGAGGGTTGGGATTTCAGTTAACTTTCAATGTCTATCATGTTTAATCACTCGAATATTGTTGCAATTTATTTCACTATAATCCAGTCACCCAAATAGCGTAAAGCTTATATCAAAGGTCTTGGACCGCGGGTTCTAAATGTGATACGTATTGTCAATCACAATTAGAACTCCAAAAAGCTTTATAGATTTATATGACTTCACTACTAATCTCAAAGATCCCATTTTTATTGATTAGAGTATCTCGTGTTTGAAAGCATAACTGATAAACCTCATCCCTCGAATTATGTTTATCAAAGCTAGTAGTTATAAAAGGTTGTCAACCTATCACAACTTTATAAGCACAAACGGTTGTTAATCGAATATGCAACAATGAATTGCAAACACAAAAATAGTAAAGTGATCATCCTCGAGTGTATAACATTTTCACTCAACCAAGCATTTTTGCGAATCAATTCAATATATGTTTATCACAAATATAGGTTAACCCTCCTCTCGAAGGGATTGAACTATGGGTTCTAAATGTGATACGCATTGTTGATCACATTTAGAATCCCAAAATGCTTCAAAGATTTTAAAAACGTCACACTTATCTCAAATCCACTGATCTTATGGATTAGAGTGTTATGAATTTGCAGTTCTATTAGCGAAACTTATCTCTCAATTTATGAATTATTAAAACTATTAAGCATGAGATTTTTGTCAAGCAATTATGCATAAATGTAAATCCAGAATAAAAAACACCAAAAGGACCAAATGCTTGATTAAAAAAAATTCGAAACATTATTCGTTCATTGTTTACCAAACCCCATAATACGAATGAATTATCTAGACATAGGTAAACATTCATCTAGGCATATCATCGAGCATTTAATATTCATAAATAAAAACATTAATGGATAAACCATAGGATGATTATGGATCCTTTGATTTGCATGTTCTTCATATTTCTCCTCTGAACTCTCATTCTATTTCTCTATCTCACACTTTTGGAGTGTTTTGGTGTTGAACAATGTTCATGATGGTGGAAGATGTATTTGGCCATCTTCTTGGCCCTCCTTTTATAGTCCCCAATGAGATTCCATCAGTTAAGACCCGATTTTGTAATGTTTTTTTAACGTTTTTGACCATTAGCGACTAGGCTATCTACCACTAATGGGATCGCTAATGGTCTTCTTGAAAGTGACATACAATAGCGACCCGGTTATTGACTGCTACTAAGGTTTCTAAGGGTCTTCTTGAAGATAGCCCACATTAGCGACCCGGTTATCGACCGCCAATGGGGTCGCTAAGGGTATTTTAGGCTCCGATGACCCTTTGGCTTCGTGATCTTGCTCTAATATTGGCCTAATGGACTCTTCTCTTCACTTTCTTTAGTCCATTTCTTCATCTTTAAGCTCAATCCAACCAAAATGGCTCCAAATCTTATAAATATAATATCAAACAACCAAACAAGTAATAACATTCAAATAATAGCAATTAAAGTAAAAAACGTTAAAAGCGTACAAATAGTAGTTGAAACCTAATTTAATAAGTTCTAATGTGTATGAAAAATACATGTTATCAACAAGATAGAATGAATGGGTAGTAAACAATTAACAAATGAAGTACTTTTATATCATAAAAACGTAAGCCATCAATCTACTCCCATGTTCAGAATCAAAATGATTAGTCAGACATGGTTAAACAAAACATGTTCATAAAACACATGAACAAACTTAATCTAATAACGATAAGAGTGTGAAGAACCATTTTGATCTATGGTGACTCATGGGGAACCCCGCCTTGTTATTTCATGGACGGAAGTGCATCAATCCTCCATTCTTGGGCTCTTAATCTCATCTAATATGATATATTCTACCCTCTTTCTAGTATTTCTAAGATATCTAAATGTTCAAGGGGTGTAGGTTATTTATAGCGGTCCAAAGCCCTTAAAAATGCAGCTCATTTAATTCTGTATTTGTGTTGCACCCGACAGTGAGTTCTACAACTTCTGCACACGAGTTGTAAGTCGGATGGCAAAATTAGACTTAGGTGTACTCATGAAAGTCGTAGCTCTATCTTTTAACTTTTCATGGACACTTGATTAACCTCGATTGAACTTTATATGAGAGATGTATGGCTCAAATATAAAACAATTACTGCTTATATTCTTCATACTACTGCTACCTTATCTCTTGTATTCAACATCTTCTCAACATTGTTCCTTCCTCGTGCATCTTTTCATTGTCTAATATGGGGCAGTAAATACGTATGTTCCACAAAATCTCAAAACCTATCATTTATTTATGAAAAATACCAAAAGTGTAATATTTACTGAGAATGTGTAAAATAAGTAAAATCCCACAAAAAGTGCATGTCAAGACTATAAGATGCTATAAAATATAACCTAAAAAGTACATAATTTTGCATGCGAAAATTCTTGGTATGTTATGGGCTTTTAGGGCCTAATAGTCATTAGGGTTCAGGATACAAATTTGGAAAAGAGTCTTAAAGGGAAGATACCTCCTTTTGGTAAGACGATCGCTAATTTCCTTATAAAATATGGATTCCTTAATTGGTGATCAAGTCTTTTACTTATTTAAAATAGGGACTTGAGCCCTTATTCCAAACAAAATTACTTTTTACATACTTTACACACACACACACACACACACACACACACACATATATATATATATCAATTCATATATTTTCTGACTTGAGCGTGAAGTTTCTACACTTAGAGCACTCTGGTGCTTATTTTGAAGGTTGTCAGACATGAGGAGGAGATCTGAAGCTATTCGATCCAGTTCTTGGTAGCCAAAATTTGGACACATCAAGTGGCACCATCTGTGGGAAATCAAGTGACATCAATTCACTGAGATAAGGTATGAGAAAAAACCTTTCTATAGTTCTCTAGAAAATCACGAGTACTATGAGGATAGACGACTAAGAATCCAACCTGACCCGAAGGGCTCTCCCTTAAAAAAATCAAATTGGGAGGGCCACATATTCCAATTGTTCATGATGGAAGTGGAAATCTTATTCTACAACTCAAACCTAGAGACTCGCGACAAGGACGTTACCCGTGTAACAAAGCCATGGTAATAATAACATAAATTATGGGGTAGGACATAAGAAGGATTTTTATGGACACTGGTAGCTCGATGGACGTAATATTCTATGAATGCTTCAAGAAGGTGAAATCTGGAAAAAAGCTTGAGGCTTGGATTTGTCTATACACGGGCTTAGTGGAGTAGAGACTTTTCCTATGGGTGAGGTAACTTTTCTCGTGGCGCTAGGATAATACCCCGTGAGGAGAATACTTTTCAAGTTCCTGGTGGTGAATTCGAGCCCTATGGGGTCCCTAGCTTGCACAGCTTATGACTTCGTCGAGCGAGCTTCCCTTAAGCAACTGATTCATTGCATCTTTTCTAGTTTGTTGGTGAATTTGAACCATGTAAGGGATCCCAGCTTGTGTAGCTCATGACTGGGCTAGGTTTAATTTCTTTGTATTCAACTGCTTTTTGGTGAATCTGACCTAGGTGGGGTCCCCTACTTGTGCATCTTATGATTGAGCTAGATGAGATTTCCTTAAGCAACTTATTTATTACATTTCTTTCAATTTAATGGTGAATCAATCGATCAAAGGGACTATAGCTTTTGTAGCTTATAACTGGACTAGGTGTGTGTTTTACATGTAATTGTTGTGTTTCTCCTAGTATTTTTAGTTAGAGTTCAGCGTTGTTTTTAGTCGTTTATTCTAGTTCTTAGGTCATTTTCTTGTTATTTGCTTCTAGGCTTAAAGTGTACAAAGTGTGAAGATGTTTGAGCTATTTTTGAGTTTTTAAGTTTGAATTCTTGTTTTGTAGGTGGATAAAGGATTATATTCACTCGGCGGACGTTTTAGACCGAAAAATGAGAAATTCGAGCTGAAAGCATCCGGGATCGACTGAAAAGCTCCAAATCGACTGCCTGGTCGTCCAACCGACAACAGATCAACTGAAAGAGCCCCGAATCGACTGGCCGACAGTAGCCAACTTCGAATTAGCAGGGCAGTCGATCGATAGGCAGTCGATCGACACCCATGCAGTCGATTGACTGCGACGTTGAGGGTTGCGGGAACTTTGGTGTTTTTGACATTTTTGCCCCTATAAACAACCATATGAAGCCCACATCTTGCGCCAATGAAGAGTACCACTCCCCTCCCAACCCAAGCTAGGGTTTGGGATCAAATTACTCTCAATCTCTTGGATAATTTTCTCTTAGGTTTTAGAATTAATTTCAAGCTTAGTTGTAATTTATTTTCCTAGATTTAGATTTAATTTCAAGCACCTCCTTGGGTTTGTAATCCTAAGAAGAATCTAAGTACTCCCTTGGATTGTTACTTTTGATTGCATTTACACTCAAGCTTTGTTTCCTTTCTTAATTCAAGTAAAGTTTCCTTTCAATTTAATGTTTTGTGCTTTAATTTCATGCTTTGTTCTTCATTTCCATGCTTGTTCTTGATTTTATGTCTTTTTTCTTAGCACTTTGAATTCATGTTAGATATTAAGAATTAACTATGTAGTCTAGATGAGTGACACATCTAGATCATAGATCGGGTCTTGGATCGTCTTGGTTTTGAGTTTTTCACATGCTTTATTTGCAATTTAATTTTCATGCTTTGTCTCATGCTTAATCCTAGATCTATGCTTTGTTGCTTGTTTTCTTTCATAAAGTTTTAAACTTTCATGTCAACTTTTATTGCTCTTTACATTGATGCTTTAGATTTATTCTAATTTGCATTATTTGAGTTTTTATGCATGGTTGTACCTTGTGCTTGCATGCTTGTACTTGATGAAACATTGCATTTTGTTGTTTAATTTCATTATTGCTTTGCATTTTCAATTTAGGCATCCGAGCATCTTGCAATTTCAATTTCTAGGATAGTTTAGATATGTTAATTACTTTATTTCCATTTCCAAAGTTACAAACACATTGAATCTTACATTCGAATCGATTTTCGATAATACCAAGCCATGAACCCATTGATATATTTCAACACCAGTAAAAACTCTTCTAAAAAAATGGTGCCGTTGCCGGGGAAAATTGATTATTTTTACTTTCCTTTACTTTTCAAAACTTGAAACACCTTGAAACTTACAATTGAATTGATTTCCGATAACACCAAGCCAATAGAACCTTTAATCTTCCAAAACCACTAAAAAATACACTTCAAAATGGCGCCGTTGCGACTCGGCTTGGTTAAGGCTTTTGATTTGATTGTTGTTTCTTTGTGTTTCTAGTTTTTTTTTTGTTATTTGACTTTTTTGTTAAGTATGATAGGTACTAGTAGCTATGGTGGATACATTCCCAACATGGGAGGTCATGGTGCAAACCATGTTGGGAATGGAATGATGTATAATGGATTTGGCAACCTGGGAGGGCATGGTGCAAACCACATCGCCAATGGTGGATTCGGCTATGGTCAACCCAACATGGGAGGGCATGGTGCAAACCATATTGGGTCGAGCGGCTTCATGGGTTCAAATGGTTCGTATGGAGACTACGGAGCCCCTACTCCTCAATTTTCGAACATGTATAATGGAGGCTTTCTTAATCCAAATGGGATCGTTGGTAACCAAAATATGAATTCCACTCCGCATGGAGGATATGATGCTTCCAATCACTTTCTGGATATGCATACTCCGACATCCGGTCCATATGGTGGCTTTAGTGCTCCCAACCCCTATCCGAATATGTATAATGGTGGCTTTGGGAATCCCAGCCCGTGTGTCGGTCCTCCTACTTCGAATCTCAATTTCGGGACGTGCATAACCCTATCCGCTAAAGAACGCGAAGATTATGAGTTATTTGGAGGCCCGAGCTCCATTGTCGCAAGTGGCCCCCCCATCCGCACTATGGGGGATGTTAACAAACCTTTTGTGGGATGTGCATGGTGTGGACCGTGTGGTCATGATACCAAGTCTTGCCCTTCACTTTCCTCGTTCGATATGCCGATGACTCATTCGGAGGACGTGTATAGAGGTCATGGATATCAAGCGGGACCCGATTATGCCATGCTATCTTTTGCTCCACCACTGTCTCATAATCAGGTTGTTTCTCCTCATGTAGGCCCGTGTCATCCGACGATCCCGGTGATTGGTCTTACCCCACATCCCGATCCGAATCTTTTGGCCATTACACGACAATTCTCAAGTCCACCTTCACATACTTTTCCGATCGCGATCTTTGATAAGTGTGGGGTGGTTGAGAATACGGGTGTCTCACCGTCGGAACAGGACGTGTTTTCATTTTTGAATGCTTTTATTCCTCTTGACCCTTTACCTTTTACTTCAAAAGAATCTTGTGAAGAATGGGTATATATGGAATTTCTCAAGGCCATGGTCGAACGGGTTTATATGGAGGATAGGAGCATTGAGGAGGATATTATCCGGGAAGCCTATTTTGGGGAGTGTTGTGAGCATAATGAGCCTCTTGTTCTTAACGATGAGTACGTTGTGCCTCGATATGCCCAAGACTTGTGTGAAAATGATTGTTTATGTGTCGTTGAGGGCAACGACGACTTTCGAGGAGGAGTTGGGGATAGTTGATGATAAGAGTGAGAAGTTTGAAAATCACCTTGAGGAAAAGATCATTGATGATAATATGGAAGAGCTTGAAGACTATCTTGAGGGGATAGTGGAATTATTTGAATTAGCCCCCGATGAAGACAAGAGGAGGCACAAGCCCGAGCTTAAGCCTCCCCCATATCCCTCCAAGCGTCTCTATTTGGAGAGAGAGGAGAACAAGCCAAATTATCTTTGCCCATTCAAAACGAGAGGAGGAGGAGAGGTCGGTTGAAGAGCTTAAAGTTCTTAAGGGTGCTATTGGGTGAAACCCAGAGTTGTTAAGGGAGTTACCCCTTTGAATCTACATATCGAAGAGATAGTGAAAGCCGGGAATTGGAGGTTGTTGTGGGAAGGATTGATGTTTGTGATCTCCAAAAGCGAGTGGGTGAATCCCATTGACTTAGCACCAAAGACGAGCAACATGTTCGTTTTTGAGGATGGAAAAGGAGAATTTTTGGCCACGAGGGCTACAATGGGTTGGAGGATGTTGATCGATTTTAAGAAGTTAAAAGAGAAATCATTTCCCTTCCCTGTTTATCGATAAAAGGTTGAACAAGCTAGCCGACCAATATTCCTTTTGTTTTCTGACGAGTCATCGGGGCACTTCAAAACCACCATTCCACCCGAAGACCAAGCTGAGACGAGTTTTATTTGCCCATTTAGAACAGTTACTTTTTGGTGAATACTATTTGAGCTATGCAATGCGCCGAGAACGTTCCAAAGAGTGGATCCTCCCGACAAGGAGGATATTGTTTTGGTGGATACTCCCGTTCTCTTTCCACCTTGACCAAAAAGGGAGTTCGTCAAGCTAGTAACGTAAAACAAGAGCTTCTTGGGAGGTAACCCATGTTCTTTTCGTTTATTTCTTATATTTTAACATTTCTTACTTTCTTTCTTTCTTATTACAAAAATTTGAAAACATACAAAAATTTGAAAAATAAAAAAAATATATTTCATAATCTTTTGGTTCATTTTCACCCTTATTTAGTTTCGTTTTGTTTTGACTTATGTACATATTTTCTTGTGTTTTTGACTTTGTGTGGTTTTCTCTTTTAGTGTTTGGATTTTCGACTCCAACCTTTGCCGATTTGATAAGTGGGTAGCGCTCATAGAGTCGGGAGATACTAGCCATGCTCGATTTTCGCTTGGATTGCTTGGATGACTAGGTGGACCCCACCAAGCTCGACTCTAACTCGCTCGGTTAAGGAGTTTCTATTTCACACCCTTTTACTTGGTTTTCATTAAAATGCAATGAGGGCATTGCATGGTTTAAGTGTTGGGTAGGTAGGTAGTTAGGGTCCGGGTGTCGAAAAGCATGATTTGTCTTTCTTAACTCGAGCCTTGGCGAAGTGACGCATTTTTGGCAAAGTGACACTTACTACTTGCGCTATTATATGGTTGAGTCGTTTTTGTGTCTTTATTACATTGTTGAACAATCACCACTTGCTTGGATGATTGAATAGTTTACTTGTCGAGTTTTTACATGTTTATGCCCTCTTGTGTAAGGAGATGAACTTTCGTGCTTCGTCCAAAATCCGCCTATATATATATATATATATATAATCAATATTTATTCGTGAAAAGATTGCAAAGCTCTAAAAGTTCTTTCGATTTTGTTTCCAAAACCCAGTGCAAACTAGTGAGTAGCCTTGTGTGATTTATCGGTTTTTCTTGCATTTTTACGGAAATTGCATTGAAGTGGCTTGATTTTGCTCGTACATGATTGGATTTGGAAAAGACCTCGAGGCACATATATCACCCTTATTCCGGCCATATCCAAATATATAAGCTACTTAAAATATCCCAAATGAGCCCCCTTGAGCCTATGCCCCATTTCTTGTTAGCCGAGCTCGATGTTAGCTCTTATATCTTCATAAATTGTGAGGTAAGAGTGTATGATTAGTTGACGAGAAATGTGAGGAAAATCGATTGTGGGTTTCGGGTTTTGAGTTTCTTATAAAAAAAAAAGAATAATACTCCAACACAAATCATGAAAAGTGATAAAGCGTGCGTTCGAGAGAAAAGCCTAATTCAAAAGGGCTAACTTTAGTAAAGAAGAAGCAAATTCAAAAAGCATCTAAGTGTTGTGAAATAAAGTCGGAAAAGCGTGTGAGTATACGAAAGGGTTTCGAATGAGAGTTTGGTGAATTGGGAAAGGTGAAGCGATTATAAGCTTCGGGTTTCAGAAATTAGGATTTTGTGTGTTATTGATTACGTTTGATCGTGTGTTAGCCACTGTATCCAAATGTTCCATACCTTACCAAAGAGCCAATATTACAACCCAAAATAAAGACCTCTTTCGATTCTTGTTTGGTCATGTACTACGAGCAATTTTGAGCGTCCGATTTGTAAAATCTTGACAAGGTGCATGTATTGACCGACTTGAGCGTAATCACGTCCATATCAAACACTTGAGCGAATTGATCGAACACCCTCAAAATTTCATTTGAGAGGAAGCCATCGATTTGGCTTGCATTTGAGAAAGAGTAATATGAGCAATGCTTGACGATAGCGAATCTACGTTGATAATCCCATCATATTAATAAGGATAAGCACAAGGATTTTTCTTCTTACATAATGTTCATTGCATGTACACTTTCGATTATTTTCGTTGTTCGAGGACGAACAAATCGATAAGTGTGGGGTAGTTGTTTTGCATGTAATTGTTGTGTTTTTCCTAGTATTTTTAGTTAGAGTTTAGCGTTGTTTTTAGTTGTTTTGAGTCGTTTATTCTAGTTCTTAGGTCATTTTCATGTTTATTTGCATCTAGGCTTAAAGTGTACAAAGTGTGAAGATGTTTGAGCTATTTTTGGGTTTTTAAGTTTGAATTCTTGTTTTGTAGGTGGCTAAAAGGATTATATTCACTCGGCGGACGTTTTGGATCGGAAAACGAGAAATTCGAGCCGAAAGCATCCAGGACCGATTGAAAAGCTCCAAATCGACTGCCCGATCGACTGGTGGTCGATCGACCGACAACGGATCAACTGAAAGAGCCCCGAATTGACTGCCGGACAATAGCCAACTTCGAATCAGCAGGGCAATCGATCGACACCCCAGCAGTCGATCGACTGCGACGCTGAGGGCTGCGGGAACTTTGGTGTTTTTGACATTTTGGCCCCTACAAACAACTATATAAAGCCCACATCTTGCACCAATGAAGAGTACCACTCCCCTCCCAACCCAAGTTGGGATCAAATTACTCTCAATATCTTGGATAATTTCCTCTCTTTGTTTTTAGATTTAATTTCAAACTTAATTTTGATTTCCTAGATTTAGATTTAATTTCAAGCACCTCCTTGGGTTTGTAAGCCTAAGAAGAATCCAAGTACTCCCTTGTATTGTTACTTTTGATTGCAATTACATTCAAGCTTTGTTTCCTTTCTTAATTCAAGTAAGTTTCCTTTCAATTTAATGTTTTGTGCTTTAATTCCATGCTTTGTTCTTCATTTCCATGCTTGTTCTTCATTTTATGCTTTTTTCTTAGCACCTTGAATTCATGTTAGATCTTAAGAATTGGATATGGAATCTAGATGAGTGAACATCTATATCATAGATTAGGTCTTGGATCGTCTTGATTTTGAGTTTTTCACATGCTTTATTTGCAATTTAATTTTCATGCTTTGTCTCATGCTTAATCCTATATCTATGCTTTGTTGCTTGTTGTCTTTCATAAAGTTATAAACTTTCATTTCAACTTTTATTGCTCTTTACATTGATGCTTTCGATTTATTCTAATTTGCATTATTTGAGTTTTTGTGCATAGTTGTACCTTGTGCTTGCATGCTTGTACTTGGTGAAACATTGCATTTTCTTACTTACTTTCATTATTTCTTTGCATTTTCAATTTAGACATACGACCGAGGCATCCGACCAACTTGCAATTTCAATTTTTAGGATAGTTTAGATAGGTTAATTGCTTTATTTCCATTTTCTTTCAATTTTCAAAGCTACAAACACATTGAATCTTACATTAAAATCGATTTTCGATAATACCAAGTCATGAACCCATTGATATATTTCAAAACCACTAAAAACTCTTCTAACAATGCCCTGCAATAACGCTTGATACTGTACCTCATAATTAGATGCCTTAAAACCCACTTTGATGGCGTAATCTAGGTTCTCTCCTTTTGGACTAGTTAAGACAATCCCAATTTTAGTCCCACTTGTCGTAGTAGACCCATCACATGTACTCAACACACCTTTCCCTTTTTTTCTTCTTCATTTGGTCGCGTCATCTCTTGTAGAAACTCTGCCAGTGCTTGCACCTTAATAGCAGTCTGCGGTTTGTAAACATTGTCATACTCACTACATTTTACCACCCACTTGACCAGGCAAACCTTGATACATTAGGTTTACTCAGGACTTGTTTCAATGATAAATAAGTTCTTACCATGATCTATGTCTCAGCAACTTCCTGCTCATGCAATAAATATGTTTTTTCTGAATACTCTCTTCATCCTGAATCAGCATCAAGCTTACTTCCATCTTCCATACTGACACTTAGAGAATCAGATCCTCCTCAAGTAGAGATTTTGTTAACAAGGATTCTACCAGGTATACTTTTAGCTTCTCAAAAGCACAAGCCGCCACTATTATCCACTCAAATTTAGACCCTTTCCTCAAAATATTTTGAAAAAGGGAAAACCCTTTCCACCAAATAGGTAATGAACCCGGCTATTCATCCTATTAAGACTTGTACACATTCAGGGTTGGGCCATCTTTATTATTGCTCGCACTTTTTTTGGATTTATCTTGATTCCTCATTCCGTCACCATATAACCCATAAATTTCCTAGATCATACTCTTAAAGACCATTTCTTGGGATTTAAATGCATCCCATACTGTCGCGAAATCAAGAAAGATTTCCTTAAGTCCCCAACGTGTGACTCTGCTTTCCTACTCTTTACCAGCATATNAAAAAAACCCTCCTTAAGTCCCCTACATATGACTCTAGTTTCCTACTCTTTACCAGCATATCATCCGCATAAACATCCATAATGACACCTAGTAACTCTTTAAACATCTTATACCAATTATTGGTAGGTAGCTCCTACATTCTTCAACCAAAATTACATAGATACAAAATAATAGGTTCATGTTGACATAACAAAACACACCTTCCGCTGATCTTCAGGTGCTAAGGAATTTGATGGTAACCCTGCAACGCATCTATCATGCTTAATAGTTCATAGCCTGATGTTGAATTGATCAACTATCAATGCCTGGTAGCGGATAATTAACTTTGGGGTAGGCCTTCTTTACTTCGTAAAGTCAATGCATATTTTCCATTATCTCTCGGCTTCGGTACCATGACCACATTTGATAACCACTTCGGGAACTGGATCTTCCTTATGTGTCCCACATTTAACAATTTTCGTACCTCTTCCTCTATTACTCTATCCAACTCCGTGCCAAAATGCCTCCTTTTTTATTTCACCATCAGGATAGTTGGATCTGTGTACAAATAATTTTGCGCCACCTCCAGATCCACCCATACTAGTTTGTTATCTCTGAATGCAAAGATGTCTCTGAATTCTTTTAGTAGTTTTATAAGTTCTTCCCGTATGCTCCCCGATAGCTGACTCCCTATTCTTGTTGTAAAACCTTCCTGACCTTCCACTAGCTCTATTTCTATAAGCTCTTCATGAGGTCGCATGGAGTTATCCTCAACCTTAGTCTTCTTGCTTCTTAAGATTCCTTCTCACGCATCACCATTCTGTTCCCTGTTGCCTTCAGTAATCTCTTTCTGTACGGTAGTTTAATAGCATGACCTCGTGACCCACTGATTAGCCTCCACCTCTACCACATTTTCACCTGTATGATACTTAACGCTCATATGATACATATATATAATAGCCCAAAACTCATTGAGAGCAGATCACCCCAATATAATGTTATATGTTGAGTAACCTTTAAACACCAGAAATTTGAGCTTCTTTTCCACCCAAAATTTTCCTTGTCTTAAAGCTACCTCGAGGACCACCTTCCTTATGTGATGACTTGAGACCCATTGAATGCATAAACAGGTGTCTGCATAGGTCTCACTCGTACCTCTACTCCCATTTTCTATAGACAATGATGATACAAAATATTGACTGAGCTTCCATTATCGATGAATATTTGAACGACATCGTAATTAGCCACTTTTGCTCATATGAATAGCAACACCATTGTATTCTAATCTTGGACTAAAATATATTACTGACCCCACAAGTGTTGGCTACCAATAACAGTCGCGACCTCTAAAGGACCTGGCCTAATGCTCTTGTTTGAATCCTTCACGCATTATTTGAGTCTCCATCAGTTGGTCCTCCAGATATCATGTTAATCTGTCTCCTATTATTATCGAGCTCTCCATTATCCATACAGTCTTCTGGTGCCACCCTTCTTTTTACATGTCCACATGCTCTTCCTCCCGAGGGACCTCCTGGGGAAGGTCTTGGGAGCGCCCATTTTGGGGCTCTGGCCTTTTCCTAATAAACAAACTCCTTTAAGTGACTTCACGTGCAAGACATCCTCATCTATACATTTTGTTACCTGCCATATCACAACCTGTTTTAAATAGTTGACCTCTGAGAGACCTTACAACCTAATCAGATCTCATTCGACCTAATCTCAGTATCTAAGCTTCCTAAGAACCACATTATCTTGCTCCGCCTATATGTCTTCCAACTTTCTTATCATGCATTGGCTAGACTGGTTTTTTGATCCACATTATTTATCAGACAAAATGTTAAAATGAGAATCAGATACTCCATGAATTATGCATCAGGTGCAAGGTAGACACCCTCATAATAATCCAAGATTAATAAACATTATTACTAGCTGGATTTATTATTTTAATTTTCTAAGAGTTGGACCCATTTTCCTGTTTTGAACAAATCAGGCATAATTATTGGAGCGTTGTGAATTTAGTCGGCAATGATCTAACTTTCAAAATATAAACCTTTTAACATTAAGAAATTTTGAAAACAAACAACAAAGTTTATTTAAACAATCCAAAATCAAGAAAATTGCATTTTACATATTTACCAGCCAAGTTATCATGAGCTTTGACTTGGCCTTAATATACTATGAGAAAAGACAGTGCCTTCAAGGCACCATATCCTCACCCCCATACATTTACAGCCATAAACCTTTTAGCATGAAAAGTCTAAAATTAATCTAATGGTATTACGTGAAAAATGGTGCTGTGAAGGCATCGTACAAGTTCCTTATACTTTGAAAACTTCTCTTTTATGCATATCCAATTCTTAACTTCTTACTTTGCCAGGACGTTAAAAGTGCGTGGGGTTAGAATATTTTTCTTAAAATATTATTTTTTAGTTTTTAATATTATTTAATAGAAAGGATGGTGGACCAAGACCACGATCTTGTAGCTCAAGTGGTATCACTAACCCTTTATAAGAGTGTTGACAAGGGTTCGAACCGTAGACCTCTCAAGTTATTTGAGATTTATCTTCTATTTTCCAACCACTTGACACAACTTATTAAAAAAAAAAGGATGGTGGACCAAGTAATTTATTTTTAGAAAATTTGTATAGTTTCATTATTTTCTTATTTCTTTTTTACTATTAATAATGCTCAAAGAAATATGGAATGTGCCCAAATCTGTATTAACCCCTTATCTACGCTATTGGTAATCATGAATTTACATACGCTATTTCTTGATAGTTCGGGAGTTGAGTGCAATGAATTATACTTCCAATGTTATTAAAAATGGGTCACATTATTATTGCAGGTGTCTTGAAAAAGTAGACTTATTACTATATTTAATGACAAATACTTGGGTGAGACCGGTCTCATAGTATGAGACCACTTTTTACCATATACATTTATTAAATACGTTCGCTGCCTAACTCGCCCATCCACCCGCCCCATCCCCTAACCCTAACTATAAAAAAAATCCTAGACTAGCCTCCAGCCGTCGCCCCCATCTTCTCCGTTTCTCTCTCGCATTCACCGTCGGTGAACGTCGCCCGTCGATGAAATTTATCAAAAATTATATCATTAAAATCATCTCGACTCTCTCATTCTAAATATGAAATCAGAATTGCGATTCGATGTTCCGATCCTCGTAGATCTGAGGTCAAACTTTATAAATTGTTAACTTTGACTTCAGATCTACGACGATTTATCGGGCATATCTCAGATCGAAAATCACCGTTCAACTCTTCGCGTTTCAATCCAATTTCCTAATTTATATTTTCATATTGGTGCCAAAATCAGCACCGACAAAGGTAGTCTTTTTTTCTTCTCTTTTCTTCTTCTTTTGTCTCG
>BMAC01000574.1:584810-598145 GCA_014905375.1 Phtheirospermum japonicum | reverse complement strand
CTTTGCCAGCTATAATTGCTGTGCCAATGTGTAGTCTTGTCATCCGGTACATTGTGTCACAAAACACAAATAAATGGCTGCCCACACCCACATCAATGAGATGCAGCTTTGGCAGCTTTAATTGCTGTGCCATTGTGTAGTCTTGTCATCCGGTACATTGTGTCACAGAACACAAATAAATGGCTGCCCACACCCACATCACTGTGCTGCAGCTTTACCAGCTATAATTGATGTGCCATTGTGTAGTCTTGTCATCTGGTACACTGTGTTATAGAACACAAATAAATGGCTGCCCACACCCACATCACTGTGCTGCAGCTTTCCCAGCTATAATTGTTGTGCCATTGTGTAGTCTTGTCATCCGGTACATTGTGTCACAGAACACAAATAAATGGCTGCCCACACCCACATCAATGAGATGCAGTTTCGCCATCTATAATTACTGTGCCATTGTGTAGTCTTGTCATCCGGTACATTGTGTCACAGAACACAAATAAATGGCTGCCCACACCCACAAATAATTGCTCTACTTGCTATAAATTTGTTAGGGAACAAATAATTTGATAATTCATCAGCAAATACATATTAATTACTTCATATCTTATTTGAAATAAAGCTAATGGCAGATCACTTCAACGACCTATATGGTATTCCTACACTTCGAGTGAAAACACTCGATTACGGGTGTGAACTCAACACTAAGTGGACACTTGCCAGAGACGAACGTCTACTTGAATTCTTAATCCTCGAAAACGATATTCGAGGATGGAATCTAAATGATGGACTGTTACCAGACAACCGAGTGAAAGAAGCCAAGTGTTTACTTAACTGCTGCTTCAAAAATCACCATGCTGTTTCCGAAGATGACGTCATAGCCAGAATTCTCCAACTTCAGAGACGATTCAGATTCTTCAAAGAACTGGTTGGGACCCCTGGTACTGTTTAGAATGGGAATCTGAAAATGGTCTTAGGTGATCATAATGTACGAAAGAAATTTATGCCTTTTAAGTTCTACACTTCCTTTTCAGTTATTTCAAGTAATTTCAATCTTTCATTATTATTCTAACTAGGTGTGATGAATGCAGGATTTTCCAATCAAAAGATATTGCAACGCTTTTGATGAGGAACCCTTGCTCACAAAAATAGAAGTATTGTTTGGAGATGTGTTTCCAACTGACCACCGTGGAAGCTCTACGAGTGGAAGTACCGTTGATCATTGCACATTGGTTTTACGACACTGCTCTATCTCTGTGGCTTGCTTTTGTGTTTCCATTCTGTAATGTTTTTATGTTGTACCGAGAGTGCTCGATTGCTTTGGATTGCGTTTATGTTTTCATTATGTAATGTTTTTATGTTGTTGTACCGACAGTGCTCGATTGCATTGGATTGCACTTATGTTTTCATTCTATAATGTTTTTATGTTGTTGTATCGAGAGTGGTCGATTGCTTAGGGAATTCTAGAATTCCGGGTTGTGTTTGCATTCTGTAATGTCATTTAATAACTACTGATGATGAAATAAAAAGTGAACCACATTTCTGATTCAGTTTAAAATAATTTACACATCATGAAAAATAGTGTGATCCGTGCCACATTTATTTTTCTTATACTTTCTACGAAGATCGTGATCATGTCCTTGTGGGGGGGCTGCTGGTTCCTGATTCGGCTCTTCCTCTTTACTGTCGTTACCACGCACCATGTGACCTCAAACTTGATGCGCACGATCCACAGTTTCAGTGGGAATCGACATCGGAATAGGCGTCATCTGGAAGTCTGGCCACGGACATCCCATGTCATGCGGATAATCGGTACGCAGAAGATCGGTGAATGACTGTCCAACATATGCAGGAGTATAAAACTCGGACGTTTCCATTGTAGGAACGTAATCACCCCCACGTTGTACGATGATCCACCAACGGGATCTACATTCAAGACAGAAAAAAAATAATTGTTTTAATATTAATCGTAAGAAAGTGACAAATAAAATAGTTATTAACGAATCACACAATTACCATGATGGATGACTGGCGATGGCCCGGGTGCGATTGGGGATGCTTTGTGCTCATGTGGAGCAGGACGAGATACACTCCTCCTGGACGTCCCAGATATGCTCCGTCTTCCGCTACCGGATGGCATATCCTCATGTAACTCCTCACGAATACGAAGTCGTTGCGTCATCTCATCAGTGACCTCATCAACTACAGCGTGCATACGACAATAAGATTCAAAATCGTCGTCTCTAGAATGTGAAGATACATGGCGGAGTCGCTAATTCCAAGTACCCTACAAAATATAGACGGTTGAACATGAAAACTAAGAAAAAATTAAATTCATTGTGTCGGAAAAGAGTGAATAAGACTTGTTACAATGGCCTCGTAAACGCCGACGTCCGAAGGCTGGTATCCTCCCTCTGGATGTCTCTCCAGAGGAGTGACGAAACATTGTGTATTCTATTGATACTAACTCCAATATCCGCTCGCCGCATCCGCATCTCTCTGAACTAGATGACCTTCTATCCTCGTGGACCATCGTACCTCCCATGCCTGGATCCAAGCATGATGACGCTTAGTCCACGGTACGTGATGCTCCTGTGCCCGAGAGACATTGTGCAATGCCTCGATGTCAATATCTATACTCGGTGGTGTACTCTGACGTATGCCAAATTATCGGGTCACCCGATTTGGAACATGGTACTCGACAATCGACCAGCAAACCAGTGGGCACTGGCTTAGCCAGTTTTCAGTCAAACATCTTTCTCCCAGTACTTGTATCTCCGGTGCATCCAAGTCGTAGGGTTCCCATGTCCACTGCAAATTTGAATAATCATCATCAGTTTGTACCATATTATCAATATAAGCAATATTTATTCATTACTCTACCTCTACCTCGTTTAATCGATCAAGTGACTCCTGGAATATTCGTAGCTTATGTCTAGAGATCCGAGTATAACTATACTCCGCAATCCACCTGCGGTAACATTCATGGAAGGTTATTGAAACATAAATGATTACTAATAGCTGTATAACTAGTATTGCCATTAAAAATTATACCTGGCACCATACGGCGGTACGGGAAATGTGACGTCTTCGACTGCATTGTAAATGGTCCGATGAAGATTGAGAGAACTTCCCGTGGTATGTGGTCTGACAGATGAAATTCATGACCAAGCCCAGGTCTGCAATAAATCCAGCGGACCGCTGATCGTCTTTTTGTTATCTTCCACTGTATTACACATCTCACGATATAAATGTGCAAGCACAACACTACCCCAACTAATACCCGATGCCGTGTCATCATCCTCAAAATGACTTAGGTAAGTTATGGAAACATAATTGCTCGTTGTGATTGGCAACAACAACGAACCTAATAATAAAAGTGCAATCCCACGTGCGTACTGCACGACCTCATCCTGCGGCGTGTCATCGTCTGGCCGTCGTCTACTGAGGTGCTCACTCAACATCTTCAATTTCAAACGAATCGCACCTTTCATATCCACCTCGTAATCCACCTGGTACCCTACGTACTCCGCCTATTACTCCCTGCGCCACTCCTCGTCATCATCGATCATCGGGGCACCTTCAATCGGAAGACCCCAAATAACAACCACATCCTGGAGAGTGATCGTCGCCTCTCCCACGGGTAGATGAAACGTATGTGTCTCGCGGCGCCATCTCTCAACTAGTGCAGTGATCAGATGGCCGTCCAGCTTCGTAATTGCCCCGTAACATGCGATCCCGTAAAATCCCCAACGATGCAGCACAGACATAACTCGAGGATGAAGACCATTACGCTCGTCCCAGAAAATATAACCATCTGCCCGCTTCACCGTCAGAATCCCATCTATACGACCACCTACAACGCTGCTCGACCTATATAAACTCTGTCGGCTCAAGAGCGATGATGCCATCTGCAAGATAGTTACATAGAAACGAGGATGAAATATTAGACGAATATTGTTGTTGTTGTTCCATATAAATGAGATAAACATATATTTTTTCAGTCAAATCAAGTGCATACATAATAAAAGAAATACAAGATCAAACCCGAATATTAGTTAGGAAATTCATACACCAACAATTATAAATGTTCAAAGCAATGCGAATTACAACTTGTAAAAGTGCTAGCGAATTACAATAACAGACTAATGGAAAGATCATCGCCCTATCTAACATCAACGACTGGATCCAAAACGTCCACCGCCTTGTGAGGAACTAGCCACATCTTGTGCACGGTATCGTTGTCTTGCGCGTACTTGGGCTTGGTCCATTTCGTTGGGGATTCTACTACCCCTGAGTCTTCCAACTATTCGCTGCCTCCTCGTGTGTGGATTATGAACCAATCCTAAACTTGCCTCATTCCAGTCCTCCTCATCGGGCAACGGCTCAAATGCCCCAGCAGAGTATGTGCGTAGGTACGCAGCAGTGCTGTAGTAATCATGGACGTAAGGACGGGGGTCCGCTCTAAATTTGGTACACGCCTTTATTGCATGAGATCACGAAATACCGCTGCTCACTCATCTACCACATGAGAACTTTGCTCTCAACAAGGAAACTCGAAAGACTCGACTACGAGCTCCTCCGCCGACGTTCACAGAGACTTCAGCCGTTTGTGCCGCCCAATTAAAGCCCGTAACCTGGTAAGATGACCCTAATTGTTGTCTTTCTCTGAATAGGTTATATATCTTATCAGACCAAAATTGTTGCATGTTATGGACTCTTGTCGCATCTCTCAAACGCTCATAGAAATTTTGAACACTTCGAAGAAATATGATTCGAACGATGGTAGTTATTGGGAGCCGTCTAGCACGCTTCATCACTCCATTTATGCACTCGGACATGTTGGTCGTGAGGATGCCACACCGTTTACCGCCGTCGTGGGACAATGTCCACTTGCTCTTATCAATGCCATCCAAGTACGCAAATGCATTCGGATAAAGCGCCTTAATCTGCTCCATTATTCTGTGAAAGACTGTAACCCTGGGTTCTGCTCCATCTTTGAAACAAATATCCTTTAATTTCACAGATTTAGCGTGCGTGTTGAGGTTAGAAGAGACATATCGTAAATAAAAAATGTTAGAAGAGAAGGCCGTAACTTGTTCTAGTGCACTGAGTAGTCCGGCATTACGGTCAGATATAAGACAAACCCCTTCTATTTCGCGAACAATATATTTTGCAACCATGTCAAGGAACCAATGCCACGAGCTGTAACTCTCTGAATCAACAACTGCGTAAGCTAGAGGCACGACTTGTTGGTTTGCGTCAACTGTAACTGCCATCAGCAACGTGTGCTTGTACTTTCCAACCAGAAAGGTTCCATCAACACTGATCACCTTGCGACAATGTCTAAAAGCCTCGATACATGGTCGAAATGCCCAAAATACAAATCTTAATATGTGCACATCGGGTATGCCAGAAGATTTGTGTCGCCACTCGACCACGGTCCCAGGATTATACATCTGCAAGGCCTCCATGTATTTTGGTAAATATTGGACCGACTGCTCCCACGTCCCGTACATATTTTCACGAGCCCGCTGCAAACCTTGCCACGCCTTGTGATACGGCACAAGGTAATCATATTCTTGTTTGGTAGCCTGCTGGACATGTAAGGCGCTATATAACGAATCCTGCTCGACGTGGCTGGTAATGAGCATAACAATCATATTTTTACACAAGTTGGAGTGATCTTTACATGTAAACGATGCGAGACATATGTGCTCAGAACCCAATCTTTTGATTACCCAAGCACCTTTCCATTTCCGAAAACTAGCGCGGAGCCACCATCCGCATTCAGATGATTCGTTCATATCTACATGATTCTCACCAAGTGAACTCGACATGCAAAAAACTTTCCACATCACAAGATTGCTTTCTAACACTCTATATGAACACTTGGCGACGCGCACGGAGTAATCTTTGACAGCCCACATCAAATGTCTTTTATCTCTAAATATCATGCCTATTCTCAACACTCCTTGACTTTAATGTAGTACAAGTTCGGTTGAGGGACACCAATAGAATCAATTGGAACATTTTCGTATACGCGATCGAAAAATGGTATGTTCTTGTACAGTGCCGAGCCTCTATACGCTCGTTTATGGGTTGTAGGGCAAGTTCATTCAAGGTAGGTTCAAAAGGATCTTCATCTGGTACTCTACCCCCTAACTGAAAGAATTCCTCGTCAGTTTCATGACCATCACCATCTAGTTCATCTAAACCATTTTCAGAATCGCTTCGCTCATCTGGTCCGAAGCAATCGGTGGGGTACTCCGGGATCGACGGTGCGGGATGATGCTCGGTGGAATCTACATTTGCATATCCACTCTCATCTCGTAGGATTGATGCATACATGTCATATTCATTGCCAGAAGACATATTCGCCATATGTGCGTGACCGCCCGTCGTCAAGCCTCAAATTAAATATTTATTTTCCTCAGCTTCTCTCCACTAATTAGTAGTAGCGATAAGTAAGGGTCGATCCCACGAGGAGTGTGGTTAGATTGTGATGATTCGTATTTTATTTAAATAAACAATTTGGGTAAGGAATTATGAATTAAATTAACTAATAAAATAAACAAGCAATTAAACTAGCAAGAAAATAATTAACGAAGAATTCAATAATAATAAAGGTCTAGTTCTAGTTCAGTTTCCACCCTCGATTCACTCGTTTAACCAATCACAATATCATAATCCATTCATCAAATGCGACTAAAAACCCTAAGTAGCAATAAGCTCTGCTACTCGARTTTGCCCKTACCGTTTACTCAATTAAAATRAGMTCTTTAATTGAATCTAATTATTGAACAACCTAGAATAAGCTCTCTARGYTCWACCCAAYAACAACATTAATAAATAGGCAAATAGATTAATCTAGGCAACAAACGCATAAGCTCAGTTCATTCAACCTATGTTGTGTTGTCCCTAACGATTTACAATCATTAGTTGCTTCAGAGAAATAGTAATTACGACAATTACACGGGAAGCAATCCTATTTCTAGCAATAGATAACCAATCCCTAATCTAGGTGATCAAGCCAAATTAAGAATTAAGCAATCATAAATTGAAAATAGAACAACACAAACAATCGCATATGATGAATGAAAAACAATATTGCATAAATTAATTAAACATAGTTTCACGAGGGTTTCAACATCCCTAAAACTAGATAATAAGTTTACTCACTCATGGAGTTAAGAAAATAAAAGAAAAGGTTCAGATAAACAAATATAATCCTTGATAAAATAGGAGAGATGATGTGTTGAACTTGAATCTTGCGTCTTGGAACGTCAATCTTCAAGTTCTCTTGTGTGTGGATGACTTGGGACGAATTGGAACCTCTCTGGACCTCCTTAGAACCCTAGGATATGTTGTATTGTGCCCCTGTGATGAAATAGGGTCGGGGTTTATATAAAATTCCTATTTCTTGCCGCCCAAGATTCTTCCTAAAATAACTCTGCCGAGTCGGCGTCGACGGAGCGTCGACTGACGCGAACCAGCCCTCGGCATCGACGCGCATCAGCTGCCTGCGTCATCCTGCATGGGCATCGACTGACGCCCTTCCCATCGACGCTTCATAAGCGAGCGTCGACATTACGTCGACTGACGCCCTTCCAATCGACGCTTCAGAACATGAGCGTCAACGTTGCGTCGACTGACGGACCTTTCGTCGACGCTTCAGCAGCTCCCCGTCGACATGGCGTCGACCCAGCGTCGATCGACGCGCGCACAGCCAGTGCAACACCGCACATCGCGTCGACTGACGCGAACCATCCTCGGCATCGAGGCGTTGTCGACGCAACATCTTGATTCTTGATTTTTCTCTCGTTGATTCGTCAATCCTCGTTTCTCTACTTCCTTGTGAGACATCCTTTGATAAATATAGCACCAAATACTGCAAAATAGAGAAGAAATATACGATTGGTGCTTGATTGTTCATAATAACAATTATGCGAGAAATAAGCATTTATGATAATATTAAGTACATAAAATCACCGGAATTAAACCGTCAATTAGCGTGTAATTTCTCGCTTATCAAATCCACAGACTTAAACCTTGCTTGTCCTCAAGTAATATGAAGAATTAAAGTATAGGACAAACATAATATAAGTAACTCACTCAAATTACCCAAGTGAATTTATTCGGACTCTAGACACTACTATATTTTTAGAAATCTTAGACGTTTCATGTATTGGCCTAGGTGATCCCAGTGGCTTGGCAACCCCTTTTTATACAATTCGCGTCAATGCACTATGGTGCCCCCTCGCTACTCAATGGTTTGGCTCTATCCATCGTTGGAATTGATCAAATATCCGTCCTTGACTTCATAATGATGATAAGGCGCTGGATAGGAGGATTGTCTTGATTGGGTGTTTGATTTGTCGAGTTCACCTCCGCCATGTTTTGAGAATTTGATAGTGTGATGCGCCTTTTGAGTATGTACATGAATTGTTGAGCTACTAGCATCTTCGTTGGACTTCGCTCTTTGGAATTTGTAAGCGAATGCACTTGATAAATACGGATAGGCAGCTATTCCGGCACATCAACAACGCAATAATCTAGAATTGACGCCCCACATATGAATCACAAAAGCACTAACATGCGTACCTTTGACCTCTAAATCAAATGACGACTAAAGACTTTAACCGAAACGTAGTTCATCAAGGCAATTCAAGCAAGTACTTTTAATTATTTTCTTCTAATCCCCCGGTGTTTATCACAAAAATTGTCAAAATTAGTCAAATTTTTAGCACAAAACTCCTCAATAATAACCATAATAGTTCACTCCCCCAAACTTAAACTTTGCTTGTCCTCAAGCGAAACAAGAACAAGCACATCCTAAATTTATGAGGGAAGAGTAGGAAAAGAAATCACCCGGGGAAATGTCAAGGAGTCTTGGTCCTATTAATTATGATGCTCGGTCCTTTGAAAAGTGTCCCACACATCCAAAACAATTCATCGCCTCCAAAGCTGCAAGAAAAATAAAAATAAAAATAGAAAATAAAACAAGTAAACATTGGGTTGCCTCCCAACAAGCGCTTTTGTTTAAAGTCGTTGGCTCGACTTATTCCCTTGATCAAGTCATAGGTGGTGCTTCCAACTCCATCCGTTCCTCATCAACGGAGCGAAACCCTTCATAATACGGTTTGAGTTGGTGTCCATTCACCTTGAACGTCTTGTTCGTTTTCGGGCTAAAAAATATCCACCGCACCATGCGGGAATACGTGGGTGACAACAAACGGTCCAACCCACCTTGAACGCAATTTACCGGGAAATAGCTTAAGGCGAGAATGAAAAAGTAGCACTTTTTCGCCCACTACGAACTCCTTCCTTGAAATCTTCAAGTCATGAAACGCTTTCGTCTTCTCTTTATAAATTAGCAAATTTTCAAATGCTTCGTTTTGGATTTCCTCCAATTCTCGTAGTTGCAACTTCCTTAGCGCACCGGCCTCATCAAAATCAAAGTTGCATTGCTACACGGCCCAATACGATTTGTGTTGGAGCTCCACCGGCAAGTGACATGGCTTCTGATTTGTATATATTTGTATGTGATTTTCGTGTGTTTTTGCATCGTATGTTGTGTGCTTTTATGTGTTTTAAGTTTATCTTTTTATCGTTTTTCTTCCTTTTTTATGTTTTTCATTTCTTATGGTGTTTAATGTGTTTTTACTTTATTTTGTATGAAATAATCTAACTTTGTTTAATGCAAATATCTCAGCTCAAAACGAGGAAAATGGGACGAGCGACGAGCCGAAGCCATGCAGGTGCATCGACTGATGCACCGTCGACGCACTGTCGATGCTACGCCTGCGTCGACTGACGCACTATCGATGCACCATCGACGCAAATGTTCTGAAGCGTCGATCCTAGGCTCGTCAGTCGACGCATTGCCTGCCAACGCGTGCAGCCTGGCTCGCATCGACTGACGCACCATCGATGCAAAGGTTCTGAAGCGTCGATCCTAGGCCCGTCAGTCGACGCGTGCATCCTGGCTCGCGTTGACTGACTCACCGTCGATGCTCCGGTAGTTTGAGCGGTTATTTTCGAAATTCTGTATAAATTCGGTGGTTTCTTCGTTTTCAAGGGGCCGGGACGAGGGGGAAAGGTCACAACAATGCAGAGGACCCTCGGTTCATGCCACCCTTTCAATTCAAGCAAAATTAGAGTTAGATAGTTCGTAGTTTCTACGTCGTCCGTCGTTCGAGTTCGTTCCTCATCGCTGAAGATCGATGGATGGCTGCTGCTTTCTAGATTATAGGTTTTTCTGCACCTTTTTATTTGCTTTATGCATTTGGATTTAATAACTTTCGCTTTGATGTTGTTATGTACTTTAGTTTCGTTAATTTAGTCGTTTTCCTTTTACCATTTTTCCTAGTTGGTAATTTATGTTAATTTGGTTGAGTAGTTTAGTTGTTATTATTCGTTAGATTAGTTGTTCATTTTTACCGTTCGATGCTTAATGCTTTTGCTTGCGTTAATATTATGGAGTTGATCATGTGATGTTTATGCTTGGTGGCTAAGTTAATGATGATCATGATGATATTCATGCTTTGAGTTGGTATTATGATTTGATCATGATGATGCTTGTTGGCTAAGTTTATCGGTCTAGTGTGCCTATGGTCGTTTAGAACCATCGGGATTGAAAACCCCGATCGTGGAGACGATTCCGGTGCACTAGACCCTCGCTTTTTATTAATCGTTTTTAAAAGACTTTTAATTTTATTGCTCGTAGATGTTAGAAAACCCCAAACCTTATTCGATCGCGTGTTCAGTTTAATTTAGTTAGTTTCTAACTTCGTAGTAATGTACGTAAAATCGAACACCGGAATAGTTTCCGATTAGTCTTCCTTGTGATTCGACTCGAGTCAACTTATCGCCTACAATAGCTCCGTTCTCTTGCGGACGAGCTTTTCATTATTTTAAACGCGAAAAAGTTCGATTCAAAATTTGGCGCCGTTGCCGGGGAAGGCTAAAGGCTACGATTTTTGGTGTTTCCTTTTATTTGTTAGTTTGTGTTAGTATTTGTTGTTGAATTTTGTTTTGTTTATTTTTATACTTTTTGGTACGTTTAATCTCGGTTTTTGAGTGTTGTGCTTTGTAGCCACATTTTTTTGAAGGCTCGAGATTAATTTGATTGAAGATGGCGAATTATCGAGTTAGTTCGCCATATGATGACCCTTACGCTCCAACTCTCGATTGTCAAGTCCCTCCATCGTATTATGACCCGTATGCTCCGAGCGGTCAAGAATGGGCCCATGCTTTTGACTATCCCGTCCCATGTCCTTCATATTGCTGTAATTCGAGCATGGATTCTTATGCACCATCTCGTGGGTATTATGATCCGGGTCTTGACAATTCTTATGCTCAATTTGCCCCGACTTATCCGAACGTGAACTCGTATGCTCCTACGTTTCAAGATTTCCATTCTTCGGGCTACGACATTTACAATCCACCCACATCCAATGCGTACATTTCAAGCGACGATCACTCCGTCACTATTTCTCAAGATCTTTTAGCTGAGATTGTGGAAGCGACTCGACGTATGGACGAACGCATAGAACGCCTCGATATTCAATTAGAGAAATTTGACAACAAGGTGTACGAGCTAGACCAACTTTTTCATGAGGAGCTGCCCGTCTTTGATATGAAAAATTCCACCTTTGTTGATGGCAATTCCAGCTTTGATGATATTTTGAACGAGGTGTGTGAAGATGTGAAATTTTTGGGTGAGAAGAAGGAGGTGGAAGTCGGCATTGCCTCTCCCGTGCTTTTTGAGGATTATATACACGACTGTGTGGGAGAGTTGACTTCGGGTGGATTTACTGAACCTCATGCCGTACCGCTTGATTCTTTGTACGAACATGAGAAGGAGGTGTTTGGAGAGAAAGTTGAGAAGGAGCCGGTTTGCATCCCGGGACGTGATTTTTATGCCCGCCTTGGTGATAGTCATCGCCAATTCTTGCTTTTAGAGAATACCAAGGTGTGGCACGACCGTCATCTATTTTTAGACCCGGGATGACATCGAACGTGGACGTCGTCAAGCTAGAGACGTTAAATTAAGCGCTTCTTGGGAGGCAACCCAAGCCCCTTTTTAACTTTATTTCTTTTTGCGTGTTTTTGTTTCTTTTGTTTCAGCTTCCCTTCAATGATACAGCCCGTTGGATGAATTTTGACGCTCAACTAATCATCAAAAGCACGATTTCAGGGACGTATCTCTCTTTCTCTTACCTTTTACCATACTTAGCTTAATTTTTCATTTTATACAATGTGGACATTGTATGGTTTAAATGTGGGGGGGTTTGTCCTTGGTTGGTTAGTAAATTTTTGTATGCTTGCTTGTGGTTGATTTGAGTTGTGTTTGTTGATATTGATTGGAACCTTGACGAAGTGACGTGGTTAGATGCTTTGGTTAGGATATTTAGACTTCCGTTCGAACAATAGTGTAATTGTGGGAATGAAGTGTAAATAATCTATGAAGTGTCTTGTCTCTTGTTCTATTCATGTTTCGTTCTTAAGATTCGAATACTCTCTACTAGCCTCGTTTTCCGATACCCTCTATAGGATTTTATGTAATTTTTCTTTTTTATTTAGGAGACGTTAAAACTCCACGTGCAAAGTTGAGAAATGTTATCAGTTGCATTTAGCAACGTAAGATTGGAGTCAATGAACTCTCGCTTTTGATGTATGTATATTATGCTCGTTTTGTACCTCATCTTTATGGGTACCTATTATTAAAAAATCATCTTTATGGGTACCTATTATTAAAAAAAAAGAAAAAAAAGAGAAAAAAAAAAAAGAAAAAAGAAAGAAAAGAAAGAATAAGTACAAGAAGAGAAAACCTTGTACAAGTTGAGTTCTTATTTTTATTTTTAATTTCTTAGATTGTTTTGTTAAAGAGGTGTATAGATGACTGGGCTAGTCGGGTGACGACTTGGCGGTTTGAACAGGGATAGACTTGGGCTGGCCGAGGCATTGATGGGTGACGTACATGGAGGTCAACTCGTTACTTTTAGGTGTTCGGAAGCTAGTCTAAATCTCTTATCTCAACGTTATCGTGTCGTCCTTTTAGTCGAGTTTTTAGTCAATCTAATGCATTAACTTCTTGAATCATATGAATGCATTAGTAATTAAGTCATCGGGTAATTAGTTTTTCCTTGTCTACGTCTAGATTAGATTTTGCTTGAGGACAAGCAAAAAGCTAAGTGTGGGGGAATTGATTTGTACATATTTGTATGTGATTTTCGTGTATTTTTGCATCGTATGTTGTGTGCTTTTATGTGTTTTAAGTTTATCTTTTTATCGTTTTTCTTCCTTTTTATGTTTTTCGTTTCTTATGGTGTTTAA
>BMAC01000574.1:541868-578810 GCA_014905375.1 Phtheirospermum japonicum | reverse complement strand
GTGCTTTTATGTGTTTTAAGTTTATCTTTTTATCGTTTTTCTTCCTTTTTTATGTTTTTCGTTTCTTATGGTGTTTAATGTGTTTTTACTTTATTTTGTATGAAATAATCTAACTTTGTTTAATGCAAATATCTCAGCTCAAAACGAGGAAAACGGGACGAGCGATGAGCCGAAGCCATGCAGGTGCGTCGACTGACGCACCGTCGACGCACTGTCGACGCTACGCCCACGTCGACTGACGCAATGTCGATACACCGTCGACGCAAATATTCTAAAGCGTCGATCCTAGGCCCGTCAGTCGACGCACTGCCTGCCGACACGTGCAGCCTGGCTCGCATCGATTGATGCACCATCGACGCACCGTCGACGCAAAGGTTCTGAAGTGTCAGTCCTAGGCCCGTCAGTCGATGCACTGTCAATGCAAAGGTTCTGAAGCGTCGATCCTAGGCCCGTCAGTCGACGCACTGCCTGTCGACGCGTGCAGCCTGGCTCGCATTGATTGACACATCGTCGATGCTCCGGCAGTTTGAGCGGTTATTTTTGAAATTCTATATAAATCCGGTGGTTTCTTCATTTTCAAGGGGCTGGGACGAGGGGGAAAGATCACAACAATGCAGAGGACCCTCGGTTCATGCCACCCTTTCAATTCAAGCAAAATTAGAGTTAGATAGTTCGTAGTTTCGTAGTTTCTACATCGTCCGTCGTTCGAGTTCGTTCCTCATCGCTGAAGATCGATGGATGGCTGCTGCTTTCTAGATTATAGGTTTTTCTGCACCTTTTTATTTACTTTATGTATTTGGATTTAATAACTTTCGCGTTGATGTTGTTATGTACTTTAGTTTCGTTAATTTAGTCATTTTTCTTTTACCGTTTTTCCTAGTTGGTAATTTATGTTAATTTGGTTGAGTATTTTAGTTGTTATTATTCGTTAGATTAGTTGTTCGTTTTTACCGTTCGATGCTTAGTGCTTATTTGCTTGCGTTAATATTATGGAGTTGATCATGATGATGTTTATGCTTGGTGGCTAAGTTTATGATGATCATGATGATACTCATGCTTTGCGTTGGTATTATGATTTGATCATGATGATGCTTGTTGGCTAAGTTTATCGGTCTAGTGTGCCTATGGTCGTTTAGAACCATCGGGATTGACAACCCCGATCGTGGAGACGATTCTGGTGCACTAGACCCTCGCTTTTTATTAATCATTTTTAAAAGACTTTTAATTTTATTGCTCGTAGATGTTAGAAAACCCCAATCCTTATTCGATCGCGTGTTCAGTTTAATTTAGTTAGTTTTTAACTTCTTAGTAATGTACGTAAAATCGAACACCGGAATAGATTCTGATTAGTCTTCCTTGTGATTCGACTCGAGTTAACTTATCGCCTACAATAGCTCCGTTCTCTTGCGGACGAGCTTTTCATTATTTTAAACACGAAAAATTTCGATTCAGCTTCCCAAAAATGAGGCGATACGGCGACATCCCAATCGGTGTCTTATACTCCGTGCGATACGCCCACATTGCATCCTTCAGCTTGATGCTCCAATCCTTGTGGTTTACTTTGACGGTCTTCTCCAAAATGGACTTGATCTCTCGATTTGAAGCCTCGACTTGCCCATTTGTTTGAGGATGATAGGCCGTAAAAAGCCTATGAGCAACACCATACTTTCGAAGTAATGCCTCCACCGTTTTGTTGCAAAAGTGGGTGCCACGATCGCTTATCATAGCTCGAGGGATCCCGAACCTTGAGAAGATCCGAGATTTAATAAAACGTGCAACAACCTTCGAGTCATTAGTTGAGGTGGTTTTCGCTTCCACCCACTTGGAGACATAATCCACCGCCAGCATGATATAAATATTTTTGAATGAATTTGGGAAGGGGCCCATAAAGTCGATGCCCCAGACATCAAAAATTTCACAAACCATTATAGGTACTTGGGGAATTTGACTTCTCCGTGAAAGGTTCCCCGTGCGTTGACAATTATCACATGCCTTACAAAATTCATACGTATCTCGAAATAGGGATAGCCAATAAAAATCACTGTCAAGTACCTTATGCGCAGTTCTCTTCGATCCAAAATGTCCTTCACATGCATGAGAATGGCAAAATGAAAGAATAGCGTGGAACTCTGATTCGGGGACGCATCTTCGAATGACTTGATCAGCACAATGCCTCCAAAGGTATGGATCGTCCCACACATAATACTTCTGATCACTCTTCAGCTTGTCCCTCCATGCTTTCGTCAACCCTGTTGGAAACACACGAGCAACTAGAAAATCTACCAAGTCAGCATACCAAGGATCCATGTGTTCAACCGCAAGTAGTTGCTCGTCCGGAAACCTCTCATCAAGTTGTAGCTCGTCTTCCACGTGCACTAATCTACTAAGGTTATCGGCCACGGTATTCTCGGCTCCCTTTTTATCTTTGATTTCTAAATCGAATTCTTGGAGAAGTAAAATCCACCGTATGAGTCGTGGCTTCGTCTCCTTCTTTGTAAGTAGATGTCGCAGGGCCGCGTGATCACTAAAGACCACCACCTTTGATCCAATGATGTATGAGTGGAACTTCTCAAGGGCAAACACAACAGCTAGAAGCTCCTTCTCCGTGGTAGTGTAATTTTCTTGGGCAGGGTTCAAGGTCCTCGATGCATAGTAGATCACATGGGTTGCTTTGTTCACCCTCTGCCCTAGCACGGCTCCCACAGCATAGTCACTCGCATCGCACATTATCTCGAACGGTAGGTCCCATCTTGGTGGTTGGATAACCGGAGAGGTGGTCAGCCGCTCCTTTAGTGTGTCAAAGGACTTCTTGCAGTCATCATCAATCTTGAACCCCACATCTTTTTGCAAGAGCCTACAAAGTGGCGATGCGATCTTCGAAAAGTCCTTAATAAATCTCCTATAAAATCCTGCATGGCCAAGAAAAGAGCGAATTTCCCGCACATTGGCGGGGTAAGGCAACGCAGTTATGGTATCAATCTTAGATTTATCGACTTCAATTCCTTTCAACGAGACAATGTGCCCTAGAACTATGCCTTGTTCCACCATAAAATGACATTTTTCCCAATTTAGTACAAGATTAGTGTTGACACAACGTTTCAAAATCAAAGATAAGTTCTCAAGACATACCTCAAAAGAATTTCCATAAACGCTAAAGTCATCCATAAAGACCTCTATAATCTCGCCAACGTATTCCGAAAAGATACTTACCATGCATCGTTGGAATGTGGCCGGTGCATTGCAAAGCCCAAATGGCATGCGGCGATAGGCAAATGTGCCGAAAGGGCATGTGAAGGTAGTCTTCTCTTGATCCTCGGGTGCTATAGGAATTTGGAAATATCCYGAGTAGCCATCCAAAAAGCAGTAGTATGAATGGCCCGCCAACCTCTCAATCATTTGATCAAGAAATGGAAGAGGAAAATGGTCTTTGCGAGTCATGGCATTAAGCTTACGATAGTCAATACAAACTCGCCATCCCGTTTGAATCCTTGTCGGAACCAATTCGCCTTCTTGATTCTCGACCACCGTGACACCCGACTTCTTTAAAACGACTTGAGTCGGACTCACCCACCGACTGTCAGAAATGGGGTAAATCACCCCAACATCAAGCAGTTTTAGAATCTCCTTCTTTACCACTTCCATCATTGGTGGATTCAGTCATATTTGGGGTTCCCTAGACGGTACAACATTCTCTTCGAGTAAAATTCGGTGCATACACATGGAAGGACTTATCCCTCGCAAATCCGTTATGGTCCACCCGATTGCTTGCTTGTTATCCTTGAGTACTTGTCGCAGTGACGCCTCTTGGAGGTTGTCTAAGCAAGATGAAATGATCACAGGCAGTGTTTCGTTATCGCCCAAGAAAATATACTTTAAGTGCTCTGGTAGGGCCTTGAGTTCGAGCTCCGGTGCCTTGACTATGGATGGAACGGCTTTCTCATGCGAGTCGGGAAGTTTGATGAAATTCACGTCCTCTTCTCTCGATTTCGCATTAAGTGTGCGCAAGGCCGACATTGTCTCTCGTACGTCGTCCTCCCAAGTTGGTTCAGTTAGAGGGTAACTCAAAAGCAATGAGTCCTCCCCCAAACTTCGTGTGATCGTCGTCTCGAGCTTATCTTGTTCATGCATCTCGAGAAATTCCTGCGCTAGAGAGTCAAAACAATCAAGTGCAAAAACAGAGTTATCGCAGTCAGGAAATCTCATAGCATCAAAAATATTGAATTGACAAATGTGACCGTCAAATTCCATTGTTAGAGTGCCTCGATTGACATCGATCTTTGTCTGAGCAGTGTTCAAGAATGGTCGCCCCAACAAGATAGGTGGCGATTTTGATGCAGACTCATTCATGCTCAACACATAGAAATCGGCTGGAAAAATCAACTCATCCACCTTTACTAGGACATCTTCAACAACACCATCAGGGTAGGCAGTGCTTCGATCGGCAAGTTAGATCACTACCCCAGTTTTCTTCAATGGCCCAACTTTCAAACAGTCAAAAATGGTGCGTGGCATAACATTTATTGATGCCCCCAAATCTAGCATGTCTCACTCGACTCGCATGTCTCCAATCGTGCATGGAATGAAAAACATGCCCGGGTCATTACGCTTTTGGGGCAAGCTCTTTTGAAATACGGCCGACTCGTTAGCTCCCATTAGGACCTTTTCATCCCCCTTTAACCTTCTCTTGTTAGTACATAAATTTTTGAGGAATTTGGCGTAACGAGGAATTTGCTTGATCGCATCGGCAAGTGGAATAGTGATCTCCACCTTTTTGAAAACTTCTCGTATTTGCCTCTCCGTGTCTTCCTTAGCATGGCGCTTGATTCTTGACGGAAATGGAAGTGGCTCGGTCCTAGGGGGAGAAACAACGGGGTTATTAAAATTATTAGAAGGCTTAGGATTACCCTTTTCAGCATCTTCTGGCTCCGAGTTTTCTTCCTCCATTTTGTCTTCATTGTCCGGCTCTAGCACTGGATTGGCCGGTCCTTCCACCTTCTTGCCACTTCGCGTTGTTATGGCGCTCACATTCCTCGGATTTACCTCGGTTTGAGGTGGCAGTCGGCCGCCGTCTTGCGCTTCCAATTGGGTTATGTGCACAGCCATTTGACTCATTTGCATCTCCAAGTTTTTTATGGATGCTTTGGTCTCTTGTTGAAATTTGGCGGTCTCTGGTTGAAATTGAGCGGAACTTGTTGCCATTAATTTCACCATATCTGCCAGTGATGATGATGAGTTTTCCCCTTGTTGTTGGGTTTGGTATTGGTTAGGAAAGTTTTGCCCCATTTGTTGAGCTTGAGAGGGCCCTTGATCTTGATTTCCAGGTATATTCCCTTGCTGTATATTTCCTTACTGATCCCTCCATCTAAAACCAGGGTGATCGCCACATCTCGGGTTGTAAGTGGGGGGGTACGAATCGTACTTTCTCCCTTGCCCATTTCCGATTCCTAACGCATTCACGTGCACCTCGCGTACCGTGTAAAAATATGGACAGTCATCAATAACGTGCTCCACTGTTTCGCATAAGCCGCATGGTCGAACCTTTGGGGCTCCTCCCGCACTTATCATTGCCTTCAATTCAATTAAATGGGCCTGCAATGAATCATTACCCATCTCGTTTACCGATTTCAATGAAGGATCACGGTTGCCGAATTGTTGGTAATTGGCCGCCATGTTTGATATTAGTTCCTTTGCTGCCATCGGTGTCTTGTACATCAAGGTGCCTACACTAGCAGCATCAATCATGTTTCGATCAGTGAGACTCAATCCCTCATAGAAGTATTGGATCAAAAGTTGCTCGCCCATTTGGTGTTGAGAGCAACTCGCAACAAGCCTCTTGAATCGTTCCCAGTACTCGTGCAACGTTTCTACTTGCGCCTGCCTAGCCGAACAAATGTCTTTTCGAAGATTTGCCACTCGTGATGCGGGAAAGTACCTCTACAAGAATGTTTTCTCCATAGCCCCCCACGTAGTGATGGATCCCGAAGGTAGGTAGTAAAGCCAGTCCTTGGCTAGGTCTTTTAATGAAAAGGGGAATGCCCTTAGATTGATTTGCTCGTCCGTGACTCCAGCGGGTTTCATACTTGTGCATATGACATGGAACTATTTCAAGTGTTTGTGCGGATCATCGCCAGTGAGTCCATGGAATAAAGGTAGGTGATGGATTAATCCGGACCGTAGCTCAAATGTAGCATCGTCCACCGTTGGAAAAGTGATGCACAATGGTTGTTGAGGAAGGTCGGGGTTTGCCAACTCCTTCAACGTTCGTTCTGCTTGACCAGCCATCGTCTCGTTTTCTCGTTCTTCGCTCTCGCTCGAAGAATCCTCGGATATGTAATTGGGTAATACCTGTTTCCAATTTGAAACCTCCTTCTTCTTCATTCACCTGAGAAAACACTCAAAAATAGTTCAATTCGTTCCAAACAAAATTAAAGATAAAATAAAATACTAAAATACTAAAAATAACAATTTAGCGCGTCACTCCCCAGCAACGGCGCCAAAATTTGACCGCCCGTCGTCAAGCGTCAAATTAAATATTTATTCTCCTCAGCTTCTCTCCACTAACTAGTAGTAGCGATAAGTAAGGATCGATCCCACGAGGAGTGTGGTTAGATTGTGATGATTTGTATTTTATTTAATTAAACAATTTGGGTAAGGAATTATGAATTAAATTAACTAATAAAATAAACAAGCAATTAAACTAGCAAGAAAATAATTAACGAAGAATTCAATAATAATAAAGGTCTAGTTCTAGTTCAGTTTCCACCCTTGATTCACTCGTTTAACCAATCACAATATCATAATCCATTCATCAAATGCGACTAAAAACCCTAAGTAGCAATAAGCTCTGCTACTCGAATTTGCCCTTACCGTTTACTCAATTAAAATAAGCTCTTTAATTGAATCTAATTATTGAACAACCTAGAATAAGATCTCTAGGTTCAACCCAACAACAACATTAATAAATAGGCAAATAGATTAATCTAGGCAATAAACGCATAAGCTCGGTTCATTCAACCTATGTTGTGTTGTCCCTAACGATTTACAATCATTAGTTGCTTTAGAGAAATAGTAATTACGACAATTACACGGGAATCAATCCTATTTCTAGCAATAGATAACCAATTCCTAATCTAGGTGATCAAGCCAAATTAAGAATTAAGCAATCATAAATTGAAAATAGAACAACACAAACAATCGCATATGACGAACGAAAAATAATATTGCATAAATTAATTAAACATAGTTTCACGAGAGTTTCAACATCCCTAGAACTAGATAATAAGTTTAATCACTCATGGAGTTAAGAAAATAAAATAAAAGGTTCAGATAAACAAACATAATCCTTGATAAAATAGGAGAGATGATGTGTTGAACTTGAATCTTGCATCTTGGAAAGTCAATCTTCAAGTTCTCTTGCGTGTGGATGACTTGGGACGAACTGGAACCCCTATGGACCTCCTTAGAACCCTAGGATATGTTATATTGTGCCCCTGGGACGAAATAGGGTCGGGGTTTATATAGAATTCCTATTTCTTGCCGCCCAAGATTCTTCCTAAAATAACTCTGTCGAGTCAGCGTCGATGGAGCGTCGACTTACGCGAACCAGCCCTCGGCGTCGACGCGCATCAGCCGCCTGCGTCGTCCTGCATGGGCGTCGACTGACGCCCTTCCCATGGACGCTTCAGAAGCGAGCGTCGACATTGCGTCGACTGACGCCCTTCTAATCGACGCTTCAGAACATGAGCGTCGATGTTGCGTCGACTGACGGACCTTCTGTCGACGCTTCAGCAGCTCCCCGTCGACATGGCGTCGACCCAGCGTCGATCGATGCGCGCACAGCCAGCGCAACACCGCACATCGCGTCGACTGACGCGAACCATCCTCAGCATCGACGCGTTGTCGACGCAACATCCTGATTCTTGATTTTTCTCTCGTTGATTCGTCAACCCTCGTTTCTCTACTTCCTTGTGAGACATCCTTCGATAAATATAGCACCAAATACTGCAAAATAGAGAAAAAAAATATACGATTGGTGCTTGATTGTTCATAATAACAATTATGCGAGAAATAAGCATTTATGATAATATTAAGTACATAAAATTACCAGAATTAAACCTTCAATTAGCGTGTAATTTCTCGCTTATCAGCGCGCTTAATAAATTTAATTATTCACATAATTTTAGCACTAATCAATAAATTTAAATTTCACAAGCAATTAACAACTAAAGTTAACAAAAATATATAAATTCACATTTAAATTGACTAAAAAAAATTCCCAAACATATTCTATAAAAATAGATATTTAAATTCACAAACATATAAGCTCAATAATTTTATCACTAATCAATACATTTAAATTTTACAAGCAATTAACAACTACAATTAACAAAAATATATAAATTAATAAAAACATATAAATTCACAAACATATAAATTGACTATAAAAATTCCCAAATATCTCTATAAATATTGACATTTAAATTTACCAACATATAACTCAATAACTTTATCACTAATCAATAAATTTAAATTTCACAAGTAATTAACAACTACAATTAATAAACTCACAAACATATAAATTCACATTTAAATTGACTAAAAAAAATTCACAAACATATTCTATAAATATTGAAATTAAAATTTACAAACATATAAACTCACTAAAAAAAACAACAACTATCATTCCTATAAAAAATAATTAATTAATTCACCTAACAAATAATAATAATTTATTCATGTAAATTAGATAAATTAAAATTACCTTAAAATGACCCTGCCGCTGCACGGAGTGCTGGTTGCGTCCGCTGCCCGGAGTGTCGCCTTGGCTGTGTTGGCGTCCCGCTGCCCGGAGCATCGCTGCTCTTGCTTTGCTGGTTGGCGTCCCGCTGCTCCTTCTTCGCTGTTGCTCTCGCTGGTTTTGGGTAGCTGGGGTGTGAAATGGGGCGTGTGTTAGGGTTATGGGTCGAAGTTATTATTATTATTTTTTTTGCAAAAAAGCCCGGGGACGCCATTCCCAAAGGCATCCCGACCCCTGATTTTTTTTTCAAAACCTACCGGGACGCTATTCCGAAAAGCGTCCCGACCCCCATGTTTTTTTTTTCATTTCGGCCACAAATAAAACTTTGGGGCTATAAATTAGGGTTCGGGACGCTTTTGGGAATAGCGTCCCGCCCTATTTTTTAATTTGTTTTGAAAGTAACATATTTTTTTAATTCATATTTAAATTTATATTATTTATTTAATTAAACCCATTTTAATATGTTTTAATTTCAAGATCATTTTGGGTTAAAAAGTTGTACATGCATAATTGGGCATACATCTCAAGTTAATGGAGAAATAAATTATTAAAATAATAATAATATCAACAACCACCGTCACTACTACTGTTGTCAACAATTTTCTCGTCGACTACCGGTTAATAAAAATTCTCGGTGATTTTCTTTAGGACAATAAAACTTCAAAATATAAAAGTTTAACTGGAAAGTAGGAGATTTTTCATTATGGTTTTAAGTAAGAATACATAAAAAAAATTGCTAGTGATTTATCTAAAAAGTAGAATTTTTTTGTTGTTATATTAAGTACGAAATACATAATAATATATTATTATCAAGTAAGACAATTCTTTTTTGGCAAAAAAAAAATTTATGTTTAATGCGTAAAAAAAATAGAATTTTTTTATTGTTATATTAAGTAAGAAATACATAATAATATATTATTATCAAGTAAGACAATTCTTTTTTGGCAAAAAAAAAAAAAATATGTTTAATGCGTAAAAAAATACATAAAAATACTTGTGCATAAAGTAAGATTTTTTTCAAATTAAGCAAAACCCTTTTGCCATCAAGTAAGGAGATTTGGACAATATAGTAAGAAACATTTTGGCAAAAAAAAAAAAAAAAAACTCATGAAATTTCTCGATCGACGACAACAATAGAGGCTGTCACCCTATTGTCAATATAATATTATATTATCATTATTATTATTATTAAGTAAAGAAATAAATACATACAAATCATAAAAAAAACTTATTTAATGAGAGGTAGTAAACAATTGCTCATTTGAACTCTCATATTTTACTTTTCAAAACAAATCTCATTTAAGATGAGGTGAAATGCTTGAAAGCATATCCAAACGCAGTCGTATTCTCTATTTATGACAGTTTTTTAATTTTATTGATGATAAATTATTCCTATTTTTTTAAACGATAGCTAGTTATAAAATTAAAACAAGAAAGTATAATCAAGGCTAAAGAGCAACAAATAATCTTAAATACGTATAAAAAATTAGGTAATATTAGGGACTCCAACAATAAGGATGGGTCAACGAGAAAAACACACGATACAAACTCAAAGTTTGGACTATAAGTATGGCAATCTACTTGTCTAAACTTCAAGTAACCCTACTGATCTAACACCAAAATGCACAAATATCACACCACCGAAACAAACACTCTACACCATTATCCATCCACAACAACCGTGGAACAGCCTTAGGAATCAATCACATCCCATATACCCCCCAACCAACCGGGTATGAGTAGGGATGACAATTTAGGCCCGGCCCGGCCCGGCCCGAGCCATTTGGGATGTCCCGCTCCGTGCCCCGCGGCAAGACGGGCCCGGGTACCACTTCCACCAAGCGGGTACCCACTCCACCTCGCCCCGCATAATTATTATTATTATTTTTTATATGTTTTAAATATATAATTTATATATTTATATTTTTATAAACTTAATATTATATTTAATATTTATACATTGATAATGATATTTTTTTTATAAATAATATACATTAATAAAATAAAATAAAATAAAATAAATAAACTAATAAATGTATAATAAATTTATTTTTCTTGATTTATTTTTTTTATTAAATTTGTAGTATTATGTATAATTTTTATAGTAATATTTTAATTTTTTGTATTAAGAATAATTGATATTTTATAATTTACCCCGACCCGACCTGCGACCCGTGACGGGTCGCCCCGCCCTGCCCCGTGAGGTTGACGGGGCGGGTCCGAGTCTCGTAGTACCCGCCCCGCCCCATTGCCATCCCTAGGTATGAGTAATCCTTAAACTACAACAAACGCTTATGCGGATAACCCCCCTCAATTGTAATTGATAGCATGTATATTATTTTGTGTTGACCTAACTTGTTGTACAATTTTATGTATTCTATTTATATCTATGAATGTGAATGGCAAACCCCAAGGGGGATTATACGGATTATCCTGTTCTAATATGGTATTTTCAGGGTGAAACTCGTCGATGTGCCCGTTCCCATCAATGCCGTCCCCGAGTATTCTTGGAGCCGCTCCCCGCGGCCAATCTCCTCAGGCCAATGCAGTTTTCTCGGACCCGAATGCGGATATATGCCAACCACGGACCTAACTCAAGCGTTCAACTCCATGACCCTCTATCCTTCGGACAACTCCTGGTACATGGACACATGCGCTTCATCTCATATGACCAATAATCAAGGTATGCTTTCTTCCCTTACCTCTAATAGTAATTCCACTTCGATAATTGTTGGCAATGGCAGCCGTATACCGACTTCGGGTTCTGGACCAACCCTCATCACCACAACCGGCCACCCACTCCACCTAAAAGACGTCCTTGTTTCCCCTCATATTATTAAAAATCTTATTTATGTCCGTAAATTCACAACTCATAATAATGTTTCTGTTGTGTTTGACCCAAGTGGTTTTTCTGTGAAGGATATTCCAACGGGCACTCTTCACATGAGATGCCCTAGATCTGACGAGCTCTACCCGGTCTCCAACTTGTCCAGCTCTCTCTCATTATTTGCTGTGTCGGCGCCTGTTTGGCATGCACGTTGCGGTCATCCGGGTAGCCCTGTGTTCAATTTACTTAGGAAATGTTGTTTACCTAGTTGCAATAAAGTGTATGATTCCTCGTTATGTCATTCGTTTCAATTGGGAAAATATACCCGTCTTCCGTTTTTGTCTTCTAGAACCGTTTCTTATATGCCTTTTCAATTAATTCATAGTGATATTTGGACATCTCCTGTTGTTAGCTCTGCTGGGCATAAATATTATCTTGTGCTAATTGATGATTATTCCAATTTTATGTGGGTGTTTCCAATTAAATTTAAATCTCAAGTGTACGCTCAATTTATTCAGTTTCATTTTGTCAAAACACAATTTAATTGCTCCATTAAAGCCCTGCAATGTGACAACGGGAAAGAATTCGACAATTTGGAGTTCCGTTCATTTTTCTAGAAACATGGAATTATTTTTTGTTTCTCTTGTCCTTACACTTCTTCTCAAAACGGCAAGGCTGAACGTACTATTCGTACCCTTAATAATATGGTCCGTACTCTTCTCTTTCATGCCTCGGTCCCACCTTGTCTTTGGCCCTTCGCTCTTAATACGGCCGCTTATCTACTTGTAATATCTTTCCATCCCCTAACCGCCAAAACCGTAGCCCCACCCACTCACTCTACAATGCATTTCCGCTCTATGATCATCTTTGGGTATTCGGGTGTTTGTGCTACCCTAACCTTTCCGCTCAAAATTCTCACAAAATCCAACCTCGTTCCACACCGTGCGTTTTCTTAGGATACCCCGCTAATCATCGAAGGTACATTTGCCTAGATTTTGCCTCCAATAAATTCATTATTTCCCGTCATGTCACTTTTGATGAATCCGTCTTTCCGTTCTCTAAAAACCCAACCAACGCCTCCTTCTCGTACGAGTTTCTCTCCTCCGATGAGTCGGTGTCTCCCCTCGTGTCCCATTTCCTGTCGGGCTCAACGACTCGGGCTGCTCAACGTCACAACCAAAACTCGGCCCATCTTCCTTCGACTGGACCATCCCTAGACAACACTCCCAGTCAAATGCGACAGCCCTCCCCTAGCCCCATCTCCAACTCAACTTCAAGCTCATCCCCGACCCCACTACCCGAACCAACCTCTCAAATCCAGCATCCCATGACTACCCGTAGCAAAGCTGGTGTCTTCCAACCCCGTCGCCTGTTCGACTAACATATCACAACTACAAAACCCAAATCTGCCCTATCTCCTCTATGTACTTCACACAAAACAGCCCTACTCGACCCCAATTGGTATGCTGCCATGTCTGATGAATATCGAGCTCTTATTGGTAATGGGACTTGGGTATTAATACCCCGTTCGCCTGAGGCTAATGTGGTTCGGTGTATGTGGCTTTTTTGTCACAAGTTTAGAGTTTATGGGTCCTTGTAATGTTATAAGGCTCGCCTTGTAGCTAATGGTCGCTCATAGGAGGTCGGGGTTGATTGTGGGGAGACGTTCAGCCCAGTTGTTAAACCGCCAACGGTACGAACTATTCTTCACTTGGCTATTTCTCGGTCTTGGTCGTTTCATCAGTTGGATGTCAAAAATGCGTTTCTCCATGGGCATCTGATTGAGATTGCATACATGTTCCAGCCGCCGATTTTGTGGATCCTGCTTGCCCTAAACATGTTTGTTTTTTCAAGAAATCATTGTATGGGCTCAAGCAGGCTCAATGGGCGTGGTATCAGCGGTTCGCCTCTTTCCTTTATTGGATTGGTTTTTCTGGCAGCAGATGCGACTCCTCGTTATTCATTTTCCGTTGGGGTGATTTAACAGCTTATCTTCTTGTTTATGTTGATGACATTATTCTGACAGCTTCTTCTGAGTCGCTTCGAGCGGATATTATCTCTTTAATTGGAAGGGAGTTTGCTTTGTCTGATTTGGGTCTTATATCCTACTTTTTGGGCATTTCTGCTACTCGTACACAGTCTGGTATATTTTTGTCTCAAGCTAAATATGCCCGAGAAATTGTTGAATGGGCGGGCATGATCTCTACAGGAGCCTTGCCGGCGCGTTACAGTATCTCACTTTCACTCGTCCTGATATTTCCTACGCTGTTCAGCAAGTTTGTCTATTTATGCATGACCCCAGGGATGGCCACTTTGCGGCTTTGATCTCGGCATCACTATTTAGTCGGCTCATACCCCTGCTTTAGTGGCTTATACTGATGCTGATTGGGTCGGCTGCCCTGACACTCGGTGCTCCACTTCCGGATACTGTGTCTTTCTGAATGACACTCTGTTGCATGTTCAGCCAAACGACAGTCAGTTATTTCTCGATCTAGTGCTGAGGTTGAGTATCGTGGTGTGGCTAATGTGGTTGCCGAGTGTTCCTGGCTTCGAAACCTCTTCCTTGAACTACATTGTCCACTTTCTCGTGCCTCTTTGGTCTGCACTGATAATATTTCTGCCATGTACCTAGCCAATAATCCGGTACAACATCAGCGCACCAAGCACATGGAGTTGGACATCCATTTCGTTCACGAGAAGGTTGCTATGGGCCACATCCGAGTGCTTCATGTTCCGTCCTCCTTCCAGTATGCTGGCATATTCACAAAGGGTTTGCCTCGCCAGTTATTTCTAGATTTTAGGGACAGTCTCACTGTTAGGTCTCCTCCCGTTTCGACTGCGTGGGTGTGATAGCATGTATATTATTTTGTGTTGACCTAACTTGTTGTACAAGCTTATGTACTCTATTTATATCTATGAATGTGAATGGCAAACCCCAAGGGGGATTATACGGATTATCTTGTTCTAATAGTAATTAACACACAATGACAAAACGGACAACAACAAAAACAAACAACAAGAAAACAGACCAAACACTGATAAGAACAAAAAAAAAAAAACACACAGAGTAAAAAGTAAATCAAAAAACACTAAAAACACACTACAACCCCTCCCCTCTCTAACACCGCATTCGCCTCGTCGCCTAGGACCTCACCTTTACTTTAACCAATGACTGTTGGTGACCAACCCGAACCTCCCTCGATGCAGTGGCGGAGTCAGAATTTTAAATCTACCCGGGCTAAAGTATTTTTAACGGAAACAAAATAAAATGAAATAAAATACACACTAATAGAGCTTTATCCTTATCTTGCACAATCACAATAAGAAAAAGGAATGGGGGATTTCGCATTAATCAAAATAAATAAGCTTGACAGTTTTGCTCAAAAAAAAAAAAAAAAAAGATGATCAAGTAAGATAATGAAATTCCAAAACAAACACTTACAAGTTCACTTGATAACAATTCAAAGTCCATTAAAAAAATAATTGTGAGACATTGAAACTAGAAGAGAGGCATCAAAAAACATGGATAAGGCTGACAAAAATCTCCACCATCCTGCAAGAATTTAATGAAATTTAAATACACCAATATTTTCAAAACCCATCATTCAATGTTAATTATTAAATTAAATATTTTTAATATAAAAGATGCAAAAACAATTCATATAGGCATACCAATATTATTGAAGTTGAGATCTACGATTCTTCAAAGTATAATATTTGTCAATTATAGAATTTGAGTCGATACTTGAATCAAACTCTCTCTCAATATAGATAATTAGGGAATCTGCCAGAAAATCATCTCCCATTTTATTACGAAGAACTGTTTTCACATGCTTCATAGCCAAAAATGCACGTTCGGTAGTTGTCTTGGAAACTGGCAAAGTTAAAACTAGACGGATCAATCTGTCAATCAAACTGTAGCACTGCACCTTTCTTGTTTCAAACAAGACTCGACACAATTCTCAGATGGTGGACATTTTTTGAAAATTCTCATGACAAACTACATCGAGCTCATAATGTTGAAGCTGGCACCTCAAATTAGACGGATGATGAAGGATAATCGAGTTTTGGATAATGAAGGGATATTACCCTTTTTTTCTCTTTTGATTCGACATGAATACCTGTTTAAGAAAAAATCAATAATTTAACATTCAATCAAAATTAGGATTCAAAATAATAATACTTAGAAATTTCAAAGAAAATTAAATTTCTTTGTAATATGGCTATTCTAATATCTTTTATTATTATTATTCAAAGGTAAATAATAAAGTAGTGGCTCTATCATAGATCCCAATGATAACTATTTGGTGAAGGAAGGTGAAAAAGAAATGTAAGAAATTAGTGGAACCAAGTTTCTTAGCATCGTCTTTAATTGTACGACCGGTGAGAAGTGAGTAGTTAATAAATTTATAAAAAATTAAAATTGAAGAATTAATATTAGATGGGATTGAAGCCTGGAAAAAATAAAATTCAAATTGTTAAATTACAATTAAGGAATTAGAATTCAAAATTTAGAGTTAAAATATTGTATGTTGAATCTATGAATTACGGAAGCTTACCTATTGATTATGGAGCTTCTAAACAAGATAAAAGTTGGAATCGAAATTGTATGAACTTTGTTTGCTTTGAGATGTCTGCCTCTTTCTTCAGTTTTTTTTTCTCTGCGTCTTTTTCTTCCGACTCTCTGTTTCTCTCTTGTGCTTTGTTTTCGGTTTGAGTATTAAGTAAAGTCTACAACCAATTTGAGTACGTTTGGCTAATTAGAATTGGACTTGTCATGGGCTCAATTTTAATTAAATGGTAATGGGATTGGGCTGCCTTATTAATTAAAAACTAAAACAAAAACCCACCTGGCTAAGAGCATCTCCAATGGAATGTCAATTGGAGTAGATTTTTTGCAACATAAGCTTAAAATTCTTATGTGGCAAGAAGAAATGTAGACAATGTCTAACACACCGTCTACATTTTAGATGGTGTGCTAGACATTGACTATTTAATAATTTACCTTATTTATTTACCAATTAGTATTAATTAATTTATTTCTCTCTCCTCTCCACCAATAGTAGTTAATATTTTGCACAATTCGCATTTACCGTTGGAGAAGATTTCTAAATATTTATAATATATTTGCCATGTCATTGGAATTTCATAGTGTCCCATTGGAGATGCTCTAATGGATATGGTTGATTTAAAGTTAAACTATAAATAACTAAAAACTTACCTTAATATATTGGGTGGGGTCACCCGGCTACAGCCTGGGTGAGGATTTGAGTGCCTCCGCCCTTGCCTCGATATGCCCTATAGCATTGAAGTCTAGCCCATAAGTTGAGTCTGGCTGACCAGCAAAGACTCCCCACAACCGCTATCCCCTCACACATGAACATACGGAGAAGAACAGATGGGGGACGAAGAAGTCAGCAGATCAGGGTGTGGCACACATAGATCCCACAAAAAATTGTTCGATCAAAATAAGGGAAAAAGAGTCATTAGCCGAATCAGTGAACATAAAACCGCAAAGGAAACCTCCCTACCGATGCCAATACCTTATCTAACAACAAGAGATGAAACATAGGGATGGAGAAGATGATGTATCTAGCCATAAAGTAAAAAATCCCACATATATACAAGAAATCAAACCATTTGAAAGGGAAGGTGAGGATACCAACAAAACCTACAAGAAAGAAGAAGAGCAATGGCTGAGAAGGCCAAAAAATAGGAAAAGTGAGAGCAAGAGAATTTAGGGTTTGGGGGAGGGAAGGAATATCGGTCCCCCGTCTTCTCTATTTTTTGAAACTATTTTCCTTGCCTTTTACTTTATGAATAAATTATTCCAGTTATGGGCATTGTGAAGTTCAAATATCTAATCACTAGGACATTAATGATCCCCTATTTTTCTAATTGAAATGTATATTCTAATCTCCTGCTTACACGTGGATATTTTTTAATTTTTTTTCTATTTGTGTCTGTCCATTAATTTCTTTTTTTCTTTTCTTTAATCATTTTAGTTTATTATTTTTCTTCTTTCTACTTTACATTAGTATTTCTTTGTTTAAAACCATCCGATACTATTATTAATCAGTATTAATAACCATCATGTTTATGTAATACCACTTTTTATTTATATTATGTAATACCACTATTTCTGTCTACCCTATAATATTTCTCTGTTTAAAAATGTATACCACTATTTATCTGTCTACCCTCGTGTATCTATCTATATTAAGGAAAACACTCAAATGTGACGGTTACATGGATCCTCTATGTTGTGACAAAACCCAAACCTGGATCCACCCCAAGCGAATTGGATCACACATAAAATATTCAAAACAAAACAAAGTTAGTTTCATATCTTTCTTCCCTTTTCTCCTTTGTCGCCTCCGCCGCCGCCGTTTCTATCCATCCCTAGTTCTGGGACCTCCTCGACACCTTCCTCTCATGCGAGGCCGAATTCAAGGCGGTCGGCTCACCGGTACAGAGAATAATTCATTTGGTTGATTTTGAAATCTCGCGAGTTGGTATCTTCAATTGAAAGTTTTGAGAGGATGTTTAAAGTGTGATCCGAGGCCTTGCGATTAAAATCCATCAAATTACTAATATAAACATAGAAAAGTGACCAAACCGAATGCACATTCTCCAACTCTGAGTCAGGTTCTAGCCTAATTGGAGACTGTGGCTCTTTTTGCCCTTCCATTCTATTCTTACCATATCATGGGTAGTTGGTTCAGCGAACGAATAATCATCGAGTCCTCCTCTTTCTGGATAACACATACAAATGCAGCGGGTCTGGGGCGGACCCACCTTCCATGCTAGCAGAGATCACACTAGAAAATGGCGATTTGGACTTCTACGATGTTAGCGTCGTGGACGGGTACAACTTGTCGATGATGATCGAGGACCCAGTACTTTGGTGCACTTGTTCAGACTGTGAGACGTGCCGAGAAATATTGGAGTTTAGTTGATGGTTTGTGAAGCTAGATGGGTTGTGAGGGTTGAAAGCTAGGAGTCGAGCAGGCTGTGCTGCGGGTTCAGGCTCGTGAGTAGTAAGTTCGGGTTGAGAGCAATTACGAGCTACTCATCGGACTCGACAAACGACATGCCAACTTTGTGGATGCAGTATTGACTCCAATTTTATATTCAATTGTATATACTTTGAGTATCTTCTGTTACTTTGTTTAACATTTTGGTGTTCGTTTGCAGGTACTAATTGTCGTTTCTTCATTGGAGCTTTGTGCGAAGGCGACTGTTGGTGGATTGTAGCATCTTTGTGGCACGTGTCAAGCACAAAAGCGGGCCTGTGTAGTCGAATTCGGGCAGGATGGGGGCGGGGGAAGGGAGGGTGGCGGTGACGGTGGTGGACAAGAGAAGATCGGTGAAGCGAATGGCCACGTATTTCTGGAATAATTCGATGTCGTTGAGTTTTTGATCTATGGGACCTGGTTGCGGCGGATGCTGATTGTCGATGGATGGCATGTTTACGTGTCTAAAATTCTTTTTTTTTCTTCGTTGAAAACTTGCAGGGATTGAATAATGATGTTTGACTTGGTGAGGATGAAAATGAAGAAGAAAGGAAGAAGGGGAAATAGAGGGTTGTGGGAAGTTTTATTAATTATATTTGATCACTTTGTCAAAGTGACACTTAAAAGTGCAAAAGTGACACATTGAGATCCAAAAGTGACACTAATTGTGACAAGAGTTTTGAACAAAGCATTTTTATGTATGTTTTATTTAGTATAATTTAAAGTATGGAACGATAATATTTAGTTTGATTGTAATGCTATTGGTTTATATAGAAAGATAAAATATATTTGAAGCAAAAAGTGACACTTTTAGAGCCAAAAGTGACACTAATAATGGAAAAAAGTGACAGTGTTATATTTTAAATTAAACTTTTTTATTACAATATGATATGTAAAGGTAACGTTTTTAATGTAAAAGTGACACTTTTAACTAAAAAAGTGACAATATTAATTGTTGAAAAAGTGACACTCTTATCTACTAAGTTAAATATTTTGATTATAATATAATATGTAAAAAGTGACACTTTTAACTGTTAAAGTGACCGTATTAATTGAAAAAGTGACAATGTTATATTTTAAGTCAAAAAGTTTGATTACAATACAATATGTTCTAAAAGTGACATTTTTAGTTAAAAATAATTGAATATGTGAAACTTTTAGTGTAAAATTAATAATATTATATTTTAAATTACAGTGAAAATGTGACGCACTTAAGTGCAGAAGTGACAGTGTTTCGTGTGAAAGTTATAATTTTCTGAAATTTCACACTATCCAGAGTTATAGTTTATTTTTTTCAATGGCTAGTTTTACAATCATTCTTCACCATCTATGTACAAAAAGAAACATATGTCCAAATAACCTGACTAAATAATAACCCAAACTCATTCATATAATTATAACAATCTTATATTCTCAAACTTTCCTCACAATACAATGTATGCACTACAAGAAAAATAACAGTTTACCGAGGGAAAAAATGAGGGAAATATACCCCTCAGTATTTTCCGAGGAAAAAATCGAGAGATTAAAATTTCCCTCGGGTTTTTCCGAGGAAATTATTACCCTTCGGTTTTTCCCTTGGAAACACAGCACCAATATTTGCCGCCATAATTACCGAAGGCTTTCTAAGGGAAACATTACCGAAGGAATTTAACCTTCGGAAAAACCGAGTGGAAGGAAAGTCTCTCGAAAACACCGAAATATTCCCTCGGGGTTTTTTAATCTTTTTTGATTTTTTGAAATTAAACAAACCAAGGGGCTCTAATTCCCCTCGAAAACAAACCGAGGGCAATTGGAGCAACTCGATTATTTATTTATTTATTTATTTATTTTAATTAAACAAACTGAGGGCGGTGTTTGCCCTCGGAAAATACCGAGGGGATATATAGGCCCTCAATTTTTTTCGAGGGCATATTTATCCCCTCGGTATTTATTTATTTATTCTTTTTTAAATTAAAAAAAGCGAGGGCGGGTTTTGCCCTTGAAAAATACCGAGGGGATTTATAGTCGCCCTCAGTTTTTGACAAGGACAAAATCATCCCCTCGGTATTTATTTTTAAATTAAAGAAATCGAGGGCATCAACCGCCCTCGGTTTTTCTGATTAAATAAAATCAAAAAAATTCTTAAAAAAAATTGTAAAAAAAGTTCGAAGAAAATAGAAAAATCATAAAATTAAAAAAAAATTCTATCATTTTAAGCACGTGGGGTGGTTTTGACTAGATTTCGATTGAAAAATATCAACGAGCATGTGCGTGTTCACATGTGTCGTGTAATTACCAATATATGATCGATCAATCAACTTGTTCGATTGAAAACGCAAAACGACGAAGCGTCGTGATTTTGTGAAGGCGGCAAGGGGTGTGTCTCAGTGCCATGAAATCACGAGGATTGGGTGTCGATCGTTAAATACACGTTATCTTTTTTTTTTTTTTACGATTTTAAATAAGAAAAATTGAAAAAAATTGAAAAATCGTAAAAATAAAAAAAAACCCTATCATGTTATGAACTGGGCGGAAAAGTGTGTGTCTCAGTTGATGATTGTGTGTCGATCGTTAAATACGCGTTTTCTATTTTTTTTACGATTTTAAATTAAAAATTGAAAAAAAAATAGAAAAATCGAAAAAAAATTAAAATAATCCTATCATTTTACGAAAAGGGCGGCAAGGGGTGCATCTAGGTTCCATGGAATAACGAGGATAGGGTGTCGATCCTTAAATACGTATTTTCTATTTTTTTACGATTTTAAATAAGAATTAAAAAAAGCAAAAAAAATCGAAAAAAATATAAAAATTGAAAAAAATAAATAAAAACAAATCCTATCATTTTACAAATGGGGTGACAAGGGGTGCGTCTAGATTCCACGGAAATATTTGGATCGGGTGTCGATCGTTAAATTCATGTTTTCTATTTCTTTTACGATTTTAAATAAAAAATCGAAAAATATTCGGAAAAAAACAGAAAAATCAAATATCATTTTATGAACGGGGTGTCAAGGGGTGCGTCTCGGTGCTATGGAATCATGAGAATCAGGTGTCGATTGTTAAATACACATTTTCTATTTTTTTTCGAGTTTTTTTTACGATTTTAAATAAAATAAAAAAAAGTAGAAAATTCGTAAAAAATGAAAAAAAAATTCCTGTCATTTTACGAACGGGGCGGAAAGGGGTACGTCTCGGTGCCATGGATTTACGAGGATCGGGTGTCGATCGATAAATACGCGTTTTCTATTTTTTTTGAATTGTTTTTCGAATTTTTTTTATTTAACAAATCGAGGGCATGGCAATACCCTCGGAAAAAATTGAGGGCAAAATTGTCCCCTCCGTATTTTCTAAGGGTATTTTAATCCCCTCAATTTTTTAATTAAAAAAATCAAAAAGAAAAATAGAAAAATCATAAAAATAAAACAAATCCTATCATTTTAGGCACGTGGGGGTGGTTTTGACCCAATTTCGATTGAAAAATATCAACGAGCATGTGAGTCTTCACACGTATCGTGTAATTTGACCAACAACCAAAATACGATCGATCGATCAACTTGTTCGGTTGGAAACACGAAACGACGAAGCGTCTTGATTTTGTGAAGGCGGCAAAGAGTGCGTCTCGGTGCCATGGAATCACGAGGATCGGGTGTCGATCATTAATAGTGAAAGTGTCGGATCAGATGATTAGTTTGGTTGAAATATATGTAAATTTTTCATATTGTAAAACACTCTTTTTTTAACTAATTTCTTTTATGTTTGGATTTATTAAGACTTTTGATATATAATATATATACTGATATTTGGTAAAATGCTCGTATTATATGATAATTTTATCAGATGCTGAGAGATCGTGGATCCAACAGCCTAGGTCCATCGGATATGGGGTCGGCTAATCATTTACTTGACTTCGATGACGATTACGTGGGCATTAGTACTGATCATTCAGCGCCGACCATGGATACCAGCACACCGACACCGTCCGATGCGGGTACATCACAACGACAGTTGGTCCCACTATGGAGAGGGGGAGTTCTTGTTTATGTCTCCAGGAGAGGGAAGTAAGTAAATTGTAATTTTAAAATTTTAATCATTGTTATTATTAAATTATATTTGTAACCACAAGCACAATTACAGGCTACACAACAGACAGACCAAGCTCACCACCATATTTCGGCAGATTATGGAGAAGGACCTCCAACCCGTCGGGTTGTGCTATAAGGCAGTCCCTGACGAGACTCGTCAATTCTGGTGGGACATTATTCAGGTAATTGTTATTTTATATCCATATTTATTAATCTTTATTGTGGTAACATGAGAATCATGTATTAATTGAGTTGTATTTATTGTTTTATTTGTAGGATATTTGTTATTGGGACATGGAGGTGTATACTGTAAAGTAAATACAGGATACATTTACGAAATGATGGTGGACAAGTATGGGAAGCGGATGAACGAGTATAAACAGTATCACGATTCTCATGGTGGTCAGCTATCGACATGCGTTACCGAGGAGGTCTGGAGGTAAATGATTCTGTTATGTGTATTCTTATTAAATTAGAATTTTTTATTTATTACAGATGATTTATATCACCTTAATTATATATCATGCATTTAAACTAGGGCTTGGAAGGTTGAGTGGGATAAGCCCGTGAACAAGAAGAAATCCGAGCAGTGCAGTTAGAACAGGAGGAGCGAGCCTGCTGGTCCGGGTACTGGGATGACGAAGCATAGGGGGGACAAGATCTGCGATCGATTATGCTCTGTATACCGTAAGTAATTTAAGAATATAATATATTATTTGTTTATTTTTAATATTAATTATTTGAAAATTTTATTTGAATACAGGAGCGGGAGACGGGCGAGCTGACCATCACGTACGATGTTTTTGTACGTACGCACAAGAAGGACGTCGGCACGTGGATCTATGCGAGATCCAGTACTACCAATGTGAGTCTCTTTCTTATTTTTAACTTGTTCTTTGGTTTTAATATAGAACTTACTAACGAGTTGTATTTCAGGAGGTGTACGAGCGACATCTGGAGGAGGTACGTACGTCTTCCCAGGATCCAGATACTGAGGTTGTTCCTGACCATGTTTTTTTCGATGTCATCGGGTCGAGTAAGGGCCGAGTCTACGGCACCGGCTTATGTGGGAAGGTAGTGGCTGCAGTGAATGGTTTATGCAACTCTTCTTCTTCCTCGTCCTCCCATCATGATAGGACCCACGTGAGATAGCTCGAGGAACAGAAGGTGGAATTAGAGGCCATGAGACAAGCTCAAGAGGCACAGAGGGAGGAGCTCCAGGCGATCCAGCAGCAATACACCGAGTTTGAGTGACTACGTGAGGAGTAGCGTCGGCAGTAGGAGGCATTCAGGCGCAGATGAACGCCTAGATGGCCAACCTGTATGCTCGTTTCCAGCAGTACCCCCCGCCATAGCCTCCCCCATCATAAAAAAGTTTTATATTTTTATAAACTTTGTTACTATACACTTTTATTGAACAAATGTAATAATTGTGAATTTCCAAATATTTTTATAATAATTAGTTTATTTATTTGTCTATTCATTAATAAATTTTTTTTGAAAATTTTAGGGTATTTTAATAAATAAGCAGGAATTAAAATTAATATTTAAAAATATTTTTTTTTAAAAAAAAGGAAAAAACCGAGGGGACCGTAACCCTCGAAAAAATCGAGGGGATAATACCCCTCGGAAAATCCGAGGGCAATAATTCCCTTATCCTCGGAAAATCTTGGGGCAATAATTCCCTTGGTTTGTCTTATTTTTTTTAAATATTATTTTTTTATATTCGCTCTCGGAAAATCGAGGGGAGAAAACCCTTAGAAAACCGAGGGGAAAATAACCCGAGGAAAAAATCGAGGGCAATATGCCCCTCGGTTTTTCCAAAGGTTATATTCCCCTCGGTTTTCCGAGGGTGAATATCCCCTCTGTTTTTTCCGAGAGCATATATTTCCATGGAAAGGGGATTTACCGAAGGAAAAAACCCTCGGTCTTCCCCTTGGAAAAAATCACCGAGGGCCGCTTTCCCCTCGGAAAAGTTTACCGAGGAGGGTTTTATCGAGGGGACATTTCCCTCGGTTTTTCCCTGCGGTAAACTGTTTATCGAGTGCTTACTCGCGATTACCAAGGGTTTTCCCCCTCGGTAAACTGCTGTTTTTTTGTTGTGATATATGCACAAATACGTCAAACACAAAAATGGCGTAAAGTGTGATATATTACATTTCAATACATAACAATAATGAAAGCTCAAATCAAGTGAATGAAACTAGAGCCAGATGGTGGCAACTATTAAGCTATCTTCGGCTTTGATCTTGTAGCACAAATAGTGCATGCCCATCGCATGAGCAATATATATTTACATATTAGGTGTTGGAGGCCACTGGTGCATCGATCGTGGTTTGTCAATCTTGCAATGCTAACCATTCTTTTCAGAAAGTAAAAGTTATTAGCTTAAATTAAGCAACAAGTCTATAACATTCATATGAAAGATTAGACATGAACTTGACCAAAACATTTCTAAACTAAACTACTTCAACTCACAATGTGCAAAATTTTCATACACACCCATTTTCATATCCATTATATTACCCAACAATGGGTAAACAATAACATAAAGCAAACCCGTCAAAGTCACCCAACACCACAACCTGTTAATTCTTCAGTTAATAACTAGCAACACAACATATAATCTTCCTTTTCCAATCAACAATAATTGAGAAAAAATAAATTGCAGTTCATCTTACACCACTAGTGCAGAAACTGCATATCCAGAAGGGTAATTCTGCCCTATCCAGAACACCTTTCTGTACCTTCAGTAGTGACATAGTTCTAGAAAGTCTGTAATTTCCAGAATGCCTTTTTTTACCCTTCTAGATTGACAGACTTTCTAGAAGGGAAAAAAAGGCGTTCTAGAAAATAAATTTTCTATTCTAGAATGGTACCATCCCATGTTGATCAACCACTTTCCGAAATAATTTTTCAAAAATACCGTTATGGAAAGTTATACTTTTCGGATCGAGTATCACTTTCTAGAACGCCTTTTTGAAAAATCGATCTTGAAAGTATAACTTTCTAGAACGGTATTTTGAAAATACATTCTAGAAATTTTTTCCTTTTCGAACATCATTTTTAGTATACTTTCTAGTATAAACACACATTTATAACGTCTTTTTCCAAAAAAAGGTTCTGGAAGTTTAGATTTTTATACCGCTTTCATAAAATGTAAAATGTCAAATATAAAATACTATTAAAAACACCAAATCCTCATTGAAATTATATGACCAAATACAACATCTAAATCCCTTCAAAGCACTCCAAAACAACAACAACAAAAAAGAATCACAATATTCATCAAGTGTTAAAAAAATAACAGCCACTCATAAGTCACATAAAAAAAAGGTTTTATCATAGATATTTGTTCCTTAAACAAAAATAAAATGTAGTGCGCACCCTCAAGTAATGACCTATAGCATCATCATCGTTAGTCTTCTTATAATGTGAAGTTCCACATTCTGGACACTCGTGCAAATTTTTCTACTCTTTGCTGTAGAGAATGCAATCGTAAGGACATGCATGAATCTTCTTATACCCTAGGCCTAGAGGACACAAAATATTCTTCGCTTCATAGTTAGATCCTGGCAATTCATTATCCTCTGGAAGCATCCCCTTTATCAAGCCAAGCAACTCCGTAAAACACTTATTGCTCAACCCATGCATCGCCTTCAACTTAATAAGTTTCAATATTACAGTCATGAATAGGTTTTACATCTCAGGTAAAGAGGTTTATCAGCATCGGTTGACAAGGCACCATAACTCTTATTTGCAAGTGCTTGCTCAAATGCTTCTGCTCCAACATCATTAATCATCTCTTCTATTCTATCCTATATTTCTTCATCAACATCTTCATTTAGGGCTTCTTAAGTCTGGGATACACCTGGCATGTCCAATTCACCGTGCCATTGTAGTTCTTGTTGAAACCATCACAAATTACATGTTCTCTAATTTCTTTAACACTTAATCGCCGACTATTCAAGCACTTCACACATGAACAGTAGAACCTCTCATTATTGTTAGGAGAATGAGTCTTAGCAAACTCTATAAACTCATTCACCCCACTCTCATATTCCTCTGTTGATCGTATACCATTTATCCGACTACGGTCCATGCCTACATAAGGTCAATTAAAACCTTCAATACTCTTTTCTACCAGTACATAAAAATATTTAAAATTTTATCCCCATAAGTTTTAAAATTCCGTTTTAGCCCCTAATTTCTCAATAAAAAAAAACTTTTATCATTAAAACTTGTTAAATAACCTATTTAACATTCATGGGTTCATATTTTATAAAAAAAGGTTAAGATTCTTTTTTCTCCTTTTCATAAAGTTCATTAGGTTTTACCCGGCCGGATGGGAGTGCATTAGGTTTTATCCTGCCGGATTCCCGCATTGATCCGGGTGGATGCTTGAGGCTGAGAATCATCCGATCGGATGGTCCTATTATCCGACCGGATGGGAGTGCATTAGGTTTTATCTGGACAGAATCCCGCATTGATCAACCGATGTATTTCCATGGGTCGCCCTCGTTCCGTATATAAGTTATTCATTTTTGGAATATTAATGCTAGATATAAAAATATCGGTGTATATTCTTTCAATAAAAAATCTCGGGGCAGACGGTTGAGATTGAGCATCATCCGGTCGGATGGGCCTGTTATCTGGCCGAATGGGAGTGCAGTTGGTTTTATTCGGCCAGATTTCTGAACAGATCTAGTCGGATGGTTAAGCATATGAGGAAGGATCAGCACGTTTATTGAAAGTACTCGAAAAAGGGAAGACAGACTCATCAAACTCAACATGGCTAGTTATAAATACGTTAGACGAGGACGGATCATAACATAGGTAGACACTTTGAGTTTGTGAGTAAACAAGAAATACATAAGACCGAGACCGATTATCGAGGGTTAGATATCAACCAAACTCACCTTTGCAACACTATGTAATCGTTAACCTTCTAAATGATAGTTGCCCTACTCAGATCATTCAGTTATCATCAAGTATCAACCATGAAGAAAATAATGGAAAGCACTGAGATTAATGAAATAAGCCCAAGCAAAAGGAGACGTATATTAAACACTAACCATGATGGAAGGATATAAAGGCCAAAAGGCCAACTTCGTCTGATGGATACAACAAGAAACATCTAAAGGCATTACAGATAATGACCTAAACACATACTGTTGAGTATCAAATTAACTTAATATAACCATAAAGTTCATCAAAACATCAAAACTCACTTTGTATGGTTATGCCATCCCAGTTCATGCACACGCATACACAACAAACTTGAAGCAATGAAATTAGAGGTTCTATGAAAAATGATACGCATATTTACAACATGAGTGATTTAACAATGTAATTAACAAGTCACACCCATCAGCCATTTGAAAACAACCAGATTCATTGAAATAAAGCTCAATATAGCAACTTGATTTATTTAAAGTAGCCTACAGCCAATACGGTAATTAAAAATGGAAGATCTATAAATACTGAAGTGCTTAACAAACACTGGTGATTGYACGTAAGGCATATAAATATCAATCAACACTAGAATTAGCATATAATCCAGAACGCATAAAATGAACAACAAGAGAAAAAATCTTTTATGAAACAACCAGGTGTAATAATATAAGAAGAGAAAGATTAAAATGAAAATTTACTTCCAACATTACGAACTTAAGTATTTTCCCACTCCCTCCTTGACCAACAAAGACATCAATTTAAAAGGTTTATTCAAGCTTTTCTATAATATCCCTATGTCTTGATGTCCATTATTCTTCTATTACCCCATGTTTGGTAAAGTTCCCCTATAGCAACTAAATGTCAACATATACGGTCAAGTTCTTTTAGTAGCAACTAAGTTTTTTCTCTATTGGTGAATAATAGGTTATAGTAAGTTAACTTGCTACTCAACAGTATGTCTAGATTAAGTACAAAAATGTGAGTAACAAACCGTTTGGTATTTGGTATTAAAATTTAATAATGCATAGCAGATACACAAAGTAAAAAGTGAATCATGAGGAAAATTAATTTGAGATAACACTATTCAGTGATTTGCACCCTTTTAACTCCATTCCTAGATAGTCCTCGAAATCATGACAGATGCATAGGATGATAACAACTAATTATTTCCAAAACAAAACCTTAAATTTATTGGGTTCGCTTTAATCGTACGGGGCCTACGCAGCGAAATTTAAGATTTTTCGATTAATTAAAACAATTATATATATCAAATATATATACTAAACCCAGTATATTTCGTTAGCGATTTTAACGATCGTCATTTTTCATTATTATGTATCGAATACAAATATTGGATTCATATAAAAATAAATAAATTAATACCTCTCGATTAATTTCTTCAAGCGAGGATTGAGAGGGAATCAATTCCCGGCTATGTGGCTAATACCAAAACTTCTCGCCGTAGAGATCCAAGCGTATCCCTCTAATCGAGTCCACCTTTTGATTGCGACACCGTAAAAATTCTTCGCTAGTAGAATCGTTCCATTTTCAAATTGATTAAAGGAATAACAATTAATCCAACAATTAACAATTGATTGAAGATTAATTATTGTAGATGAAGAATATCAATTAATCATATCTATAATTGAAAACTTAAAAATAAAATATAAAAGGTTCATTTTCTTTTCTGTCTGCGCTTAAGAAACCTTTTCCAAAACCATTCAAAAGTTTAAAAACCTTTTTTTTTTTTTTGAAACTAGAGAGACACAAGAAAAGACGGCTGCCCTCACCCTTTTAAAAACTTCTTGTTGCTTTTTAGGAATCAAAGCTTATTTTCGGCAGCCTCTTTCTTCTTTCTTATATATTAGATTAATTAGGTTAAGATTAGGTCTAATCTTAATTAATTAATTAATCAAAAGAATTAGAATTCTTTCACAAGTCATCCGTCTCTTTTTAAAACAAAGAGGACTTGGTCCCAATTATTCTTATATATATATATATATATATATATATATATATATAATATATATATATATATATATATATATATATTGATATTATATACAAATATATAATATCAATTAATTTTATTTTAAAGTCTTCAACTATTCTAGTGGGCTTCTACAATTAGGGCCTACTAGGAAATTACATGGACTTGAATTACAATTCAACTAATTAATTAATTCAATTAATTAATTAATTTCCATGAATTTAAATTAATCAATCCAATTGACTAATTTAATATATTCCTTTAATTGAGATTTCTAATCAAATTAGATTTAATTACATAATCAAATATATAATTAAATATTTAATCCAACAATTAGATTAAAACAAAATCTCGTTTAATTAATCTAAATTAATTAATTATTCCAACCATTGGAGTTATCAATCTTGAAATGTCAACAACCAAAATTATGTGTGACCCTTTTAGGTTCATGGCTAACACTAGCAGTAGGCTTATAACTTTTGTATGTTTATAAATAACAATTTATTATATTAATTAATCTAGTTAATTAATTCTCTTGAAATTAACTCTTTAATTTCAAGAACCTACAAATCATGACAACATCTAGCAAGTAGCATGATTACCCAGTGTTAAGTGAAATAGCGAGTAAACCTATTTCAATTGCAAGTCCATACATGTACAATCATTTCGACAACTAGTTTCCCGATTAAATCTTGGGCATGGATTTATAAATCGAAACCCAATTGATTTAATAACTGTGGTTTCATTTCAAGTTTAAGTAATTCATTTATGAATCAATATTCATCGTGCCCTGGCCAAGGTCTTTGAATCACAAACTATGAAAATTCACAGGATACTCTCTTGTCCATAGAAAAGTGTCGAATTCTATGTTGGCTACAGACAAACCTTCATGCACATCGATACAATACCCAAAATACCCCTTTTACGATTTTCAGGCAATCAAAAGATAAATATAAGTATTGCACAATGTGCACAAGGCTACCATCGTACCTCAAGTCAATGACTAATCATGTACTATTGCAATATGGAAATTCTTATTCGACAGATAAATCTTCCAGTTAAGAACTTCCACCGGGTCATGTTCAATGAACTTGTTCTCCAACAAGCACCCACATATATGCACTCGCGTCACAATGCTGATGTTAATGGAATGCAACATCCTTGTCTTACAAGCATGCATCATATGTGTAAGTCTTACCGGGCTATTCAATGTTCTATCTCGAAAAGCCCATTAACTTGGAACAAGTTTAAGACCGAAACCTTAGAGACATGTTCCATGATTGCCATCGTATGCGCAACTATATCCCATAGTTTAAATTGGTCTAAGGACTTTATCATACGTGCAATTATAATAAAAGCAAAAACATAAGATAAAGAAAGTTGCCTTTATTAATATAATTCCAATAAAATTATTATACAAGTAGAATGGAATCCAATCTAATTAGAACGTCGGGCACTCTACTCTAACAATCTCCCACTTACCCTAGTGCCAATTGCCCATGTACTTTAGGCCCATCTTCTCAAGATGTACGTCAAATACCTTTTGTGCTAAGGGCTTAGTCATAGAGTCTGCTACATTTTCTGCCGAAGCGACTCGATCCATAATGACGTCGCCTCTACCAATGATCTCTCTCACCAGGTGGTATCGTCTCAAGATGTGTTTGGACCTTGGATGAGATCTCGGTTCTTTTGCTTGCGCTATAGCCCCGTTGTTGTCACAATAAATTATTGTTGGATCAACAGCCGATGGAACTACATCCAACTCTTGGATAAAGTTCTGCATCTAAATAACCTCTTTTGCTGCATCTGATGCAGCAATATATTCAGCCTCTGTAACAGAGTCTGCAAATGTTTCTTGTTTGGAACTTTTCCAACTGACAACTCCTCCATTCAAGGTGAATATATATCCAGACATTGACTTTGAGTCATCTACATCGGATTGAAAACTAGAGTCAGTGTATCCTTCTAGTTTCAATTCTCCATTGTCGTATATCAAGAATATATCCTTAGTTCTTCTCAAGTACTTAAGGATCTTCTTAACGGCTTTCCAGTGTTCAAAACCTGGATTCGACTGATATCTTCTTGTGACGCTCACAGCATGTGCGACATCAGGTCTTGTACATAGCATTGCATACATAATGCTCCCAATCGCGGATGCATAAGGTACACGAGACATCTTTCCTCTTTCTTCAGGTGTCTTTGGAGACATAGCCCTAGAAAGTGGATCACTGCTCATTGGGAGATATCCACGCTAGGATTCCTCCATGCTAAACCATTTTAGCACTTTGTCTATGTACATGGATTGGGATAGTCCGATCATCTTTCGTGATCTATCTCGATAGATCTTTATCTCAAGGATAAAAGATGCTTCTCCCAAGTCCTTCATGGAGAACTGCTTAAACAACCAAGTTCTTGTTGATTGCAACATCCTTACATCATTCCCAATGAGTAGAATGTCATCAACATAGAGTACAACAAAAGTAACTGCCCTCCCACTAACCTTCTTATAGACATATGGTTCATCCGGATTCTTATGAAAAYCAAACATTTKGATTGTTTCATCAAATCGGATGTTCCAACTCCTCGAAGCCTGTTTGAGACCATAAATGGATCTCTGGAGTTTGCAAACCTGTTGCTCACTCCCACTAGATATGAAGCCCTTTGTCTGCTTCATATATATCTCTTCCTTAATATTTCCATTAAGGAAGGCAGTCTTCACATCCATTTGCCATATCTCATAGTCATAATACGTAGCTATGGCTAAAAGGATCCGAATGGACTTAAGCATCACTACTGGTGAAAAGGTTTCCTCATAATCAATGCCTTGCTTCTGAGTATAACCTTTTGCAACCAAATGTGCTTTAAAGGTACTTACCTCTCCATCTACTCCAAGCTTCCGCTTGTAGACCCATTTGCAGCCAATGGGAACAATTCCCTGTGGTGGGTCCACCAAGGTCCATACCTTGTTGGAGTACATGGAGTCCATTTCGGACTGCATTGCTTCTTGCCATTTTTTCGAGTCAATGTCAGACATTGCCTCTTCATAGCTTCTTGGATCACTATCCAAAAGGAGTCCCTCTTCTTTGTTCTCTAACAAAAGGTTCATCCTCTCAGGAGCTCTTGAAACCCTTATGGATTTCGAAGAGGTTGTACTACAGATGGTCCAGCCTCAGCTGGTGTGCCACTTGCGGTAACCTGTGGGAGACTTTGTGGTTCTTGAACTTCATCAAGTTTTACAACTCCGCCACCCCTTTTCAGAAAGAAACTCTTCTTCAAGGAAAGTAGCATTCCTCGAAACAAACACCTTTTGTTCAGAAGGGTCATAGAAATAGTATCCTATAGACTCTCTTGGATACCCCAAAAACTTACATAAGATGGATCTCATGTCCAACTTATCTCCCACTTGACGCTTCACGTAAGCATCACACCCCCATGCTTTTAGGTATTTGTAGGAAGGTGACTTCTCATACCATATTTCATAGGGTGTATCAGGTACGGCTTTACTTGGCACCCTATTTAATAGGTATGCCGCCGTTTCTAAGGCATAGCCCCATAATGAAAGAGGTAAGGAAGTGCAACTCATCATTGATCGAACCATGTCCAACAAAGTTCGATTTCTACGCTCCGAAACTCCATTCAGCTGTGGAGTTCCGGGAGGAGTCCACTGTGAGAGAATACCATTCTCTCTTAGATAATCAAGAAAATCAGTCGATAAGTATTCACCTCCTCGATCTGATCGAAGAGTCCTAATACTCGACCAGATTGTTTCTCTACTTCACATCTGAACTCCTTGAAATTTTCTAAGGTCTCAAATTTATACCTCATAAGGTATACATAACCAAACCTAGAATAATCGTCGGTAAAGGTTATAAAGTAGTGATAGTTCCCTCTCGCACTAACACTTAGTGGACCACATACATCTGTATGGATCAAATCCAATAGACCTTTGGCTCGTTCCACTTGTCCAACAAATGGTGATTTAGTCATCTTTCCTTTAAGGCATGACTCACATGTAGGCAACTTTTGCTCTCCCTTAAGGTCGAGTTTTTGTCCCAACTTGTGTATCCTTTTTTCGGAAATGTGACCTAATCTAGTGTGCCAAAGTGTGAAAGAATTCTGATTATCTAACTTCCTTTTATTTTGTTGAATTGTGAGAATGGGTTCACTTGGGGAAATGGTGTATAAAGAATTCGTCAAATAACCGGAATATATAAAAGCAGAGTCTTTGAAAATGGAACAACTTCCATTCTCAATAACAAGTCTAAAACCCTCTCTGTCCAAAACAAGTACAGAGATAATGTTTATGATAATATCTGGAACATAAAGACAATTATTCAAACACAATCTCAAACCATTATCCAAAGATAAATAAACAGTCCCTATTGCTAATGCAGCAACTCTTGCTCCATTCCCCATTCTAAGGACCGTTTCCTTTCTGTCCAACTGCCTACTTCTTGCCATTACTTGAAAGTCATTGCGAATATGTGAGCCACAACCGGTATCCAATACCCAAGAAGCATCATTAACATAAAGATTAACTTAAACAAAATATACACCTGGACTTTTCAGGCTTGCAAGATACTCCTTGCAATTCCCCTTCCAGTGCCCTGGTTTGCCGCATTGAAAGCAATTGTCATCAGCTTGAGAGTTAACCCTTTTATTACCATTGTCCTTTGTCTTCTTGTTGGGTTTAGAGGAACTCTTTCCTTTCCACTTCCTTTTCTTTGGCTTCCCATCCTTCAATTTGGAAGAGGATCCAACAAGCATGACCGGCTTATCCATTTTTATGGTGGATTCAGCCGTCTTCTGAGAATTAAGGACAATCTTGGGGTTTCTCAGCCAATCGACTAAATTTGGGCCAATTAGTTTATTTTGATCAAGTATGGATGCAATTGGATTTTTAGCCATTTTAGTAGAGTTATCTACAAAATTAGACGAAGCAAAAAATGAGTGAGTTATTGGAAATTATATTCATTTAACATAAGGTCTGTAATATTAAACGTCTCCCACTTTTTTATTCAAACTTTATTAACCCCATAATAAAAATTCGGAAAATCAAATTTTCTAAGTGGGCTAGAAGTCCAATATAAATGTTTCACACCCCAATAATATGAGCCCATGAAAAATTCATGTTGGTAGTCAACTCTTTGACAATTATATCAATATACAACCTTCAAGAATATTTTTGCCTCACTATTTCTCATACACCCCAATATTATGAGCCCTTATGGTACTAAGTGTCAAACACAACCCATCAAACATTCATGTAGATGGAGCATCAAGATGTCCCACGACTCATGGCCAACATAAAGACGAGTCCAACCCACGAGCATCTCAATGCTTGGTAGAGATTAGGGATGGCAATGGGTAGGGTATGGGTAGGGTACTAAAATACCCATCCCCATACCCGCGTTTTAAAAATATACCCGTCCCCATCCCTATACCCGTGTGGGTAACAAATTTTATACCCATCCCCATACCCTATGGGTACTTTAGTACCCAAACCCATACCCATTACCCGCATGTTAACAACCTGCAAAAAGTGAAATTAAAAAAAGAATTGATTAAAACTTAAATCACAATTCAATAAAATATAAACTAATAATAATTAACRTTTTATAAAAATCCACAAACAAGAAAATATTAAGAATCATTTAAAATAAACTATAAATATAACTCAATACCACACCACTAAATCATCAAAATTTAAATGTGAACCTCCGACACTCTCCACAACTTGCCAAACAAATATTGATGTCATATACTAATTACTTCTTGTCAAATAAAAATTGATAATACAAATTTAAAGATTACAAAATTTATTTTACCTTTATGGGTATGGGGTGGGGTGGGTACTAAAGTACCCATAGCCGTGCCCGTACCCAATAAATATTGTGGGTAATTACCCAACCCCGTGCCCATACCCATTAAATGGGTAATTCCCCTACCCATCATGGGTAATTTTTTGCGGGTACCCATCGGGTCCATTACCCATTGCCGTCCCTAACATTCATCACATGAATTTAAAGCATATAAATTTACCAATTTTGTGTGTTGATTTGTGGGATAAATAAATTAATATATATATTTTTTATCAATATAAATATATATATATATATATATATATATATATATATATATATATATATATATATATATTATATATATATAATAAATTTCAAAATCAACTTTTAATTCTGAAAAATATTATTAAATGAAAACTGTTCCTTTTTTTTCTTTTTTTCTCTTTTTTTTTAACCGTCTCTGGTGCCCTTTAAAAACAAAACCTCACTTATGTTTTGTGTCCTGCAAAGTGAAAGCAAAGAGTGGAAGCCTCTTGAAAAGTCAAAAGAACACTTGACTATATTTTCTTATTGTTAATCTCCTGACCATGTGGTCAGGCACTTCTTAATTTCAAAAAAAACGGGTTCCCTTTTGAAAAAAAAAAAACTTTTGCAAAGTCAACTGCTTGCTCAACCCATGCGTCGCCTTCAACTTAATAAGTTTCAATATTAGCAGTCATGAATAGGTTTTACATCTCAGGTAAAGAGGTTTATCAGCATCGGTTGACAAGGCACCATAAACTCTTATTTGCAAGTGCTTGCTCAAATGCTTCTGCTCCAACATCATTAATCATCTCTTTATTCTATCCTATATTTCATCATCAACATCTTCATTTAGGGCTTCTTAAGTCTGGATACACCTGGCATGTCCAATTAACCGTGCCATTCCTCGTGAGTTCTTGTTGAAACCATCACAAAATTACATGTTCTCTAATTTCTTTAACACTTAATCGCCGACTATTCAAGCACTTCACACATGAACAGTAGAACCTCTCATTATTGTTAGGAGAATGAGTCTTAGAAAACTCTATAAACTCATTCACCCCCACTCTCATATTCCTCTGTTGATCGTATACCATTTATCCGACTACGGTCCATGCCTACATAAGGTCAATTAAAACCTTCAATACTCTTTTCTACCAGCACATAAAAATATTTAAAATTTTATCCCCACGAGTTTTAAAACTCCATTTTAGCCCCTAATTTCTCAATAAAAAAAACTTTTATCATTAAAACTTGTTAAATAACCTATTTAACATTCATGGGTTCATATTTTATAAAAAAAAGGTTAAGATTCTTTTTTATCCTTTTCATAAAGTTTATTAGGTTTTACCCGGCCGGATGGGAGTGCATTAGGTTTTATCCTGCCAGATTCCCGCATTGATCCGGGTGGATGCTTGAGGCTGAGGAATCATCCGGTCGGATGGTCCTGTTATCCGACCGGATGGG
>BMAC01000574.1:508360-537789 GCA_014905375.1 Phtheirospermum japonicum | reverse complement strand
CGAGGGAATTGGGATCCCTCGGAAAACCGAGGGACATGATTCCCTCGGAATTCCGAGGGAATTTTCATTCCCTCGTTTTTTTTAAAAAATAAAAAAAATCAAATAAATCGAAAAAAATAGAAAAAACTAGAAAAAAAATAGGGTTTATTTCCGGGTCGCCGAGGCGCACCCCTCCCCACCCCGGTCGTAATTTCTCGAGTTTTATTTCTATTTTTTACTATTTTTACTATTTTTTCTATTTTTTTCCATTATTCATATAAAATCGAAAAAAAATAGAAAACGCGCACTAAACGATCGACGTCCGACCCCGTGGTTCCACAACGACGAGACGCACACCTCCTCCAATATCAAAAATCACGACGCTACCTCGCTTCACGTTTCCAACCGAAGGAGTTCATCGATCAATCGTATCTTGTTGTTGGTCGAACCCCACGACACGTGAGGGCACGCACGTGCTCGTTGGTATTTTACGATCGAATTTGGGGTCCAAAACCACCCCACGTGCCTAAGATGATAGGATCGGTTTCATTTTTACGAATTTTCTATTTTTTTCTATTTTTTTCGATTTTTTTTATTTTTTGACATTTTCGAGGGAATTCAAAATCCCTCGGAATTCCGAGAGAATTTTGAAAAAATCCCTCGGAATTCCGAGGGATTTTGAATTCCCTCGGAAATGTCAAAAAATAAAAAAAATCAAATAAATCGAAAAAAATAGAAAAAACTAGAAAAAAATAGGGTTTATTTCCGGGTCGCCGAGGCGCACCCCTCCCCACCCCGGTCGTAATTTCTCGAGTTTTGTTTCTATTTTTTACTATTTTTTCGGATTTTTTCGGTTTTATAATTCCATTATAAGCAAAATCAATCTTTAATAATTTAAGAGGCTAAAATAAGATTTATTTATTTATATACAAAATATGCTATTCTGTTTTTTATTTTTTTTGCAATTTGTGATTTTCACATGACTAATAATAATAATTTAACCCTATATAGTTGCAATAATATTGAACCGAAAATGAAAGCATACAAACTTACGTTGAGTTGATTGGTGGAGAAGCAGTTTTGAGGAGAGAGAATAGTCCAAACTTGTACGGATGGTGAGGAGAAGCATATAAAATCACCATGCCTATTTGTTAAATAACAAAATAGAAGAAAATCCAAAAAAATAGTAAAAAATAGAAACAAAACCCAAAAAATTACGACCGGGATGGGGAGGAGTGCGCCTAAGCGTCCCGGAAATAAATCCTATTTTGTATTATTTTTTTCTATTTTTTACGATTTTAATTATTTTTAAATTTTTAAAAAAAATTAATTACATTTCCGAGGGAAATTGTATTCCCTCGGAAATATAATTAATTTTTTTAAAAAAATAATAGAATATACCCTCGGTTTTCCGAGGGACGACTTCCCTCGGAAATCCATCCGTCGGTCATCCCTCGGTTTTTCGTTCGGTAAATATGGCGGGAACATTTAGCGCCCTGATTTCCGAGGGATTTTCCGAGGGAACTGGATTCCTCGGAAAATACCGAGGGATTTTTATATCCCTAGGTTTTCCCTCGGAAATTTCCGAGGGAATTTATTTCCCTCGGAAAATCCCTCGGAAAGTTCCTGTTTTTTTGTAGTGAATAACCCCAATTTCAGCCCTCCAATTTATTAGAAAACCCCAATCCAGCCCCAAAACATATTTTATAACTACACTCCAGTCCATTTTAAATTGTTATTATTATTATTATTATTATTATTATTATTATTATCATCATTAATATTGTTATTATTATTACTATTATCATTATTATTACTATTTTAAATATGAAAAATACTAATTAAATATATTCTCTAATTGATTAGGTGACGAGCATTAAGGGGACTTAGGATTTCAACTACGTGCATACCACTCAATTTTCCACGACATTTTTACGAGGTAGGGACCACCGACTTGTCTTGTATTAAATTCTATGTGCTCAAATCTACGTGCAATGTATATCATGAAATTCTATGTTTATAAATTAATAAAGCCGTGGACCGCAAAAGTTGTCCGTGACCGGGGAAAAGGGTCATTGGGTTTATCCCAGCGTGCTATATCCAATGATTAAAACCAGGGGCCTAATGTGCCTATGACCGGGGAAAAGGGTCATCGGGGAAACCCGCCGCGTTTTAGCTGCAGTCAACTGTCTTCTACGTTAAAATTATGAATTTTATGGTTAATTGTGCTATTTGTGAGTTGTATAATTTTGCACGAGGTATGTCGGTGTCACTATTGAGTACGTTGAACTCATCCCAAATCAACGACGTGTTTTTCAGGTACAAATGAAGATATCGAATGAAAGGGAAACGAGGAGGGGAATAAAACTCTTGATGTTGGATTTATGTCCTTCTAAATTTGTTTTATGTTTTAAATAAAAGTCGTACTTCAAAGAAATGCTACATTAACTATCAATTTCAATTGATAGTCTTTGGGTTATTTATATTATTATTTTCCGCTGCGTAAAAGTTGAACCTTTTGAAAATTTTCTATTCTCTTTTGATTTTTATGTTAAAATTGTGAAAATTAGACATTTATTGTGACGCCAAGGTTTCTCCATTTGATTGTTTAAAAATATAAATCAATTTTCGACTAAAGTGAAATCGGGGCATTACAAACACAAATCATTGTGATCAGTCTCCAAGAGTCTTCTATCATAATTAAGTTCCTGCTGAATAAGTTTGTTATTTCTTTCCATAATCAAAGCATCATTCGGAAGAGGCATATCATTGAAGCTCTTAAGTGATTCTTCAACTGGTCATCACTAAGTTTCATGTCTTCACGGATAATGCAAACATGTCATCTAATATACCCAATAAATCACTTAAATATTTTCTTATGCCTGAGTAACCTATTAATTAGATACAGACTAACTGTACCACTTTTTATTATATTGTTATCCAGGATCAAAATTTCCCATATTGAGGGGTGATATTCATTCCCTGCAAATGACTTAGGTATCCTAATATATAGATATCATTTAATATATAAATTTGAAGTAAATTCGATGATCAAAAATTACAAAAGATGCAGTCCCTGATGTATCCTCAGTCTTGACATGACTTTGTACCTACAATTACGGATACACTAAATATTAGACAACATGCACTTTTTTCTTTCAAATATATATGCAACAGTTAATAAATTAAATGTAAGATGATTGAAATTACTTTGTTGTAACCGATTTTGGCGGACCGTCGCACTTCTCGCACCAAAGAGAACCATTTTCATCAGTTACCTTCCTAAAACATTTGTTGCAAGAGATATAAAACCAATTGAAATTGGTCTGTATGCTTAGAATTCTACCAARTACAATRMAAGAACACTCAWAGGATTTCATCAAAATCTTATTTGTTATTCATATATCTCAATCTATGTTTTAAATCTAAATGAGAAAAAAGGTTTGCTTATATAAGAAAAAGTTATAATTTGTATAGTTACCTCTGTAATTGAATCCAAATCAGCAATACTTGTATTCCAGCAAGCAAAAATCAGCAAACGTTGTTTCGAAGCGATGTGATGTTGAATTTCTCGACGTACGGTAAGGTGAAGTTTCTATGAATTTCTCACTGTTGAGAGATAATTAAAAAACTTAACACAAAGTCTATGCAATACTTTGTAAAAATAATTCATTTTTGAATAATTTGATAATAATTATGTTCTTTTTCTTGCACTCATAACCCATTTTTAACTTTTAAAGTTAGTTCTAAATGTATATAAAAATTATCATGAAATACTTTGTAAAAATCAGTCATATCTATTTTGAATAATTTGATAATAGTTATGTTGTTTTTCTTGTATTCATAAGAACTCACTTTGATCATTTCAAAAACATATTAAAAGTAGAGAATGTTACCTCTTCCTAAATTCTGCAATCTCAAGAATATCATTAATCAACAATCTGCTAGCATAAATTGAGTTCTGTAGATACTTCTCAACTTCAAGAAAATTTATAGTATTAATATAATATTGAGTGAGGACTGAATGTATTGTTTACACCATCATAGTTCTTCGAAATTTAGAGATAAAGATGATATATATATATATATATATATATATATATATAGAGAGAGAGAGAGAGAGAGAGAGAGAGAGATTGATTAATATACTCACCATGATAGCTCTTAACCATTACATACTATAAAATTATTACTACTGTCTCTTGGTTATCGGGTTTACAATATTGACCCATTTGATCTGCAAACTTGTTTCACAGTGTACAATCCATCTTTTCACCACTTAAAATACAAATATATATATAGATAAGAGTTAGAATATAGCATACAAAAATAACTAATAAGTTCATTGACTCATGTAGTAAGTATTGATTACCTCGAATATCGAAGGTGAAGTGTCATTCTTTTTGTTTTGTTGCCGTACCTATTACCCTCAACAACGTCATCCACAGATAGTACTTCCGCAATTACATCTACGCAAAGGAGTATACATTTCGAACTATAAAAAATCTGCTTTATTAATTTAAGACAACAATATAATTATTAAACAAATATAATATTTCTTACCAAGTAACAACTTCTCGTAGCATGTATTCGTTTGATTTTAGCAAAACCCACGAAATTGAATCCATACAGAGGTATATCTAATGGTCCTGATGATCTCAATCTAGTAAATTTGTGAAGCTGGAGTTTGTATGTATATCTTGTGGCGATGAAATATTCATTGTTTTGTCGTACTTCAAAGTTTGTAAGGTTGTAAAAGCCACTTTCTTTAATATTTTCTTTCGTATTTTAACAACTGATACTTTTTAATGGATGCTTGAATTTTTTCACCCTGAATTTACAAAAAACATATTATATTAATAATAAGTTATAATTAAAAATCAATATCGCTTGTAACAAATAAGACATAAAACTAACCTTAAAAAAAATAAAGAGACAGATAACTAACCTAAAAGAAATTAATTAAGAGGCGTTATATAATAAATAATTAAATCTCAGAATTTTAACAAATAATAACAAAATAATACATTACTTATATTATTCTAGTAATTACTCAAAGAATATATAAAAATATAAACAAAAACACACAAATAGTTCAGAATAAGATTATATCAAAGATTCAAGAATTCAATACTTTCATCACAAAATCACACGCTATTTCTCTTAAGAAATATATAAGTCATAAATAAAAATCAATACCAATTTTTACAAAAGAGACAGATAACTAACCTAATAATAAAAAGAGACAGACAACTAACCTTACAAAAAAAATTAAAACTATGATACTGATTTTGGCAGATAAGTGGGTCACTTTGTAAATAAATTAAAGTTTCACGGGTAGTTTTTAAAAGATACAAAAAATTTGTAAATGTTGATAGATTGAAAGGTAAGTTGTACAGTTTGTTATTGTGTTATATATATATATATATATATATATATATATATATATTGGTCCACGATTGACTTTTTATTTTATTGAGGAGAAATATTAAATAGTTCAACTATCTTATAAAAGTTATATTTTCAGCCTCTTAATTTTGTCTTTCTTGCACAACCAATGGTAAAGGGTTATTGAGATTCTGAGATATAATTTGTATTGTTTATTATTATGCATGTTGTGTGGGATAAATTTTAATTAAGCTGTAAATTTCAAGAAAAGAATTTGATCAGGAAAAACTTAAAAAAAGATAATTAGGCGAAATATTAATTTATAGTTTTAATACTAAAATATAAATAAATAATTCGATTTCTTTGTAATTTTGAAAAATTGTTAGGGTTATTTAACAAATAATTGATAAATATATTTAAGAGAGATGCGAATCACATAAAAAACAGTCACTCATTTTGATATTAATAAACCTGATAAATATTGATATGATTAATAATTATCTTAAGTTTAATTAAACTTAAGATAATTATGGTAAACTTAAGATAAATATGGTACCGACAATTGTTATCAATATCTTAAGTTTATCAATTGATAATTATTGATATTTTCATTTTTATTGGCTGCAATTATGGTACCAAATAATTGATACATATATGCTCTTGCTCGGGTCGTCCCTGTAAACTTAAGATAATTATGGTAAAACTTAAGATAATTATGATACATATATACTCCTACTGTGGGTACATATAATCCACATCCGGCTATCTTTATAATTATAGTAAACTGACAAAGTTTTTTTCTTGTTATTTGAATTATTTTAATTGATAGGTAAGTGATTCAAAAGAGACTGACATATATTTTTTTTCATATTATTAAAATTTTATTTTAGATTATTTATGATTGTCTGCATTGTCTTGTTTCCTTTTTCTTGTATGATTATTTTGTTTTTTGTTTGTTTGTTTTCATATTATTAGAATTTTATTTTAGGTTGTTTAGGATTTTATTTTAGGTAATTTATTTGTGTTATTGAATTATAAAAAGGTAAGTACTATCAGGACAATAAATCCTATTTTTCATAATTTATTAATTAATATATAAGAATATAGTGAGGCTCGGATGACACGTAAGCACCCGAAGTACCAGAATTTTTTATTTGTCAAACGAAGCATACGAAGCAGACACATAGGATATGAGGATTTTGCATTAATATATAGGGGATATTAGGTTAAGATTAGGTCTAATCTTAATTAATTAATTAATAAAAAGAATTAGAATTCTTCCACAAGTCATCCATCTCTTTTTAAAACAAAAGAGGACTTGGTCCCAATTATCTTTATATATATATATATATATATAATATATATAATATATATATATATATATATATATATATATATATATATATATTTATATTATATACAAATATATAATATCAATTAATTTTATTTTAAAGTCTTCAACTATTCTAGTGGGCTTCTACAATTAGGGCCTACTAGGAAATTACATGGACTTGAATTCAATAATTAATAATTCAATAATTAATATCCATGAATTTAAATTAATCAATCCAATTGACTAATTTAATATATTCCTTTAATTGAGATTTCTAATCAAATTAGATTTAATTACATAATCAAATATATAATTAAATATTTAATCCAACAATTAGATTAAAACAAAATCTCATTTAATTAATCTAAATTAATTAATTATTCCAACCATTGGAGTTATCAATCTTGAAATGTCAACAACCAAAATTATGTGTGACCCTTTTAGGTTCACGACTAACACTAGCAGTAGGCTTATAACTTTTGTAAGTTTATAAATAAAAATTTTATATTATTAATTATTAATTAATTCTCTTGAAATTAACTCTTTAATTTCAAGAACCTAAAAATCACGACAACATCTAGCAAGTAGCATGATTACCCAGTGTTAGGTGAAATAGCGAGTAAACCTATTTCAATTGCAAGTCCATACATGTACGATCCTTTTGACAACTAGTTTCCCGATTAAATCTTGGGCATGGATTTATAAGTCGAAACCCAATTGATTTAATAACTGTGGTTTCATTTCAAGTTTAAGTAATTCATTTATTAATCAATATTCATCGTGCCCTAGCCAAGGTCTTTGAATCACAAACTATGAAAATTCACAGGATACTCTCTTGTCCATAGACAAGTGTCGAATTCTATGTTGGCTACAGACAAACCTCCATGCACATCGATACAATACCCAAAATACCCCTTTTACAATTGTCAGGCAATCAAAAGATAAATCTAAGTATTGCACAATGTGCACAAGGCTACCATCGTACCTCAAGTCAAGGACTAATCATGTACTATTGCAATATGGAAATTCTTATTCGACAGACAAATCTTCCAGTTAAGAATTTCCATCGGGTCATGTTCAATGAACTTGTTCTCCAACAAGCACCCACATATATGCACTCGTGTCACAATGCTGATGTTAATGGAATGCAACATCCTTGTCATACAAGCATGCATCATATGTGCAAGTCTTACCGGGCTATTCAATGTCCTATCTCGAAAAGCCCATTAACTTGGAACAAGTTTAAGACCGAAACCTTAGAGACATATTCCATGATTGCCATCGTATGCGCAACCATATCCCATAGTTTAAATTGGTCTAAGGACTTTATCATACGTGTAATTATAATAAATGCAAAAATATAAGATAAAGAAAGTTGCCTTTATTAATATAATTCCAATAAAATCATTATACAAGTAGAATGAAGTCCAATCTAATTGGAACGTCGGGCACTCTACTCTAAAAAAATTAATACCCAAATCATTTCTCCCAAATGAATTGAAAAATGATAACCCACCTGTAACAGGTGAGAGGTGGAAACGGCGGTGGTTGGAGCGAACTGGGAGTGGCGGCTGGAGCGAGTTGGGAGCGAACATTAGAGAATCAGAGCTGGAGCTGTGGATGAGAGAGCTTTCATCGGCGTTGGAGCACAGGCGGCTGAGAGGGCTTTCACCTGTGTTGGAGTGGCGGCTGAGAGGGTGGCTTTCACCGGCGTGATAATTTTTTTGTTGAAGCGGAATAGTGAAAAACGGGGTGAGATGAGGGATATGTGAAAATCAGGGTGAGATGAGGGAATTTTTTTATAAAAAAAACTGGATTAAACTTTCGAGAACGGTACTTTTTCCTACCGTTCTGTATCGACGAGTAAATCCAGAACGGTTTTAAAAATACCGTTCTGGAAAGGAAAAATATGGGAGGCAGAAAAATTTCATTTACGCGGTATTTAATTGGAAAAGACTTTCGAGAATATATTTATTAATACCGTTCTGGATTGACGTACATTCCAGGACGGTATTAAAATAACGTTCTAGAATGTACACTTTCTAGAACGATTTTGTTAAAACCGAACGTTATTAGAATACGGTTCTGGATCGACTCATAATCAAGAACGGTTTTTCCATTACCGTTCTGGAATGTCTTTTTCCAGAACGGTATTGTAAAACCGTTCTGGAAAATCATCTATCCATAACGATAATCTCAAATACCGTTCTAAAATGTTTAATCCAGAACAGTATTCTAAATACCCTTCTGGATGCACCAGAATGTCTGTTTTAGAATGCAATTTCTACACTAGTGCCCATGGATGAGTACTACTACTATCATGCTCATGTTTACTAGTTAACAAGTGAAGCTTTTCATAAAAGATGAGAGGATTGTTACAGTGTGATAATTCTGAATCTTGGACTTGGTGATATCAATGTCATCATCATTGGTGTCCTCTAAAGTTCTTTTCACCCAACTTGGAAATCTATCCCACTCACTCGCCAGATGTATCAATTCTTGTCCAAATTCTACAGCATAATAATAAATTAGTAACTAAAATATATAAAAGAGCAAAAGAAAATATGATTTTGACATTATTAATTACCCGATGTAAGACTCTCTATTTTCGATGATACATAATTCAAATGATAGAATTACAATTCTAAAGACATATTAAAAGTGACAGTTTTGTATGAAAAAGTGACAGTGGTTTGCAAAGAAAGTGACACTTTTCTACTAATAAATTACAGTAAATCGAAGAAGAAATTATATATGATAAGTCTCAGAATCTAATCGTATTTGTTTGTAACAAGTGACATTCTTTGCAAGGAAAAGTGATCGTATTTTGCATAGAAAGTGACACTTTTCTGCCAAAAGAAAAAACAGACACTTTTATGTTGGATTGACAAACCACACGGATGATATGTTCTTCTAGATTACCAGCACACCTAAGGGATTTTAAGAGAAAACACCAATCAACATCCAGGTCGATGTTGGTTAAAATATCAAATTTCAAAATTGGTACACTTGATTCAGTATTTTCAACCTGCAAACAAATCAACATTAATATCAAATGTATAGAGTATAAGAACAAATTAAGGTGTCGAAATTGATAGGGGAAGTAAGAAGTGATGAAATATTGAATACATACCACGATAATAAAACCTGATAATTTTAGGTTTTTCAATCTACTTCCATCATATCTTTGTTCAAACAACTGGCAACAATTTTTCGATCTAGGGTTAGGAGTTGGGGGGAGAGAAAATCAACAAATAAAGTTACGAAAATTGGAAATTCTTCGCAATATGGACTGAGGTGGTCGGAGTTGTAGCCCAAAATTGCGTTAATCAGCGGGGCTGCAGCGTTGAATCCACAACGGAGGTACACCGAGGTGCAAAAATTTTAAGTGATTCTCTCATCTATGGTTGGGGTTGAGGCGTGGGGACAAAACAGAGAAGATTAAGAAATGAGAGGGTGCATATTTCTTCTTCCTTTTATATTAAATCCGTTTTGCTGGGGTTGATACAGTTTGGGCTCCGTCACATGATATAAGACTCGTGTGGCCATCACACAGGAGACTACCACCTGTATTAATAACCAACGTATTTATGTAACACTAGTTTTTTTTATTTATATTATGTAATACCACTATTTCTATCTACCTTATAATATTTCTCTATTTGATAAAATGCGATACCACTATTTATCTGTCTACCCTTGTGTATCTTTGCAAAATTGATGAGATTGATTAAGTAACATCATTTTTTTTAGGGAAAAAGATTGTAACCATCCTGTACTATACGCGTTTTTTGAGTTTGCATCCTAACGTTTTTTTTTTTTTTTGTAATTTAATGCATCCTGTACTTCACAAAATTCTGAAAGTGCATCCTTCGACCAGCCAACTTGCCCCAACTCGCCGGAACTCACCTAGTCTCGCGAGTGAGGTTGCATATTTTCAAACCCGTATACTTTAGGTGAGTTCCGACAAATTTATTATTTATTTAAAACTAGTTTCAGCATATTTTATTAAATATTTTATTAAATATGCAAACTCACCGAATTTATTATTTAATAAATAATAAATTTTATTTATTTAATAAAACTAGTTCCGGTAAACGTTAGGATAAAATATGGTTTGCATATTTATTTAATAAATTCTAGTTTTTATTTAATAAAACTAGGTTTTTCTAAATTTTGTATAGTACAGGATGCACTTTCAAAATTTTGTATAGTACAAGATGCATTAAATTACAAAAAAATCGTTAGAATGAAAACCCAAAAAATGCGTATAGTACAGGATGCATATAATCTTTTGCCCTTTTTTTTAATTTACATCATGTAATACCACTATTTCTCTGTCTACCTGATAATATATTTCTGATACCACTATTTATCTGTCTACCCTCGCGTGTCTAAGATTAACTACCCTTATGTATCTACGCAAAATTGATGAGATTAATTAAGTAACACCTTTTTTTTATTATTTAAATCATGTAATACCACTATTTCTATGTCTATCATATAATATTTCTCTGTTAATAAATGTTCGATACAACTATTTATATGTCTACCCTCGCGTGTCTAAGATTAATAACCAGCGTGTTTAAGTTATATCATTTTTTTAATTATATTATTTTATTTACATGATAGCGTTGCTAATCATTTTGACAACATTTTTTTAATTATGTTATTTCATCTACATGAGATGATACTAATCAATTTGACAACTTGTTCCCAGATATTCTTACAAAACCAAAATTGATGAGATTAATAACCAGCATGTTTAAGTAATACTATTTTTTAATATATTATTTGATATACATGATAGACGGTGCTAATCAATTTGAAAACTTGTTCCCAAATATTCTTACAAAATTTTAAAATTTTATTATATACTATCTTAGAGTTCTATTTTATTTGTTGTTTTCTATTGTATTTTATGAATTTTAATTTTTGTTTGATATTTGTTGGACCTTATACTTTATTTTTTTAGATTATATATTAAGTTATATTTTTGAGAAGAAAATAATTCTTTTTATATTAAAAATAACTCACAAAAATATGTAATTATTTTTTAATATTAAAATAACGTGTTCAAATAGCTCAAGCAATATATAACGCTATTTACGCTACGCGATGTTGAGATCAAAACGCAACACGTTGCGCGACACACATTTTAAAGCACTGATTTTTACTCATACTAATTTTTTTTATTTTTTTTGCCTTATCTTTATCATTATTAAAAATCTTCCCAAAAATACTTTCAATTTATCCTTATCATTATTAAATATCCAGAAAAAGTTCAAACATATGAACTTTGGTTTTGATTTATGATTATAATTTTTGATATGATCGATTTACGTGTATGATTGAATTGAGATGTCAAGTGGAGTTTTATAAGCTACCGAAAATGAGTTGTGGGTGATTGTTGAACTTTTCACAAAGGCAAATGGTACTCTTCCTCAATATGTATAATTTTTTTTATTACATGAATTATAAATGAAATAAACTTTCGAACTTTTGTTGAGTTTTTTTTAAAAAAAAGTATTCCTCTGTGCATGTGTTTTTCTGTTTTGATGAGATTTTCTAAATTCTTGAATATTCATGTTTGTTCTGTGTAATTTAGGGTTTATTGATAGACCTTAAATAATTATTAAGATGAAATTAACCTTTATTTTTAGAATTCATAATGATCCATAATTCAATTTTTAAAATTCTTTTGTCCCCATTATATTCCCAATAGATTATAGTGCTTATTTAAATTCTTATCACATACTGATTTCTTGTTTCATAGGTTAGCTACCTATTTTGAAGGTAGAACACATATTTATTTGATTTGTTGATATTATTTACAAGATGAAAATACATGATAAATTTGGAATCTTTGGGATTATTTCAATGGGTCTCAAATTGTATTATGATATGATATTACACATTTGGAGATGCTCCATGTTTTCATTTTTGTTCTTTTTCAACTTATTTGAAATATGTGATATTTTCTTTATTATTTGTAAAATATGATTTTATTTTAAATAAAAAATTGTTATATATTTTTATCAAATCTAACATACCCTCACCATTAATTTTTATTAAAATCTTTCAAATAATATAGTTTTACAAAAAATTCTACATTCATCTCTATTTATTTTTGTTATTTCACAATTAAATATTTATCTTTTTGTGTTTTTATTTGGTGTAGTATTAAAAAAATATTTTAGTATATTAACATTATACAACAGATAAATATCTCGTTCCGTCAGTGCCACCAATTTTTAAAAATGGTCAAATTTATGTTTCAATGTCTAGAGTAAAAGTATAAAATGATTGAAAACACACTACTGTGACAATGGCGGTAGATATGTAAATAGAATTAATAATGCTCTTTGTAAAAAAATATTTATGGCATGCAAATTAATAATATATTCTTAATTATTATTATTTATTTATTCTTAAAACTTATGTGTTTTAAATACACTCAATATTATAATATGTGTGTATATATATTTCTATATATACCCATGTGTTCACACGGGTATTACGCTAGTAAGTATGAATACGTATAGCACTTTTGTGAATTATTTTCAATTAAATAGTTCTTCAAATTAATTTAATTGATTAATATCAATAATAATAATAATAATAATAATAATAATAATAATAATAATAATAATAATTCATGCACAACGCATTATATTAACTATGGGATTCGAAACAACAACTATATTACTCGGTATGAAATCTTCTCATCATCGTCCGATGTCTTTTCCAGTTGCTACCTACATCATCATCTTTGTCGCCCTCCTCACAAAACTCCATCAAATTTTGACACCGAAAACCCTTCACCCAACACGATTTCTATTTGAATTCTATTAAGTGTGAAATCTTCAGACAATAACTATATTATTTAGTGTGGAAGCCGTAGAAATTAGACAAAATTTCTGAAACTCCATCTTCCAACGCTCGACCTCCAAATCCACCTCCATTAAGTGCAGTAACTCCTTTTGTTCCATGCACGCCTCCTCATAAAGTTTCTTCTCATTCCTACATAGTGAACCTCTCTGGACAACCAACCCCCTACACAAGACACGATATCTTACAAAATTGTTTTAAGTGTGAAATTTGCAGTGCAATTATATGTTAATCTCTATGTGATCCATGGAAATTTGATGAAATTTCTAGACTTTCTCTATACAAACTTCAAATCCACTACCATCATGTGCAACATCTTCTATGTTCCTTGCCCCCATCTCCATGACATTTTAGCTCATTCGGACATTGAGAACCCCTCCGACCGCCCATTTCAATTTACACATACTACACCTGATTTTGCCTAGAAACTATTTTGAGCACTCCAGCGCTGTTTGACCTTCAGATTCACCGTCATCAAGTGTAATAGCTTCCTCTCTTCAAGGCGGTTCAAGTTGTTAATTTTCATAAAATCTTGATTTGGAAAGGCCACTAATTGCTCCGACCTAGTTTAGCCCCTTATGCACCAATGTCTTTCTTCTATTTTTTCTGACGTTGTCAGCCACTACCAACCACATATTTGTACTCCCAAACATCATACGCACCTAGACAAGCCCTAACAGTCGACATACTTTTTTGATGAGGGTGGCGACGATGATGACCAGGGCGGACGTATTTTGTTGATGATGTTAATATATGTTTTAGGATATTCTTGTCAATTTAACTTTAATTATTAGTATTAATGATAAGTATTTGGAATATATGTCATACAATTTATTTGGTATTTTTAAATGACAATTAAGGTTTCCATATAGTACTATGTTTAGGATCAGTCAAAGTTTGCAGAAAATAAACCAACACTGTATTGAGGGAGAAAAGCATTGTGGATCTGTTCCTTAAACAGCAGAAGGTTACAACACACATATATATAAGGTTGCAGACTACTGAAATGTCTGAGCTGCCCTAGCTACCTGTCAGCACACAAGTGACTGCACTAAACCCTAGTAAACGGCTGTTACATATAGCAGAATATACCTAACACTCTTAACACCGCTTGACAGCTAATGAGCACTACAAGACAACTGAGAGAGCTGAGGTGAACAGTTGTTCATGGGACAAAACCGATGTGCATGCATGAACATGCATGGGATCATATTTCAACAACCTCCCTCAATCCGAGTTTGGAGAAGGTAAAACATTAAGTTTTGATCTGAACCATGTGAAGGATTGATCAGGTAAGGGTTTTGTCAATATATCTGCAATTTGATGCTCAGATGGAACATGTTGAACCTTGAACAGACCTTGGTTGACCTTATCTCTTACAAAGTATAAATCCAACTCAATGTGCTTGGCTTTGGAGTGAAGGACTGGATTTGCAGCAAGTGCTTCAGCACCTATGTTGTCAGTCCAGATAACAGGTGTTGTTTGCAAGGGAAGGAGAAGCTCTTTAAGGAGGCAAGTGATCCAGATGATGTCAGTAGAGCAATGAGCCAGGCTTCTAAACTCAGCCTCTGTACTTGACCTGGAGATTGATTGCTGCTTCTTTGAACACCAAGTCACAAGATTCTTGCCTAGATAAATGCAGAAACCATCTATCATCCATATCAGTGGCCCAATCTAAATCTGAGTAAGCCATAATGTTAAGTTGAGAAACTCTGGAGAACTTGAGTTCATATGAGAGAGAACCTGCAAGATACCTCATTATTCTCTTTAATGCTTTCCAATGAGGTTCAAGTGGATTTTGCATGTACTGGCTTAATTTATTAACACTGAAGGTGATTTCAGGTCTTGTTATGGTGATATATTGTAAGGCACCAATTATGCTTTTGTAGGTTGTAGCATTTACATTGTTTTTTCCAATGTACTTTGAGAACCTAGCCTTGGATCCCATAGGTGTTTCTATCCCTTTTGCACTTGCCATTCCAAATTTCTGAAGGAGACTTTTGATGAATTGACCCTGGGACAAAGGTAGCTCATTCTGACCACTGTGTTTGACCTCAATTCCCAAGAAATGATGCAACTGTCCTAAATCCTTTAAGGCAAACTTTTGATTCAACCCTTTGATTAGACTACTGATTTCTGAGTCAGCATTCCTTGTAACAATAATATCATCCACATATACTAGAATCAGTATATAACTCTGACCTCTGATTTTGAAAAACAAGGATGGATCAGCCTTTGATCCTTGAAACTGCAAATTGAGAAGTTCTTGTCTGAGATTGTAATACCATGCTCTTGGAGCCTATTTCAAGCCATAAATAGCTTTCCTGAGTTTGCAAACAAAGGTAGGGTGATCTTGACTCTCAAATCCTAAAGGTTGCTGCATGTAAATATCCTACTCCAAATCTCCATTAAGAAAGGCATTGTTAACATCCAATTGCCTTATGGTCCAATTCAAGGTCACATCCAAGGTTATGACAATTCTTATGGTGATAGGCTTGATTACAGGGCTAAAGTTTTCTTGATATTCTACTCCTGGATTCTGAGTGTAGCCCTTTGCCACTAATCTGGCCTTGTATCTGGCAAGAGAAAAATTTGAGTGCCTTTTGATCTTGTATATCCATTTACAACCCACTATAGGCTTGTTTAAGGGATTGGGGACTAAGCTCCAAGTTTTGTTTTCCATAAGAGATGAGTACTCAGCTTGCATAGCCTCCCTCCAGTGTTTCAATTGAAAAGCCACTTTTTCTGTTGAAGGTTCCATTTCTGTTTTGACTAAGACAAAGGCTTTAGGTTTGAAAATGCCAGATATGGATCTTGTTACCATGTGATGTTTAGGTTTGGGAGATGGAGTGTGAGAATGTCTATTGCTGTTGTCAATTTGTAGATCAACAACAAGAGGAATGGTACTTGCACGAGGCAATGGAGAGGCTGTTCTTGAGGAGTGATGACTTGAAGAGCCTTGATTTGTAGGAGTGTTATGAGGAAAGGAACTCTAACCTGTAGGTATTTTTTAGGATGTTTTGAGGTAGTTACTAAGGGTGGAGCAGGTAAAGTAGAAGATTTTGAGGTTGTAGGCTGTGATTTTGCTGAGACTTTACTGAGATAAGGAAAAACAAATTCTTCAAATAGTATGTGCCTGGTGATTATCTTTTTCCCTGAGGGTAGAAGGACCTTATAGCCTTTGTAATTGTCACAACACCCCAAGAAGGTAGAAGGTAAGGACCTGAAATGAAGTTTGTGTTTGTTTAGATGTTTCATGTAGGGATAACAAAGACATCCAAACATACTGAGCTGATTGTAGTCAGGAAAAGCATTATACAAGCTGTGATAAGGAGACTTGTTTTGTAACACTTTAGTAGGTAACATATTGATCAGATAAACAGCTGTTCTAAAGGCATCAATCCAGAAGTGATGTGGAACTCCAGACTGGGCTAGAAGAGTAAGAGCCATTTCAACTATGTGTCTATGCTTTCTCTCAGCCAGTCGATTCTGCTGAGGGGTATATGGACAAGAAACTCTGTGTTTGATGCCATGTTGCTGTGGGAAAGGAGTAAAGGTAATATATTATGTCCCTCCATCACTCTGAAGTGTTTTGATCTTAGTTTTGAACTGATTTTCCACTAGTTTATTGAACTGAATGAAGGCAGAGAGAGCATCACTCTTAGCCTTGAGGAATAAAATCCAAGTATATCTTGTAAACTGGTCCACAAAGCTGATGTAATATTTGTGTTATGAGTAAGTATGAATAGGAGAAGGGCCCCAGAGATCACTATGAAAGCTCAGAAGCATGAGTATAAGTAGAGTGAGATTCAGGAAAAGGCAATTTGTGTATCTTGGATTTGCAACAAGCATCACATAAGGGCAGATTATTCTCATTATTATCAAAGGGCAAATTACAACTTTTCAGCACATTACTAACCACCTCAATGGCAGGATGCCCTAATCTCTGATGCCAAACACACATGTTTGGTCTTTTTCTTTAAAAACTGAAACATTAACTAAGGGTTGATTTATCATCAACTTATTCACAACAGTAGCTTTATTGAAAACAGTAGACATTCCAGCAACAACTTTCTCTCCTTGAACTCCCTTGTCTTGAACTCAAAATGACATAATCCATCTCTAAGTTTCCTTTGAAGTAGTGATACCCCCGTAGCTTGATCCTTAACAACACAAAGTGGGATGAAACTCAAAGAAAACAGCATTATCTTGAGCAAATTGTGATACACTCATAAGATTTCTTGTAATGCTTGGAACTAGTAAAAGGTTATTGAGCTAAAAAACAGATGTACAATAAGGGGATTTGAGTTCAGTGTTACCAATGTGTGTAATGTCCAGACCTGCTCCATTCCTTATATGCAGCTTGTTTGATCCCTGATATTCAGACATAGTGTTAAGGTTAGACATATCATAGGTCACATGATTTGTAGCCCCTGAATCTGGAAACAGCTTAATGTATCAGAGGCAATTGAGGTATTGTCTTGATTCTGAGCAGCAAGCATGGCAGTAGGGTTATAGTTCCTGTTATTGAATTGCTTTGCACTCTGAGTTTGATTGCTTTAATTAGGAACAAAATTCAGGTCTCCTCTGTAGTAACATTTCTCAGCAGTATGATTTGTATAATCACAAATATGACAAGCAACCTTACTGAAATTAGTCCTGCCTCTGCCTCTTCCTCTAGTTTGTTTGCCAGCTCTTCTAAAGTAGCCTCCTCTTCCTCTAGCACTCTGATATGAGTTGTATGTTTCTCTTTTGTTATTTTGAATAGACATATTAGCAACAAGGGTGCTACTAACATAAATTACAACAGGATTAGCAGTTTCAATCCTGTTTTTAAAGCTCAACAAGAGAGCACTCACTTGATTCACAGTGCAGAATTCAGGTCTAGAGGTAACTGAGACTACAACTGAATCATACTCACTACCAAGACCAGAAAGTATATTGATGACTTGATCTGTTTCAGAGACCTTTTGACTAGTAGAAGCTAAAGCATCACAGCATAGTTTAACCTTGTTAAGATACTCTCTAATGGAAAGATTACCTTTTTTCACTGTGGATAATTGCAACTTGTACTGCATTTGTCTTGCTAGGGCTTGACTGAAGTAATTTGTCTCCAGGGCTCTCCACATCTGATGAGAGGTTTCTAATCTAATCATGGGAACAAGAAGGCTCTCTGACAATGAAGACAATATCCATGAGGCTAGCAATTGATCCTTCCTTTGATAGATCAGAAATTATGGATTGAGTTTTAAAGCATCTGTATTTTCTGGGCTGGTGATGAGCTTCTGTGGGATATCAATGGATCCATTGAGGTACTCTTCAAGGCCATAACCACGTACAGCTGTTAGGATAGATTAGAAATTTGAATCTGAAAGTTTGGTAGTGAGAAGCTGGGATTGTGGTTGAATAACCTGCAGGTTTGTGTTATTATTATTGTAGAGGACATTTGAAGCTGTTGAAGCTGATGAGTCAGCCATTGAGGAGCCGGACAAGATTAATAAATGCTAGGTAGGATAGTAGCACCATAGACAGGTTCAAAAACCTGCTCTGATACCATGTTTAGGATYAGTCAAAGTTTGCAGAAAACAAACCAACATTATATTGAGGGAGAAAAGCATTGTTGATCTGTTCCTTAAACAACACAAGGTTACAACACACACATATATAAGGCTGAAGACTACTGAAACGTCTGAGCTGCCCTAGCTACGTCTCAGCACACAAGTGGCTGCACTAAACCCTAGTAAATGGCTGTTACATATACCAGAATATACCTAACAGTCATAACACCGTTTGACAGCTAATGAGCACTACAAGACAACTGAGGGAGCTGAGGTGAACAGCTGTGCATGGGACAAAACCGATGTGCATGCATGAGATCATATTTCAACATACTATATAACAACTTTCCTATTTATTATTTTTGGCATGCGATCACATGCATTCTATRTAGGGTCACACTCTCGTCAACCTAGATTGATGTATCATGTGTCAGGTCAAGACTTTATAACTAGTACATCAGTACAAAGTTCAATACATCATTGTACATGTAATACATTATTTTAGAAAAGCCAATAATTCATAGTATCGGGTAAGAGATTTACGAAAAACTAATATTTACGAGTGCATAAAAAATASACCATACCAAAAAAATCATTACATCGTAGTATCGGGTCAGATGGTCTGACACAAGTTTGTCTTTCATGTAATATATAAGAATTTCACACACGTCATCATTCTTTTATAGCCCCTCCGTTCCAAAAAGATATGTTATCGGTATTTCACATAGTTTAAGTAAATATTAGTTAGTGAAGTAATAGTATTACTTTTTCCATATATACATTTATGGTTAATTAACTATTCATTCATTTTCTACTTAATTTTTCGTAAAATTGGTCTACGCAAATGTAGTAATATCATTGAGAAAAATGAAAAAATGTCGTAAATGTTCTGTTCTCTCTCCTAATTTTTTTTCGTCCTTTTCGAACCCCCGCCGGCTTCACGGCGTCTACTAGCCGCCAATCGCATCTTTTGCCGGCGATCTCTCAGAGTTTCATGGCTGACCAATATTCCTCAATTGCAGCCACACGTAACAACAACCAGGTGCTGCAGCCCCCTTTGGTTTCTGCAGATTCGAATAACACCAAGCAGCTTTCGCAAACTTTACAGAAAACCACTCCAGCGGTTTTTTCACTACACACACAACAACACGCAACGAATTTACAGAAGCCCGTGGCTTTGCCAATTTTACTTTCACAATCTCAGAACCTTCGGCAGGCGTCCTACGGGGTTTCAGTCTCTACTATAGCAGATGGTAACCCTTCCGTGGTGACAGGAAATCGGTCTTGTTCGCAGATCCTCCTACAACAGCCGCCCGCTGCTTTCACAACAAACCCTCTCCCAGCGCCTCTACCGCAGACTTACTCCAGATCGGCAACTCCCATGACTATGGGTTTTTCTTCGCCAATTTCTGATACAGCCCATTTACCGGCGTCTGATCGGACCACGCCTTTCTTCCTTTTTCCGCCGTTATCTTCAACATCTTCGGATTTCATCACCGCTCCAGTCTCGTTTGGTTCCCTGCCAGCGGCCCGTGTTTCTCCTGCTCCTCCGATTAACGCCGCCGTTACGCCTTCATTGCCGAAGCTGAATTCGGTCCCCACGATGAATCCCGATATCTACTCGCTATCTTCGGCTGGAAATTTCTTGCCGAAAATTACTGTAAGGAGTGAGATTTCTTCGGCGGCAATTATCCCTATTTTTTCGGAGAATCCCGATTGCTCTCTGCCAGTTTGGCCTTTAAGAATACTCAGACTCCTTTTCCGGCCTAGTTGCCTAAAACCCATATGGACTTTAACAACCACATGGCCCAAGATGCCTCTAAGGCCCAGCAGGCTTCTCCAACCATTTCCCAATTGGCCCGTGAGCTCCCCCATTTTAATTTCAAGGTTTTAGACATTACATACAAGTGGGCCGTCCCCACCTCACTTGGCTTTGGTAGCCCGCCCATCAACCCGGGACCTTTTTGCTTGGGAGGCCAACCAAATTTTTCGGGCCAGACCTCTTCCGGCCCTCCAAAACCAACATCGGCTCCGATCAAAAAGGGTGATTATTTTTCGGTTAAGATTGACGAAACTATTTACCAATCTCGGGTTTCGCTTTTACGCGGCTCTCTCATCGGACGTCTTATCCAAGCAAAAGGCTCGAAACCTCTCACGATCGCTAGTATCAAAGATTCTCTTTCTTCTGCATGGAGCATTACCGGCGATTGGAAGTTTGTTCCTCTTGGCAAGGGATATTTTAGTATCTCCTTCGCCTCTCCTGATGATCAAAACAAGGTATTTTCCAAGACGTCCTGGAAAATTGGCTCAGCTACTCTTCGGCTCTTTCCTTGGACTCCGGATTTCAACCCTTATAAGGTGCCTTCGTCATCTTCTCAGGTTTGGGTTCGCATTTATGAATTGCCTATTGAATATTGGGAAAGCTCTTTTATTCTGAATATTGCTAGGGTAGTTGGAATGCCTTTGCAAATCGATGAACGTTCCCTCAATGGCTCTGTCGACCACTTTGTTCGTGTGCTGGTTGAGTTAAACCTTGAACATACCCTACATGAAACGGTCATGATCGAGAGGTAGGGGTATTGCATTTATATTTCATTAAGTTACGAGAACCTGCCGGATTTCTGCTCGAGTTGCAAAATGGTGGGACACCTTGTTGTTTCTTTTCCTGCTCGTAAAACTAGTGCCGCTCAGTGTAAAACTAGTGCCGCTCAAAATGTGGTGAGTGATGAATGGCAGACGGTTAACCCTAGAAGTTCTCGTCGACGTTCTGATTTTCGTGAGCATCAGGTCCGTAACCGTACGGATTCCCGCCCGACTCCTGAACCTACTAATCCTTCTCTGATGAATCCTAACACCTTTCAAGTGTTACAAGTTGAAGACTGCACGGGCCCTTCGTCACCTCCTACCTCAGAGCCTACCTCGCGGTCCGAGCCGTTATCTCCCACCCCCGTGAACACGGCTCCTAAAGCTGCTGATACTTTTGTTACTCCGTCTGGTTCGGAAGGGAAGAATTACCGTATTGCTTCTGAGCCTCCTGAGATAGTTGGTGACACCTCTCGACAGCTTGTGCTTTATAAAGAACCTGCTTCTTCGAGGAAGAATTATGTTGATCAGGTGTATATGGGTTCTTCGGATAAGGTCTCCCCTCCAGTGCAACATACTCCAATAACCTGTCTTGCACATGAAGAAAGTACTATAGTGGATGAGTCGGATATTGGCAGCCAACATCGCACCCTCTTTTTCGTAAACCTGTCACTGATCGGGAGTTAATTGATATAATTAAAAATTTACAACAGGAGTCTTTTACTCCTTTCATTGTTACCGATCCAAAATCCTCTCCTGCTCTTCATCTTATGGATCTCGCTTCTGGACAGTCTTGGGCGGATATGGCTAAAGACGGAGTTTCTACTCCTCTACGCAAAGTTTCAAAAAGTTCTCTTAAGCGAGGATTTCTTATAAAACACTAGTTTCTTTATTTTCGTTTCTTTTTCATTGATTGTTATGTACTCAGACACTTTTTTCCTTTTTTAATAAAATCGCCACAACTTATTTTAAAAAAATGTAGTAATATCATTTAATATAATTGAATAGGATTATATATGAAAGTAAATAAAATAACTACATACTACATGTAGTAACAAATATAGTTTATTTTAGAACAACAAAAATAACAATCAAATCCTTTTCTTTTAATGAAGAAAAATAACTTTCATGTGTCATAAAATTTAAATATATGAACATGGACAATAAGCTTTGAATGATGAAATAATCTTCCTATTTGAACATATTTTTTGTTTAAATTATCATTAAACACTTAAGACTCTCATCATGTATTACGTTGTCATGAAATATCCAACAAAAACTAATTTAATATGGCTATATAGATGTACCGTATAAGTTTGGTTTGATAAATTTGATGAGTTTAAAATTAGTGAATTTGATTTTGACTTCTATTAAACAGTAAAACATCATTAAGTTAAGTATATAAGCTGATTTTTAAAAAAAAATAAAAATCCTGTTTTTCTTCTTTATAGAACTACCCACCCCCATCTCTCAATAGATCAATCCTCACGTGGGTCGCGCGCTTTGCACTTTTTAGGGATGGTACTTACCTCCGAAATCGATGGAGACAATGGGACCCCATACATAAACTGGCGGAGGAGGATATTTAGACTTTTTGAACCGGACAAGTATTATTGGGTATGGGCATAGAGACGATTTAGAAACATTACAGTTAGACATGAATAAAGATTTAGAACTGGTGGTTCATGATTCGAACCATTAGTTTAATTTGTCAAGAAATGATAAATAGTAGCTGGATCATAGAATCGATCAATTATCGGTGGTTCGTATATTGTGTCGGAGAAAAAGGGATTTAAAAAGTTATTTTTGATAATTTTATTTTAATATTTTAAAAATGAAAAAATCGTTATTTTTGGAAAAGAGTTTCACATTCTTAATCTACATATTGAGTAGATAAATATGGTATATTAACTTTTACAAATCCGAGCTCGAATGAGTGAGAAATTAATGACCAAAGTTGGACATTTGAAAAGTGAATTAGGAAGAAGAAAAGATAGTGAGATTTCCATGTGGGAAATAGAAAGTGTCAAATATTTTGCACGTAATTGTGGTATTTTTATCGTATTTTTAATTAGAATTTTATGTTGTTTTTAGTGGTTTTGAGTCAAGTTTTGTTAGGTTATTCGTTTGTTTTCTCATTTTGTCGTTTTTCGTGTTCCTTTTTGATTTTATACTTAATCTGGTTAAATGGGACCAATTAATTTGAGATTTTGTGTAATTCTTAGGTTTTTATGATCAAATTCCTATTTTTATAGGTAAAGGCATGGAGGACCAAAATTCAAGCCAAGTCGTGCCAAAATCGGTGCCAAGTGCAAGCCCCTAAATGACCAAACATTCAGCAATGCTAGACAAGGCATGCCACGCCACGCCAGGCCCCTTGGCGCATGCTGGCGCTCGCCAGTGCATGACTAACTGCGCGTCAGCCCTTGCAACACTCCTTGGCGCAAGCTGCACGCCAAGACTGCCGCCAGCTTGCACGCCTGTGCCTATACCAGTGTCAAATACAGCGCCAAACCTCAAGCAAAGATGCCAATCCGGGTCAAACCGTGGTCAAATCTAGAAAAATCAAGCTTTTAAGGCTAATATGACCCATTTAACCCCAATAAAACCTAGTATAAATAGGACTTTCTCTGATTAGCAAAAGACACACTCTCCTCCCAACCCTTGCATAGGTTTGTGATTAGATTTCTCTCTCTAGATCTTAAATTTAATTTCAAGTTTTCCTTGGGTTTGTAAATTTAAGAAGAGTTCAAGTCATCACTTGGATTTTATTTTTTTAATATTTCATTCAAGTTTTTTGTTCCTTTCCTTAATTCAAGTAAGCCTTTCTTTAATTTCATGCATTTCCTTTAATTTTCATGCTTGTTTTTCAATTTATGCATTTTGTCTTAACTCTTAGATATATTGTTAGATCTTGTGAATTGGCTATGGAATCTAGTTGAGTGACACACCAAGATCATAGATCGAGTCCTTTATCGTTTTTATTTTGAGTATTTCATAGCTTTATTTTGGATTTTATTTTCATACATGGTTTTATGTTGAATCCTAGATTTACTCTTCGTTTCTTGTTATTTTTTGTAAAAATTTAAACTTTCAGGTCACCTTTTATTTCTATTTCTATTAATACTTTCAATTTTCATTAATTTGCATTATTTGAGTTTTTATGATCATGCATGCACAGTTGTACCTTAGATTTTCATTCTTGTACTTGGTGAAACTTTGCATTTCCTTGCTTATTTTCATTATTGTTAGCAATTTCCATTGGGCACACGCACGAGGCATCCGAAATACTTACATTTAAGTTTCATAGTTAGTCATAATCTTAGTTTATCTTAGTTTATTTTCATTTTCTTTAGTTTTCCTTTAATCTTCTCAAGCTAAAAATACTTAGATCTTTGCGATCAATTGAATTCCGATAATATCAAACCACACGAACCTTGTCTATACTACCCCACCAAAAATTTTCTCTTCAAAGTGGCGCCGTTACGACTTGGCTTGGTTAAGGTTTTCGATTTGCTTGTAGTTTCTTTGTGTTTCTAGCTTTCCTTTGTATTTGACATTTTTCTAGAGTTATGCAAGGCAATTCACACATGAACCTACTCCAAAGTAACACATACAATCTTTTTGGCAATGGAGGTTACATTCCCAACATGGGAGGGCATGGTACAAAAAATGTTGGCAATGAGATGAGTTTTAATGTTTTTGGTAATGTGGGAGGGCATGGTACAAACTACGTTGCCAATGGTGGAATCGACTTTGGACAACCCAACATGAGAGGGCATGGTGTAAACCATGTTTGGTATAGTGGTTTCATGGATATGAATGGTCCGTACGAGGGTTATGGTTCTTCCAATCAATTTTCAAATATGCAAAATCTGAATCTCGGCCCGTATGGCAACTATTGTGATCCCGATTATTGTCCGAATATGAATAATGGTGTCTATGGGAGTGCGAATGGGAATGTGGGTGGCCAATTTCCGAATCCCAGTCTGTATGGAAGTCTTCATGCTTTATAGTACTAATGAAGTGAGTGGAGTTCCTTCCTCTAGTGTGCTTGAGTTCGAAAAGAAACTAGCGGCTTTGGAGGCTCAAAAGTTATTTAGCCCGAGCCCGGACCCCCTGTGTGCATCGTGTGGAATGTTTGGTCACAATACCACGTCTTGTCCCTCAAGTCCCTCGTTAAATATTCCGATGCCTCATTCGGAGGAATTGTATGGGGGTCATGGGTATCAAGCGGCAACCAATTGTGCTAGACCATCTTTTGCTCCACCGCCGACTCATAATTCTTTTTTTCATCCTAGCAACTGCATGCAACAAGATTCTAGTTATGCCAATACATATGCGGGTGTTACTCCTCACGTGGGTCCACTTGTACCGGTGCATGCTCCTACTCCACCTTCCAATCTGAGTCTCTTGGTCATTATGCAATCTTGTCCCATCACGTTGAACCAAACTTTTGTGCACCCCTTTTTAATAAATTAATTTAAAAGCACGTCAGTTTCCTCGCAAGAGTACGAGGTACTTATAGGGTGATGAGTTTGACTCGAGTCGTATCTCTCGAGGAAACAACTATTCGGACTTTTGGATGTTTTTCTCAATTTACGAACTAGAATAAAATACATGTACATTTGGGATTTTAAAAGATTTTGAATTGATCATTATAAACTAAAGCAGTAATTAAACTAAGGATAATTAAACTAATTATTCTAAACTATATTATCAACTACGAGCAATAATTAAATTATCAATAAAACGCAACCATGAATTAAACCTAATTAACGATTCTAAGAGCATGAATATAAGAAATTATCACTAAGCAAAGTATCATATGAATCTAAGAACGAACAACTAACATTAATCAATCGCATAAATAAACTAAAGTAATCAAATATCCAATATCCAAGCATGAAATGATTAAACTAATTATTAAAACTAGAATTAACTAAGAAATTAACTAAGCAATTAACTACAAAATTAACTACGTGACTAGCTAAGAGTTTTTTTTAAATAAGTTGTGGCGATTTTATTAAAAAAGGAGAAAAGTGTCTGAGTACATAACAATCAATGAAAAAGAAACGAAAATAAAGAAACTAGTGTTTCATAAGAAATCCTCTCTTAAGAGAACTCTTTGAAGCTTTGCGTAGAGGAGTAGAAACTCCGTTTGCAGCCATATCCGCCCAAGACTGTCCAGAAGCGAGATGCATAAGATGAAGAGCAGGAGAGGATTTTGGATCGGTGACAATGAAAGGAGTAGAAGACTCCTGTTGTAATTTTTTAATTATATCAACTAATTCCCGATCAGTGGCAAGTTTACGAAAAAGAGGGGTGCGATGTTGGCTGCCAATATCTGACTCATCCACTATAGTACTTTCTTCATGTGCAAGACAGGTTATTGGAGTATGTTGCACTGGAGGGGAGACTTTATCCGAAGAACCCATGTACACCTGATCAACATAATTCTTGCTCGAAGAAGCAGGTTCTTTATAAAGCACAAGCTGTCGAGAGGTGTCACCAACTATCTCAAGAGGCTCAGAAGCAATACGGTAATTCTTCCCTTCTGAACCAAACGGAGTAACAAAAGTATCAGCAGCTTTAGGAGCCGTGTTCACGGGGGCAGGAGATAACGGCTCGGAACGCGAGGTAGGCTCCGAGGTAGGAGGTGACGAAGGGCCCGTGCAGTCTTCAACTTGTAACACTTGAAAGGTGTTAGGATTCATCAGAGAAGGATTAGTAGGTTCGGAAGTCGGGCGGGAATCCGTACGGTTACGGACCTGATGCTCACCAAAATCAGAATGTCGACGAGAACTTCTAGGTTTAACCGTCTGCCATTCATCACTCACCACATTTTGAGCGGCACTAGTTTTACGAGCAGGACAAGAACCAACAAGGTGTCCCACTATTTTGCAACTCGAGCAGAAGTCCGGCAGGTTCTCGTAACCTAATGAAATATAACCGCAATACCCCTCCCTCTCGATCATACCATTTTATGTCGGGTATGTTCAAGGTTTAACTCAACCAGCACACGAACAAAGTGGCCGACAGAGCCATTGAGGGAACGTTCATCGATTTGCAAAGGCGTTCCAACTACCCTAGTAATATTCAGAATAAAAGAGCTTTCCCAATATTCAATAGGCAATTCATAAATGCGAACCCAAACCTGAGAAGATGACGAAGGCACCTTATAAGGGTTGAAATCCGGAGTCTAAGGAAAGAGCCGAAGAGTAGCTGAGCCAATCTTCCAGGCCGTCTTGGAAAATGCCTTGTTTCGATCATCAGGAGAGGCGAAGGAGATACTAAAACATCCCTTGCCAAGAGGAACAAACTTCTAATCGTCGGTAATGCTCCATGCAGAAGAAAGCGAATCTTTGATACTAGCGATCGTGAGAGGTTTCGAGCCTTTCGCTTGGATAAGACGTCCGATTAGAGAGCCGCGTAAAAGCGAAACCCGAGATTGGTAAATAGTTTCATCAATCGTAACCAAAAAATAATCACCCTTTTTTATCGGAGCCGATGTTGGTTTTGGAGGGTGATTTAGACATATTTGTATGTGATTTTCGTGTGTTTTTGCATTGTGTGTTGTGTGCTTTTACGTGTTTTAGTTTATCTTTTTATAGTTTTTATTCCTTTTTAATATTTTTCGTTTCTTATGGTGTTCAATGTGTTTTTACTTTATTTTGTATGAAATAATCTAATTTTGTTTAAAATTAATATCTCAGCTCAAAACGAGGAAAACGGGACGAGCGACGAGCCGAAGCAATGCAGGTGCGTCGACTGACGCACCGTCGACGCACTGTCAACGCTACGCCCGCGTCGACTGATGCACCGTCGACGCAACGTCGACGCAAAGGTTCTGAAGCGTCGATCCTAGGCCCGTCAGTCGACGCACTGCCTGCCGGCGTGTGCAGCCTGGCTCGCGTCGACCGACGCACCGTCGACGTAAATGTTCTAAAGCGTCGATCCTAGGCCCGTCAGTCGACGCACTGGCCTGTCGACGCGTGTAGCCTGGCTCGCGTCGACTGACGCACCGTCGACGCACCGGCAGTTTTGAGCGGTTATTTTCGAAATTCTATATATATCCGGAGGTTTTCTTCATTTTAAGGTGCTGGGACGAGGGGGAAAGGTCCAGATAATGTCGAGAGCCCTCGGTTCATGCCACCATTCCGATTCAAGCAAGATTAGAGTTAGATAGTTCGTAGTTTCGTCATTTCGCTTTCGTTCGACGTTTAAGTCATTCTTTGTCGCTGAGGATCGATGGAGTGCTGCTGATTTCTTGAGATCATAAATGTTCCTGAACTCTGTTTATTTTTCTTTATGGATTTGGCTTTAGTTACCTTTGCACGTTGGTGTTGTTATATTATTTGGAATTCAATTGCTTGTACTTTGGTTTCGTTAATTTAGTTATAATCCTTTCATCGCTTTTACCGTTTTTCCTAGTTGGTAATTTATGAATTTGGTTGAGTAGTTTAGTTGTTATTATTTGTTAGATTAGTTGTTCGTTTTTACCGTTTTGATGCTTAATGCTTATTTGCTTGCGTTAATATTATGGAGATGATCATGATGATATTCATGTTTTGCGTTGGAATTATGATTTGATCATGATTATGTTTGTTGGCTAAGTTTATAGGTCTAGTGTGCCTAGGGTCGTTTAGAGCCATCGGGATTGACAACCCCGATCGTGGAGACGATTCCGGCGCACC
>BMAC01000574.1:494127-505706 GCA_014905375.1 Phtheirospermum japonicum | reverse complement strand
TTATCTCAACGTTATCGTGTCGTCCTTTTAGTTGAGTTTTTAGTTGATCTAATGCATTAACTTCTTGAATCATATGGATGCATTAGTAATTAAGTCATCGGGTAATTAGCTTTTCCTTGTCTACGTCTAGATTAGATTTTGCTTGACAACAAGCAAAAAGCTAAGTGTGGGGAGTTGATTTAGACATATTTGTATGTGATTTTCGTGTGTTTTTGCATTGTGTGTTGTGTGCTTTTACGTGTTTTAGTTTATCTTTTTATAGTTTTTATTCCTTTTTAATATTTTCGTTTCTTATGGTGTTCAATGTGTTTTTACTTTATTTTGTATGAAATAATCTAATTTTGTTTAAAATTAATATCTCAGCTCAAAACGAGGAAAACGGGACGAGCGACGAGCCGAAGCAATTCAGGTGCGTCGACAGGACGCACCGTCGACGCACTGTCGACGCTACGCCCGCGTCGACTGACGCACCGTCGATGCACTGTCGACGCTACGCCCGCGTCGACTGACGCACCGTCGACGCAAAGTCGACGCAAAGGTTCTGAAGCGTCGATCCTAGGCCCGTCAGTCGACGCACTGCCTGCCGACGCTTGCAGCCTGGCTCGCGTCGACCGACGCACCGTCGACGCAAATGTTCTGAAGCGTCGATCCTAGGCCCATCAGTCGACGCACTGCCTGTCGACGCATGCAGCCTGGCTCGCGTCGACTGACGCACCGTCGACGCTCCGGCAGTTTGAGCGGTGACGGTTATTTTCGAAATTCTATATATATCCGGAGGTTTTCTTCATTTTAAGGTGCTGGGACGAGGGGGAAAGGTCCAGATAATGTCGAGAGCCCTCGGTTCATGCCACCATTCCGATTCAAGCAAGATTAGAGTTAGATAGTTCGTAGTTTCGTCATTTCGCTTTCGTTCGACGTTTAAGTCATTCTTTGTCGCTGAGGATCGATGGAGTGCTGCTGATTTCTTGAGATCATAAATGTTCCTGAACTCTGTTTATTTTCTTTATGGATTTGGCTTTAGTTACCTTTGTACGTTGGTGTTGTTATATCATTTGGAATTCAGTTGCTTGTACTTTGGTTTCGTTAATTTAGTTATAATACTTTCATCGCTTTTACCGTTTTTCCTAGTTGGTAATTTATGAATTTGGTTGAGTAGTTTAGTTGTTATTATTTGTTAGATTAGTTGTTCGTTTTTACCGTTTGATGCTTAATGCTTATTTGCTTGCGTTAATATTATGGAGATGATCATGATGATATTCATGTTTTGCGTTGGAATTATGATTTGATCATGATTATGTTTGTTGGCTAAGTTTATAGGTCTAGTGTGCCTAGGGTCGTTTAGAGCCATCGGGATTGACAACCCCGATCGTGGAGACGATTCCGGCGCACCAGACCCTCACTTTTCTTTATCGTTTTAAAAACCTTTTATTATTGCTCGTAGATGTTAGAACACTTCAAACCTTATTTGATCGTGTGTTTAGTATAGTTTAGTTTAGTTTTTATTTTCCGTTTCAACGTACATAAAATTGAACACCAGAATAGTTCCCGATTAGTCTTCCTTGTGATTCGACTCGAGTTAGCTTATCGCCTACAATAGCTCCGTTCTCTTGCGGACGAGCTTTTCATTATTTTAAACGCGAAAAAGTTCGATTCAGAGGGCCGGAAGAGGTCTGGCCCGAAAAATTTGGTTGGCCTCCCAAGCAAAAAGGGCCCGGGTTGATGGGCGGGCTACCAAAGCCAAGTGAGGTGGGGACGGCCCGCTTGTGTGTAATGTCTAAAACCTTGACATTAAAATGGGGGAGCTCACGGGCCAATTGGGAAATGGTTGGAGAATTCTGCTGGGCCTTAGAGGCATCATGGGCCATGGGGTTGTTAAAGTCTATATGGGTTTTAGGAAGCTGGGCCGGAAAAGGAGTCTGAGTATTCTTAAAGGCCAAACTGGCAGAGAGACAATCGGGATTCTCCGAAAAATTAGGGATAATTGCCGCCGAAGAAATCTCCCTCGTTACAGTAATTTTCAGCAAGAAATTTCCAGCCGAAGATAGCGAGTAGATATCGGGATTCATCGTGGGGACCGAATTCAGCTCCGGCAATGAAGGCATAACGGCGGCGTTAATCGGAGGAGCGGGAGAAACACGGGCCGCTGGCAGGGAACCAAACGAGACTGGAGCGGTGATGAAATCCAAAGATGTTGAAGATAACGGCGGAAAAAGGAAGAACGGCGTGGTCCGATCAGACGCCGGTAAATGGGCTGTATCAGAAATTGGCGAAGAAAAACCCACAGTCATGGGAGTTGTCGATCTGGAGTAAGTCTGCGGTAGAGGCTCTGGGAGAGGGTTTGTTGTGAAAGAAGTGGGCGACTTTTGTAGGAGGATCTGCGAACAAGACAGATTTCCGACCACCACGGAAGGGTTACCATCTGCTATAGTAGAGACTGAAACCCCGTAGGACGCCGGCCGAAGGTTCTGAGATTGTGAAAGTAAAATTGGCAAAGCCGTGGGCTTCTGTAAATTCGTTGCGTGTTGTTGTGTGTGTAGTGAAAAAACCGCTGGAGTGGTTTTCTGTAAAGTTTGCGAAAGCTTCTTGGTGCTATTCGAATATGCAGAAACCAAAGGGGGCTGCAGCACCTGGTTGTTGTTACGTGTGGCTGCAATTGAGGAATATTGGTCAGCCATGAAACTCTGAGAGATCGCCGGCAAAAGATACGATTGGCGGCTAGTAGACGCCGTGAAGCCGGCGGGGGTTCGAAAAGGACGAAAAAAAATTAGGAGAGAGAACAGAGCGTTTACGACGTTTTTTCATTTTTCTAGATCATGAATGACTAGCTAAGAGTTTAGAGTACTTATTGTAACTAATAAAAGCAATGAAAAGCTCCATCTATTCCGGAGTTGCACGTCGATCTTGGGCGAAGATTGAATCCCGAACGCGAATTCGATGTTTTGGTCGCGTTGTTTTTCGATCCTTGATCTCCGTCTTCAAATCTAGTTATGAGATGTGAAATTATGTTTATTATAAGCTAGAATACCCTAGGAGGTCGTATCTTCTCTGAAAAACCGAAATATGGAGGGTATTTATAGATATAACAAGTCTTGGCACGCACGAAACCCTAAAATCGCAAAACTGGGCCGTCGCGTCGACGGTGCATCGACCGACGCAGGCTGAGTCTCGGCGTCGACGCGGACTGGGTGTGCGCGTCGGCTGGGCAGGTGCGTCGACTGACGCGTGCTTGGATCGACGCCTCAGAGAGTTGCGTCGGCTGGGCGTCGATTGTCGCGCATCATGGCTCGCGTCGACGGAGCATCGATCGACGCGAAAGACAGTCCGTCTCAATTTCTCGATCTTTTTGCTACTCGTTCACCGGAAAGCTCGTTCTCCTATTCTTGAACATCGAACTTCGTCTATTACGCGCTGAACTCTTCCGGTTACTAAGCTGTAAGGTGAAAAACAACAAAATATCACCTATTTACATCAATTATGATTAAAATACGGTATAATAAGCTGGGATCATAAAAATACGAAATTACGCTTAAATCATCCAACTTATACCGAAAACAAATAGAAAAACGAACTAAAAAGCTAATAAAATAAGGACAAATCTACGTAAATCAACTACCCGACGCTTAATTGGTTTGTTCATCCTCGAACAAACGATAAATTCAAAGTATAACTAGAATGAAAATAAGTTCAAGCAAAGAGTCGTGCTATGCTACATAATTAATTTTGAAAATATAGGTACAAATCACGCAACGTCAAACACTTGACCATTATTACATCGTCGTTCAAAAACAAAATCATGCTTCCTCACTAAGGATAATATATATGTGTACGCTCAAAATCACTCAAGTATTTTCTGCATGGGACGTGTATACACTCGAATCATACAATTACAAGCACAATAAATAAGCATAGAAAATCAATCTCTTTTCAATCGCAAATTAAGTGTGTTGTCACTACTAAGAATCGGAAAAGCTCTTTACGGGTTGTAGTGTAAGGCTTTTTGGACGGGTGTGGAATATATAAGTCGTGTGGCTAATCGCTCACTCAACCTAATCTAATCAAGAAGCAAATTGCTTCACCTCGCTCAAAAATAAAAACCTCACTTAATTCTCATAATCTAGCCTTATAAACACAGGCTATTTCTCAACTCGTGACTCTATCCGACTGTAAGCTCAAACCACTCAAGTACAATTGAAGCTTAAAAATGTGCTTCTACACAACTCATGCCTTCTAAACATTAGGCTTCATAAAATAAAATAAAATTCAAGCCTTTAAAATCGTAGGCAATGACTAACACAGTTGAACTAGACTCACCATCCTTCTTTTCTTTTTCTTTTTTTTTTTATTTTGTCCCTTTTTTATTTTCATGGGATCTTTTTTTTTTAGATGGTGGTCCTTAGTTACAAAATAATAAATTACTAATAAAGATTTCCAAGACTCAAATAACCAATAAAAATACGAACTCCTACCCCACGCTTTTAATGGGTAAGTAGGGGTCGGCTCAAAAATAAAATCACTCATGGCTATATGCATGGATTAGTTGGCTATGATTGGCTCATTCGGAATTTATAGTGGCTAAAAATATATGGATATGGCCGGAATAGGGTTTTATATGTGCCTTAACTTCATTTTCAAAGTCGACTACACACAGCGGTTTCAAAGAGATATCAATACTGAAACTTATTCAAGCACATGCAAAGATGATAATCACTCAGGCTACTCACTGGCTTTTTGCATGAAAATTTTCTGAATTGACGCTGCTTTTAAGGTTTTTTGAAATCAATTGCGTCCAAGTACCATAATATATAAATAATAATTTTTAAAAATTTATGCACTTATGCACGCTCAAAGACGAAAATAAATAATCATACATAGTCAACTTCGACAGGCAAGCCATACAAACACAATTATCGCGCAGGAATAGCAATTAATCGCACTTAAGCATATAATTATTACAGGCCAAGTATTTAAAAATTACACAATTAAGCAATACAAATCACACTCGATCATCATTTTACAATATATAAATAATGATTTTAAAAATTTATGCACTTATGCACCCTTAAAGACGAAAACAAATAATCATACATAGTCAACTTCGACAGGCAAGCCATACAAACACAATTATCGCGTAGGAATAGCAATTAATCGCACTTAAGCATATAATTATTACAGGCCAAGTATTTAAAAATTACACAATTAAGCAATACAAATCACACTCGACCACCCCCCTCTCTAAAAATCCTGGCAATCTCCGGATTGCCACAAATACATCCAAAATTTAAAAAGAGGAAGGAAAAAGAAAACATCCCTGAAATAATAGTAGTCGAGCCGCTACTCGTCGATTTGTGCAATTTGGCCTTGCTTCAACGTGCGCGATATGAATTGTCCTAAAAAATAAAACAAGAAAAAACAAACAAAATAACAATATTTTTGGATTTTTTATATTTTTCCATTTTTTTAAATAAATAAAGCGTAATAATAAAAATAAAGATACAAGATTAGAACTCGCAGGAATCATCATCCTCGGGGTTCTCGTCGACATCCATGCTAGGTGTGGGGTATGCCGCCTCAAATCGTTCCTCGAGCTTCGAAATGCGAGCTCGCATCTTCCTTAAGCTCCGACGGTTTTGCTCGTTGTTTGTATCAATATTCTTGTCGATGATTTGGAGCTTATCGAACATCTTCAATTGAAATGCTCGGTGTTCATCAAAAAATTGGCTCCAATCGGGACTCGGGCCCGAAGTAGAACGGCGCGCTTGCTCCATATCCGTGTCGCATCGTCTTCGTCCGGTCGAGACGAAGATCCTCCTTGAGTCAAAGACCTCACTCGCTGTGCAGGGGCGCGTGTCAATGAAAGTGAAGTGGTCTCGAGTGGATGAAAACACTTTCGGCCGGATCGAACCCGAAGTGACGGGCGAGGCCGATAATGTACGGAGCGAAGGAGAGAAGTGGTGTCTTGCTTCCCGGCGTACCCTTAGTAACATTATAGAATCCTTGCAAGATCAAGGGGAAAAGCCAAACTTGACGACCATCGAGAAGACATTGAAGAACGTAGAGCTCGGACTTGGTCGCGTAGGTGGCCTCGTTCTTGCACAAAATAATGTGGCCGAGGATTTCGTAGGCGACATATGGGGCATCATCTTGAATTTTCGAGCAAGGAAATCGCTTGCAATCGCCCGTGTTTCCCCCGGTGATCATCCCCCAAAAAGAGGCTAAGTCGAAGCCTTGAACTCCTACCGGGTGGTCCCCTTCGGTCGGGAAACCAAAGATGTTGCCAAAAATCTCCTCGTTCACAAAAACATCATTTCCACCTAGCCTACATGTGAACGTCTCGTCGTTCCGGATCGCCAAAGTAGAGAAAAATTCGAGCATAAGCTCGCTAAATCCGGGGAGGTGCATTTGGGCGAAATACCCACAACTGAGGCCATCGACATAGCAGGAAAGGTCGGTATGGTGTTCCGAGCCATTCGAGGCCTCTTCCTCAAGTACATGGACGTTCAAAATCCTATGAGTTGCAAACCCCCATTTTTGTATATTCTTAAAAATGTCCCCTTCCTTTTTTTCGTAAATTGGGAACGGTACTCCATATTTCCCCGAGATATCCTTGCGTTTACCCGCTCGAGACATTATCAACAATAAAAAGTGGAACGGGAATGATAAACCTTGAAAATAAGCCTCTTTGCTTCTTTGGGGAATTTTGTCGAACACTTGACGTGCGTGTTCAACCAACAAAATACTTGAATAATTTTTGCACCAAAGCCATACCAACTCAACCAAACAATAATTATATATGTCCCAAGAGAGTTTCAAGCGAAGTACCTCAAAGATAGTAGCCCAAATTTCGCCCATTTCTGGAAAATTGCTCCAAGCCCTACGTAGTCCGTTTTGTAGAGTTTGCTTGAACACCAAATATGAAGGTGGAATTCTGGGCAATGTGGTGTATGGTGGTCGAATTGTTGTGAAGTTGGTGAGTGTTTGTGAAAATTTTCAGAAAGAGTGATTTTTGAAGAAGGAAGGAAAAATTTGAAGATTGGAATTGAAAAGTGAAGGAAAATGGGAGGGGTTGTCGATTTTAAGTGTTTTTCCTGGGTTTTACGTGGGTCAAGACTCATATGGGTTGGGTTGGTAGGGTAAAATCCGGATTTAAACGTTTCTGGGCCGCGTACAGGGTCGCGTCGATGCTGCGTCGAGCGACGCGAGCCTAGTCGACGCGACAGAGACTAAAATCTCGGCAGCTGCGTCGACGCCGCGTCGACCGATGCGAGCATCCTCGGCGTCGACGCGGGCGGAGTCCTGGGCGACTTTTTCTTCGCTCGTTTGATCAATTCTCCTCGTCCGAGTTCTTCAATCTGTTCTAAAAAGATAAAAACCAAAATAAAATAATAAAAAAAATTAAAATACAAAAGGATACAAATGCTCGGGTTGCCTCCCGAGAAATGCAAATTTTAACGTCGCTTGCTCGACGCTATTTTTCGTGATCAGTTCCTAGCTCGTGGTGGGTCCACGAACTCCTACTTGGTACGATCACGATTCTTCATATAATCCTTGAAATAAGGCTTAAGTCGATGCTTGTGGACTTGGAAACTTGATTTCTCACTCTCATCGTACAGTGTGGCTACACTCATCTATCTCCTTTATTAAAAACGGTCCACTCCATGCAACTTGAGGATTGGTTGGATCAAACTTACGATCGGAATTATACAGCACTAGTTGACCAACCTTGAACTTCTCGTTAAAAACTTCATTCAAATTCTTCTTCTTCTTTGTCCAATCCTTGCTATTAGCCTCACCCTTTTTCTTCGTACGTTTAAAATTCTTGTAGGGGTCGAGGGAAACACTTCTTGAACGATTATGTGGTGGCTTCATCTCTTCTCTTGGAACAAACTTTGAACGATCTCGTTGTGGTCTCAACTCCACTTTTGGCTCGTTTTTAGGCACGTTAAACTTCATGGGCAATCCAACATCAAATGCCTCGACATTATCAAACTCTTTGATCATGTCGATGCTTAGGAGCTCATTCATGCAAGAATCCACTAAATCAACAGTAGAACATTCGTCCTTTATAAATGGTGTAGGAGTCTTGTGAATATCTTGAAGTGAAAACGTCACTGTTTCGCCTAAAACGGACATAGTCGCCCTTCCCTTGTTTACGTCGATCACCGTGCGCGTTGTAGACATGAATGGACGTCCTAACAAAATGGTGTATTCTCGTTTCTCGCTTTGTACATTACCAACATCCATAATGACAAAGTCAACCGGCACTACTAGCTTGTCTACTTGTACTAAGACATCTTCCACAATCCTCAAAGGTAGCCTTATCGTTCTATCCGCCAATTGTAACCTCATCATTGTCGGTTTCAGTGGTCTTAGGTCAAATTCCTTGTAAATTTAGTGGGGCATCGAATTTATGCTAGCTCCAAGGTCAAGCATTCCCTGTGTCGTTTGTCCATTCCCGAGAGAAATAGTTATGCGAAAACTCCCGGGATCCTTTTCTTTGGGTGGCAATGGTGTCTTAAATATGTCACTAACCTCCCTTATCAGAGCCACATGTTGATTTGCAGCCAAACGCCTTTCCTTTGATGCTAGCTCCTTGAAAAACTTCACAAATGCTGGCATTGTCTTTATCACCTCTATCAAGGGAAGTTTAACATTGACATTTTTCAATAAGTTATATAGCTCCATGAATTTTTTATTCTCCTTGGCCGGACGTAGGCAACTTGGGAAAGGAACGTGATCATAAACAGTCAACTTCTTTGGTGGTGCATTTAAGGAATCAATGGTATACTCAGTTGCTGTCGAGTTCGGCCCCGAAATATTTGGATTTGAAGATTTATGCATTAGATTGTCCGATTTGGTTGCATCTACTTGTGGTTGGGTCTCGGCCTCTTCCTTGTCTTCCTCCTTTTCTAGCTCAATGCCGTTATCCACTACTTTTCCGCTTCTCAGCACATGAATAGCCAAGGCGTGTTCTGTTTGGCTTGGAAAAGTATTTTTCTACTTCTTCAATGGCGCCATGTCAGTTGCCAATTGTCTTACCACTATCTCCAATCTTCTTAGTCCTGATGAATTTTCAAGAGTTCTCTTTGCCATTTTAGTCATTATCGTTNTTATTCTCCTTGGCCGGACGTAGGCAACTTGGGAAAGGAACGTGATCATAAACAGTCAACTTCTTTGGTGGTGCATTTAAGGAATCAATGGTATACTCAGTTGCTGTCGAGTTCGGCCCCGAAATATTTGGATTTGAAGATTTATGCATTAGATTGTCCGATTTGGTTGCATCTACTTGTGGTTGGGTCTCGGCCTCTTCCTTGTCTTCCTCCTTTTCTAGCTCAATGCCGTTATCCACTACTTTTCCGCTTCTCAGCACATGAATAGCCAAGGCGTGTTCTGTTTGGCTTGGAAAAGTATTTTTCTACTTCTTCAATGGCGCCATGTCAGTTGCCAATTGTCTTACCACTATCTCCAATCTTCTTAGTCCTGATGAATTTTCAAGAGTTCTCTTTGCCATTTTAGTCATTATCGTTCTCAATTCTTTCATATCATCTCGAAATCCCTTAATTTCCTCCTGAACATGTGTTAGGCTGTCTCGGTTTCGAATAGTTTCGGCGACTTGGTTTTGCTGCCAGACTAAAAGTTGATCAGTCGACTGAACTGTAGTAGGTGTTTGCCCTTGCACTTGGAAATTATTCGGAGGTGGTGCTTGCATATATGGTAGTCTTTGCCCGGGATGTTGTTGGTTCGAATAATACTGGATGGCATTGATGTCCACTCGTTGTTCGTTGTTGGTTGGACACATATTTTCTAAGTGTTCGGGAGATCCACATTTGTCACATGTCGCTACAGTCTCCTTTGAAGAAACTTGGTTCGTTCGTGGGGCTCTCGATGCTGCTAATTCTTCATTAAGTACTTCCATGATCATCTCCTTGATCGTTTGACCATCTCTCACCAAAACCTTAACCCCTTCTTCTTTATCTGTCTCGATGGTGGAGACTTCATTTACCTTCAATTTACGAGGTCGTGAGTTGGTTTGTCTTGACTTCTCGCCTTGCTTCTCCAACACTCGTCTCGCCTCGGTGGCCGTCAAATCTCTGAAGTTTCCCCCTGCTGCTATCTCTACTTCTCTCTTTCCATTGTCCAACAACCCATCAAAGAAAAGTTGGTTCGTCATTTCGGGGGAGTAGTTATGGTGGGGACAATCTTGCAAAAGCATCTTATAATGCTCCCATGTTTCATGAAATAGCTCCCCCTCCAATTGTTCAAACGTAGCTATTTGCCTTCGAATATGCCCCATGGTTTGTGCTGAATAGTATTGATTTAAGAACTTCTCGCTTATCATCTCCCAATCAGTTAATGATCTTGGTTCTAACTATAGTAACCAAGTCTTCGCCTTGTCTTTCATGCTATAGGGGAAGCAGATCATTTGCATCTCCTCCCGGTTAAGGCCATGACCTACAAATCTTCCTACTTCATCGATAAAGTAGTTAAAAAATGCCAAAGGATCTTCATGGGCGTTTCCGTGAAAGGTCGGAAGTAAATTAAGTTTATGCGATTTAATCTCTACTCCCCTCGCAGTTGGTCTAAGAACAATAGCAGACCCATAAGGCACAACCTTCGGACGTGCCAAATCACGTTGTCTAGGTGGTTGAGCGTGTCTCGGTGCTCTCTCTCGATGATAGGTAGCCTCATAATCTCCTTCGTAATCTTGGTCATCGAACCTTTCATCTACAAACTCTCGTCGAGGGATTGGTCCGTCAAGATAATCTTCAAACACTTCATCATCATGTTGAGCGTTCCTTCCTCTATTTCCTTGTCTTAGTTGTAGCGGGGACCGATTGTTTGGTGGTTGAATGTGACCTACAAGGTATCGAGGCTCGCTTCCATACTCTCCCCGACGTCTTCGTGGAGGTTGGAAAGGTAGCTCATTGTTTAATGCATCGAACAACACATTGTGATCATCCTCATGATTCGCTCTTCTAGCCATATCTTCGGGAATTTTGTCGCACACGAAATCAGTTGCTGTTGAAGAATCGTCCTCGGGAATAAAAACGGGTTTTGGTCTTGGTGGATTTGAACGATGGATGTTGTCAATGAAAGGTGTAACGCCCCGATTTCACTTTATTCAAAATAGGATTTATATTTAAGAAAAATATGATGAAACCTTGGCGTCACAATAAATGTCAAGACTTTCAAACTTAACGCAGCGGATATAATCATAATATAAATAACCAAATCACCATCAAAGGAAATTTCGTAGAAAATAAGTTGACTGCAGCTAAAACGCGTCGGGATATACCCGATGACCCTTTTCCCTCGGTCACAGACACATTTGGTCTCTGGTTTTAATTCGTGGTTATAGCACGTCCGGGATAAACCCAATGACCCTTTTCCCCGGTCACAGACACTTTTGGTCTACGGCTATATTAGTTTTTGGAAATATAGAATTGCATGATACACATAGAACATAAATTTGAGTACATAAAATTTAACATAGGCAAGTCAGTGGTCCCTACCTCGTAAATATGTCGTGGAAAATTGAGTGGTATGCACGTAGTTGAAATCCTAAGTCCCCTTATTGCTCG
>BMAC01000574.1:455552-479202 GCA_014905375.1 Phtheirospermum japonicum | reverse complement strand
TGCACGTCGTCGCACGCTATCATTCGAAAGATTCTTTCGAGCGACCGAAACCACTCCTCCACTGCATCAGGTCCATCTCTCCCATTGAAAGTTGGTGGTCGGTACTGGCGGAACTGATCCACTGCTCTCGAGTTGTTGCCTCCATTCCCCAAACCGTTATCTTGAAGGCGTTGGAAGAAGTTGGTGAAAACCGTATCCATAGCCTCAACGGTCGTTTGGTCGAAGTGGGAAGGTTTTCTTCATTAACCCTATTCCCGCTTCTTTTTCCATTTGGAAACCTCTTCACGGTTTTCCTTGGGAGTTTCTTCTTTGGCTAAGCGCCACAAATGATGTTTTGGTCAACAAAATAACCTCATCGTGTCGACTTCCGAAAAACCATAAATAATGAAATCCTCCATGCCTTGGAGTGTCATCATACCAATAGCACCAACAACCATTCCCAATACAACACATTCACATCAAAAGCATCATCAACCATTCCCAAGACAATGCAATCATATCCAAAGTATAAACATCCATACCCAATACAATGCAATCATGGTATATCATGGAATGTAAATTAATGATTAAACAATTGTAATGAACTTTGGTACCTTGAGGATATTGACGAATGTTCAACGAGGAGGAAAACCGAGTATACAGAACCAATCAAAACCTTGGCTCTGATACCACCTTTGTAACGCCCGATTTCACTTTAGTCAAAATAGGATTTATATTTAAGAAAAATATGACGAAACCTTGGCGTCACAATAAATGTCAAGACTTTCAAACTTAACGCAGCGGATATAATCATAATATAAATAACCAAATCACCATCAAAGGAAATTTTTAATTAAAAACGCATTTTTATGTCTAGTTCAACTTTTATTTAAAACAATGAAACAAGTTTGGAAACACAAAACCAACATCAATATTTTTATTCCTCTACTCGTCTCCCATCCGATCGACATCTTCGTTCATACCTGGAAAAAATATCGTTGATTTGGGATGAGCTCAACGTACTCAATAGTTACACCGACTTAACCCATGCAAAATCATACAACTCAAAAATAGCACAAATGACCATAGAATTCATAGTTTTATCGTAGAAAATAAGTTGACTGCAGCTAAAATGCGCCGGGATATACCCGATGACCCTTTTCCCCGGTCACAGACACATTTGGTCTCTGGTTTTAATTCGTGGTTATAGCACGCCGGGATAAACCCGATGACCCTTTTCCCCGGTCACAGACACTTTTGGTCTACGGCTATATTAGTTTTTGGAAAAATAGAATTGCATGATACACATAGAACATAAATTTGAGTACATAAAATTTAACATAGGCAAGTCAGTGGTCCCTACCTCGTAAATATGTCGTGGAAAATTGAGTAGTATGCACGTAGTTGAAATCCTAAGTCCCCTTATTGCTCGTCACCTAATAAATTAGAAAAATATATTTAATTAGTATTTTTCATATTTAAATAGTAATAATAATAATAATAGTAATAATAATAACAATATTAATGGTAATAATAATAATACTAATAATAATAATAATGATAATATAAATAATAATAATAAAATAAAATGGACTGGAAAGTATTTTTATAAAATGTTTCAGGGGCTGGATCGAGGTTTTTAATAAATCGGAGGGTTGAAATTTGGCTCATTGGTAATCTGAGGGTTCAATTGAAAGGTAGCTAAAGGTTTGGGGGTCAATCTGGAATATTTGGGGAATGGGCTGGGTACAAAACCAATAGCCCAGCCCTAATTCGACATCAAACCAGCCCATGAATCCCTTTTTCAACCTGTCTTCTTCCCCTCATCCTTCCTTTCTCCCGAAAATCAGAAAATGGCAACAGCAATCGGCCACGGCAGTCGGCGCACGGCGCAGCAATCGGCGGAGGCAGGCGAAGTGGCCGACCATTCGGATGGCGGCGTGGGTGTCTGGCAGCAACCGACGAGGCTGCGCCCCTCTCCCCCTTTTCCGGAATCGACGGCGGTCCGGCGTTGGCAACGGCGCAGCATCGACGAAACGGTGGCGGTTGTGGTTGGAACCGGATGACGGCGTGGTTTGGCCCTTTCTGAACTCGGCCGTGGGTCAGTGGTATGGACGCGAAGGTCCTCTCCTCCTTAGTCTACGACTACAGCAGCCGTGGTTGGATCGTCCAGCTTCTCTTTCGGGCTTGGGCGTGCGGCGTTAGAAGGCAACTTGGGCTCGGTTGCGTGAGGTCGATGGGTGGCGGTGAAGTTGAAAAAATGGGGCTGCTGGGTTGTGTTCGGGTTGTTGTCGAGGTTGTTCGGGCGAGTTGGTGTACGGGTTTTTATTGGGCCGCAGCTGTAGTTTTCTGTGTTGTTGGCAGGGGTGATGGTTTGGGATTCGTGGCCGGGATGGTTGGCGACGGTTGATGCTTTGGCTGGTGTCGGGTTAGGATTGGTCGTGGTTTGCCTGTAGTTGAGTTGGACGGTGGTTGGACGGTGGTTGTGGCACGCACTTCGGCAGTAGGCGTGGAGATGGTGCTGTTGTTTGGTTTGGAACGGTGATCGTTTGGGTTTGTGGTTGGAATCGGCAGCCGATCCGGTTATGATGGCTGTCGTAATATGCCGTAATATGGATCAAACGATATACATTCTTGAAACATTTTTAGGAAAAACACAATAATAGACTTTTACCTGTTGCAGCTGTTTACAGAATGCTGAAAGTTGTGAAGGTTGGGGGTGATGATTGGGAACGGCTGGGGAAGAAAAATGAAATTTTGTTTATAAACTAAAGGTGGTTTTAAATTTGGAAGGTTAGGGTGGAATCTTGGTGGACTAGGCTAGCAATTGGGCTTCGATTGGGCTCGTTTTCAAGTTCGAGAATAAAACGATCCACTAGACGGCTTAAGTTTAAAACTAAAATAATTCCGCGAATGACCCAATAGTATTTTAAATTATTAAAAATAATTATAATATAAATAAATTATAATAATTTTAGAAATCGAAATTATTTCATAGACGACTCAATAGTAATTTAAATAAATAATTAAATTACTAAATAATTAAAATAATTTCTTAGAAATTGATAATATAATTTTATTTGAAAACGAACAATAAATTCGTTTAAATATAATTCCTAGATTATTAAAAATTAAAATAGGAATTCGTTTATGGCGACGAGCTTGGGACTAGAATTATATTTCTTTTTTGCATGATGATAAATAAATAAATAAATAAAAATGCATTGGATGTATGGATGTTACAAAAGGTGCAAGGTCGCGTTGAAGTGATCGCCTTCCTTGCATAAACTCAATAATACATCAACGTACCAAATGGCAAGGACCAAGCGCAAAAATAAAATAAATAAATAAAAATAAAAAGAAACTAATAATTTAAAACGAAAAACATCCTATATTCCTACTCGCTGCTTCCCCGGCAACGGCGCCAGAATTTTGAACCAAGCTTTTGTGCACCCCTTTTTAATAAATTAATTTAAAAGCACGTCAGTTTGCTCGCAAGAGTACGAGGTACTTGTAGGGTGATGAGTTTGACTCGAGTCGTATCTCTCGAGAAAACAACTATTCGGACTTTTGGATGTTTTTCTCAATTTACGAACTAGAATAAAATACATGTACATTTGGGGTTTTAAAAGATTTTGAATTGATCATTATAAATCAAAGCAGTAATTAAACTAAGGATAATTAAACTAATTATTCTAAACTATATTATCAACTACGAGCAATAATTAAATTATCAATAAAATGCAACCATGAATTAAACCTAATTAACGATTCTAAGAGCATGAATATAAGAAATTATCACTAAGCAAAGTATCATATGAATCTAAGAACGAACAACTAACATTAATCAATCGCATAAATAAACTAAAGTAATCCAATATCCAAGCATGAAATGATTAAACTAATTATTAAAACTAGAATTAACTAAGAAATTAACTAAGCAATTAACTACGAAATTAACTACGTAACTAGCTAAGAGTTTAGAGTACTTATTGTAACTAATAAAAGCAATGAAAAGCTCCGGCTATTCCGGAGTTGCACGTAGATCTTGGGCGAAGATTGAATCCCGAACGTGAATTCGATGTTTTGGACGCGTTGTTCTTCGATCCTTGATCTCCGTCTTCAAATCTCGTTATGAGATGTGGAATTATGTTTATTATAAGCTAAAATACCCTAGGAGGTCGTATCTTCTCTGAAAAACCGAAATATGGAGGGTATTTATAGATATAAAAAGTCTTGGCGCGCACGAAACCCTAAGATCGCAAAATTGGGTCGTCGCGTTGACGGTGCATCGACCGACGCAGGCTGGGTCTCGGCGTTGACACAGACTGGGTGTGCGCGTCGGTTGGGCAGGTGCGTCGACTGACGCGTTCTTGGATCGACGCCTCATAGAGTTGCATCGACCTTGCGTCGACCGATGCCTCTTCAATCGACGCTTCAGAATGTTGCGTCGGCTGGGCGACGATCACCGCGCATCATGGCTCGCATCGACGGAGCGTCGATGCTTGAGGCAATCGTCGCGACAGACAGTCCATCTCAATTTCTCGATCTTTTTGCTACTCGTTCACCGGAAAGCTCGTTCTCCTATTCTTGAACATCGAACTTCATCTATTACGCGCTGAACTCTTCCGGTTACTTAGCTGTAAGGTGAAAAACAACAAAATATCACCTATTTGCATCAATTATGATTAAAATACGGTAAAATAAGCTGGGATCATAAAAATACGAAATTACGCTTAAATCATCCAACTTATACCAAAGACAAATAGAAAAACGAACTAAAAAACTAATAAAATAAAGACAAATCTACGTAAATCACACGTCAGACCCGTTCAATACTACATTCAATACTCTTGAGACTATGACCGAAGGGATAAGCACTAACATGGGGCAACTATAAAGCGATGACACTATGCTAAATCAAGCGAATGAGGAAGAAAAATTGTCGAGCCAAACTTCGCATCCTCTTGCGGTCATGGTCCTTGGAAGTGGTGGGGTGGTTGATAATACGGTTGTCCCGCTGTCCGACGAGGAAGTGATTTCCATTCTGAATGCTCTTACCCCTCTTGATTCCACCCCCGTGGGACCCACTTTGTCAAAGGCACTTCTCGATGGCCTACGAAAATCCTCGAATTCCTACAAGCCACTTACTTCTAAGGTCCCTATGCCTTCTCCATCACGCTTATGTTTCGAGGATTGCTTACATATGGATGTGATCTGAGATCTGGTCGAACAAGTTTTTTGGAGGTAAGGAGCATTGAGGATGAGTTTGACCCGGAAGTTTGTGTTGAAGGTTGTGGTGAAAGGAATGAGACCCTTGTTCGTAACGATGATTCTATTATGCTTAAATGTGCCAAAGGTTTGTGTGAGAAAGATTGTTTATGTGTCGTTGAGGGCAATGATGAAATTTTAGAGGGGGAGCTGGATTTTGTTGATGATAGGAGTGAGAAGCTTGAAGATTATCTTGAGGTGGATATTGTTGATGATAGGAGTTAAAATCTTGAAGATTATCTTGAGGGGATCATTGGATTATTTTAATTATCGCTCAATGAAGACGAGAGGAGGCACAAGCCCGAGCTTAAGCCTCTCCCATCCTACCTCAAGCATGTCTATTTGTAGGAAAAGGAGAGCAAGCCGATTATCATCTTTGACAATTCGAATCAAGAAGAAGAAGAAGAGAAGTCGATTGAAGTGCTTAAAGTTCATAAGGGTGCTATTGGTTGGAGACCTGGAGATATTAAGGGAATTAGCCCCTTGACTTACATGCATACGATCATTTTGGAGGATATGCCAATCCTTCTCAAGAATCCAAAAGGCGTTTGAATCCAAATCTTAAGGAGATAGTGAAAGTCGGGATATGGAGATTGTTGGGGGAAGGCTTGATGTTTGTAATTTCCAAAAGTGAGTGGGTGAATCCCGTTTACATAGTACCAAATAAGAGCAACATTACCGTTGATGAGAACGAAAAAAGAGAGTTGTTGGCCACGAGGGCTACAACAGGATAGAGGATGTTGATCTATTTTAAGAAGTTAAATGCGGCTACCAAGAGATATCATTTCCCTCACCCGTATATCGACAAAACATTGGATAAGATAGCTGACCATTATTCATATCGTTTCTTCGATGAGTTGTCGGGTCAATTTAAAACCATAATTCTACCTGAAGATCAAGCCAAGATGACTTTTACTCGCCCGTTTAGGATGTTTGCTTTTCATCAAAGACCATTTCCATTACACGATGCCCCGAGAGTAGTTCAAAGATTGGACCCTCCTGACAAGGAGGTTGTTTCTATGGTAGATCCTCCCGTCTTGACTTCTTCATGACAAGAAGGGAGTTCATCAAGCTAATGACGTTAAAAAAGCTCTAGTTTGGAGGCAACCCATGTTCTTTTCGTTTATTTCTTTCTTTCTTACTTTCTTGTTATATAAAGATCCAAAAACATTCGAAAAATTAAATAATTTTGTGTTGTCTTTTGGTTCTTTTTAACCCTTGGTTTTGTTTTGTTTTGATTTATGTGCATATCTTCTTGTGTTTTTGATTTTGTGTGATTTTATTTTATAATGTTTTGTTTTCCGACTCTAACCTTGGTCGATTTAATAAGATGGTAGCGTTCATGGAGCCGGGAGAAACAAGCCATGCTCGGTTTTTACTTGAATTACTTGTATGCTTAAGTGGACCCCAATGAGCTCGACCCAAACTCGCTTAGTTAAGGAAGCTTCTATCTCACCCTCCTTTTACTTGATTTTCATTAAAATGCAATAAAGGCATTGCATGATCTAAGTGTAGGGTAGGTAGGTGATTAGGGTCCGGGTGTCACAAAGCATGATTTGTCTTTCTTAACTCGAGCCTTGGCGAAGAGATGCATTCTTGGCGAAGTGACGCTTACTAATTGCACATTTATATGGTTGAGTCGTTTTGTGTCTTTTGTGTCTTTATTACATTGTTAAGCAATCACCATATTCTTGAAAGTTTGAATAGTTTACTTGTCGGGTTCTTGCATGTATATGACCTCTTGTGCAAGGAGTTGAATTTTTGTGCTTCGTCCAAAATTCGCAAATATATATATATATATATATATGATCAACATTTACTCGTGAAAAGATTTCAACGTTCTAAAAGCTCTTTTGACTTTGTTTCTAAAATCCAGTGCAAACTAGTGAGTAGCCTTGTGTGAATTGTCAGTCTTGCTTGCATTTTTATGTAAATTTCATTGAGGAGGCTTGAATTTGCTCGTACATGATTGAATTTGGAAATGACCTCGAGGCACAAATATCACCCTTATTCCGGCCATATCCAGATATATAAGCTACTTAAATATCCCAAATGAGCCCCCTTGAGCCTATACCCCATTTCTTGTTAGCCGAGCTCCATTTTAGCTCTTATATCTTCATAAATTATGAGGAGAGAGTGTATGTTGTTAGTTGACTAGAAATGTGTGGGAAATCAGTTTTGGGTTTAGGGTTTTGAGTTACATATATATACAAAAAAAGAAAAGAAAAAAAGAGATCAACAAATAAACTCCAACACAAATCACGAAAAGTGATAAAGCGTGCGTTCAAGCGAAAAAACTAATGTTTTAAAAGACTAAGTTTGGTAAAAAGAAGCAAATTCAAAAAGCTTCTAAGTGTTGTGAGATAAAGTCAGAAAAGTGTGTGAGTGTATGAAAGGGTTTCGAATGAGAGTTTGGTAATTTAGGAAGGGTGAAGCGATCATAAGCTTCGAGTTTTAAAAATTAAGGTTTCGTGTGTTATTGATCACGTTTGATCATATGTTAGCCACTCTATCCATATATTCCATACCTTACCAAAGAGCCAACATTACAGCCCAAAATAAAGACCTATTTCGATTCTTGTTTGGTCATGTACAATGGGCGATTTTGAGTTTCCGATTTTTGAGATCTTGACAAAGTGCATGCATCGACCGACTTGAGCGTATACACGTCCCATATAAACAAACACTTTAGGAAATTGAGCGGACACCCTCAAAACCCTATTCGAGAGGACCCAAATTGAAGCCAAGACGTGTCATAATCGGTGCCAAGTGCAAGCCCCTAAATGGCCAAACATTCTGGAATGCTAGCCAAGGCATGCCACGCCACGCAAAATCCCACACCAGGCCCCTTGGCGCATGCTGGCGCTCGCCAGTGCACGCCTAACTGCGCTCCAGCGCAAGCCAACCTGCATGCCAGCCCTTGCCAGCACTCCTTGGCGCAAGCTGCACGCCAACCTTCACGCCAGCCCTTTCCATCACTCCTTTGCTCAAGCTGCACGCCAACCTGCATGCCAGCCCTTGCCACCACTCCTTGGCGCAAGCTGCATGCCAAGGCTGCCGCCAACCTGCACGCCTGTGCCTATGCCAATGCCAAACCCAGCATCAAACCTCAAGCAAAGGTGCCAATCCAGGTCAAACCTAGGAAAATAAAGCCTTTAAGGCTAATTTGACCCATTTAGCCCCAATAAAACCTAGTATAAATAGGACTTTTTCTGATTAGCAAAAGACCCACTCTCCTCCCAACCCTTGCATGGGTTTGGGATTAAATTTCTCTCTCTAGATCTTAGATTTAATTTTAAGCTTTCCTTGAGTTTGTAAGCTCAAAAAGAATTCAAGTCATCACTTGGATTTTATTTTTTGCTATTTCATTCAAGTTTGTTGTTCCTTTCCTTAATTCAAGTAAGCTTTCATTTAATTTCATGCTTTTCCTTTAAGTTTCATGCTTGTTCTTCAATTTATGCAATGTCTTAGCTCTTAGATTTATTGTTAGATCTTGTGACTACTTATGGAATCTAGGTGAGTGACACACCAAGATCATAGATCGAGTCCTTGATCATTTTTATTTTGAGTATTTCATATGCTTTAATTTGGATTTTATTTTCATGCATGGTTTTATGTTGAATCCTAGAACTACTCTTCGTTTCTTGTTACTTTTCGTAAAGATTTAAACTTTCACGTCAACTTTTATTACTCTTTCCATTGATGCTTTTGATTTTCGTTAATTTGCATTATTTGAGTTTTTATGATCATGCATGAATAGTTGTACCTTAGGTTTTCATGCTTGTACTTGGTGAAACTTTGCTTTCGTTGCTTATTTTCATTAATACTTACAATTTCCATTGGGCACACACACGAGGCATCCGAAATACTTGCATTTACGTTTCATAGTTAGTCATAATCTTAGTTTTTCTTAGTTTATTTTTGTTTTCCTTTAATTTTCTCAAGCTACAAACACGTAGATCTCTATGATCAATCGAATTCCGATAATATCAAGCCACACGAACCTTATCTATACTACACCACCAAAACTTTTCTCTTCACCACACAGGAAGTAAACCCATTTCTAGATAACTTTATTAAATGAATTGAGATGATCACTGGTTACAAGTTGAGTGTGGATGAGAGTCCCCACACGCGCGCCACCACCACCCGGACGGACGGCTCAGCTCGGGCTCGTTGTTCCCATTTCGCGCCACGTGGTTTGTGATTTGTGGCCCATGGCATGTCCTTACTGGGCTTGGGCTTTATGTTTTGAACTTTTTCCAAAACCTTCTAGTATTTTATTGTAGAGTAAGATTAAGAGTTTGACTTGTATCAGGAATCCTAATTCCTGCGATTTACTTCCTTGTTTAAGGATTATCTCTCAACATAAATACTACCCCACACCCAGTGTAAATTCATACATACAAAAATCATCAGCATTCAAGCATCTCATATTTTTCCTGCCTGTCTCACATATCATATAGTCTGCAGTTAGAGTTTGCTTGGTTGTATGCCCAGTTCTTGTTCACTAGGGTGACTGGATTGTCTGCTCCTTCCAGCTTCGCTGTCATTGTATCTTTGAAGATTCGTTGCCATAGATCTATAAGCACTGAGTACAGGGCAACAAGTATCTTAAGGAAAGATTTTACTTGCCTCAACACTTTTTCTATTTTTTTTTATTTATTGTTGTTTATTATAAATCTCTGTTAGTTCAAAATTTCCCCCACTGTTATCTCAATTCTATTATTGCATCCCCAATAAGCTTAAGATTCTAGTTTTTAATTTGAACAAATGGATAGCAGATCTGCTTTGAATAACTCGACATTGCTTGCTTCAACCAACGCGACTGCACCTCCTCTAACAAGTTCAACCATGCCTGCATAGACGAACTCTTTTATGACCTTGACTGGATATGGTTCAATTTTTTGGCACCTTTTACCGGCGTATCAAATACTTCTATGCCACATATCTTCACATCTGGATCATGTTCTATTCCCGTTGGTTCTGCAATACCTGCTTCTATTTCTTCCCATGTTAAACATCTGAAAAATCCAATGGAAGTAATTTTAAAACCTCATAGCAAAAGATGGATTTTTATTTAACCACTTTAAACTTGTCTCGGTACATAGCCGAGGATGCACCTGTTGTGATTTCAAACGATACGAGTTTCGATCGTAGAGTTGATCTTGATGCATCGACCCAAGGGGACTATCTATGCATGCATTATCTCTTGAATGGATTAGATAATGGTATGGGATGTATAGTTCGATCAAAAGTACTACTAAGGAACTCTGAGTTTCCTTTGATAATGAGTACAAGATCGATGATAATGGCACTAAAATGTTTATTGTCGGGCGGTTTTTGGAGTTTGTCGTGATAGACTTTAAGATTGTGATGAGTCAACTACAAGATTTGCAAATGATTGGCAAAGCATACTATCCGAAGGTATACATATCTGTGAAAACTTTCAAGTGGCAGCTATCGTTGATAAGCTACCACCAAGTTTGAGAGACTTCAAGAACTATCTAAAGCATAAGCGAAAGAAAATGACTTTAGAGAATTTTATTGTCAAATCTCAAGTCGAGGAATGTAATCAATAGTCTACTGTAAAGTATAGAAAGACCTCAATGATGGAGGCAAAGGCTCACTTGGCTGAAGCCGATTCTGGGAAGAAATGAAAGTACCAAGGCCATGGAAAGGTAAGGCGAATCAGAAGAAGGCCAAGAGGTCTGAAGGCAACTGTCATAATTGTGGTAAGACTAGGCACATGAAAAGGGATTGCCGAAAATTTCTGAAAGAGAGTCGGAATGTTGCTAACATCGTTACTAATGGTATGTTTGAGCTAGATCTCTATGCAGTGGTGTTGGAATCTAATCTCGTAGGTAATCCAAGAGAGTGGTTCATCGATACTGGAGCTACTTGTCATGTGTGTTCTGATCGGGGTGTGTTTTCTGATTATACCCCAATTATTGAAACAAATATCCATATGGGAAACTCCTCTACTGCTGAAGTTGCTAAAATTTGTAAGGTGTTGATGAAGATGACGTTCGGTCTAGAGCTTACTTTGAAAGAAGTGCTGCATATTGCAGATATTGGGACAAATCTTATTTCTGAGTCACTGCTTGTCTAGCATGGGTTTAAGCTAGTTTTGAGTCTAGTCAGTTTGTGCTTACTAAGAGTGGAAAGTTCTTTGCTAAGGGTCACCTTGAGAAGGGACTATTTAAGTTGAATGTAATGGCCAAATGCCCAGTTATTAATAATGAAGTTATTGCTTATTCTTATAGCATTGAGTCTTATGATTTGTAGCATGTTAGAATTGGACACATTAACATGAAATCAATAAAAGAAATTGGCAAATATGTATTTACTAAATAATGTGGAGTTTGACCCAAAACAAAAATGTGAGATTTGTTTTGAAGCAAAAATGGCAGGAACACCTTTCCATTCGGTGAAAAGGAGTTTTAAACCTATAGAATTTGTTCACACTGATATTTGTGATATGAAACTTGTGCAAACTAGAGGGGGTAAAAAGTACTTCATTGCTTTTATTGATGACTGCACAAGATATTGTTATGTTTATTTGTCAAAAGGCAAAGACAAAGTAATTGATGCTTTCAAAACTTTCAAGAGTGAAGTTTAAAATCAATTGAACACTCGAATAAAGGTAAATCAAAGTGATCGAGGTGGGGATTATGTTTCACCATTTCAAGAGATATGTGCTGAATATGGCATAATTCATCAAACAACTGCTCCATATTCACCTCAGTAGAATGACATCACTGAATGCAAGAATCGAATCCTGAAGTAAATGATGAACGCTATGTTAATTAGTTCAAGGTTACACCCAAATATGTGGGGGAAAGCGATCCTTTCCGATAACTAAATTCTGAATCGGGTGCGTCAAACGAGAAAGGAAAAAACTCCATACGAGTTATGGAAAAGTAAAGCTTCTGCTTACTATTACCTTAAAGTGTGGGGGTGTTTGGCTAAGTTATGAGTCGAGCCGAAGCAAGTGAAGATAGAACCTAAAATAGTCGATTGTATCTTTATTGGGTATGCACATAATAGCACTGCATATAGATTCCTAGTACACAGATCTGATATACATGATGTGACTGAAGGAACAACCATTGAGTCAATGAATACAATATTCTTTGAACACATATATCCTTGCAAAGGAAATGGTGATTGTTCTAATAAGAGATCTCGTGATACTGAAGCAATACCTCTTACAGTATAAGATGAATAACCATGGTGATGATGAAAAACTGGCGCACTAAAAGGGATAGGACTGCTAAAACATTTGGTCCGAATTTCATGATCTATTTGTTATATAACGAACCTCGTACAATTCGAGAAGCCTTGTCTAGTCTTGATGCTCCTATGTGGAAGGAAACCATCAATGCTGAGATTGATTTAACTATGCAGAATCATACATGGGATCTGACTGATCTTCCCCATGGTAAAAAACCCTAAGGATACAAGTGGGTCCTAAGGAAAAAGTATAAAGCTGATGGCTCAATTGATAAGTATAAAGCTAGGCTGGTATCCAAAGACTTTCAATAAAAAGAGGGATATGACTTCTTTGCTACTTACTCACCTATAACTAGAATTATTTTTAATTAGGGTGATTTTTGCTATTGTTGTACTACAAAATCTTGAATTTCACCAAATGGACGTCAAAACTGCATTTTTGAATGGTGATTTAGAAGAAAAGATTCATATGGAACAACCTGAAGGGTTTGCGGTTCTTAGTCAAGAGAACAAGGTGTGTAGACTTATTAAATCGTTGTATGGGTTGAAATAATCAACGAAGAAATGGCATGTCAAGTTTGACATTGTGATGATGTCAAATGGCTTTCGAAATAATGAATGCAATAACTGTGTTTACGTTAAGAGCACACTTACCACTTTTGTCATTCTTTGTCTTTACGTTGATGACATGTAGATATTAAGTAGCTCTTGTGATATAATCACAAGTATTAAGAACATATTAAAAGAAAACTTTGATATGAAAGACATGGGTTTAGCCGATGTGATCCTTAGTACCAGGATCATAAGAAACTCAAACGGCATACTCCGTTCTCAGTCCCATTATGTGTAAAGCGTACTGAAAAGGTTTATTGCATTTGAATGTGAAATGGTTAAAACTCCATTTGATTATAACCCTCGTTTGGTGAAAAACAAAGGTGATCTAGTGATTCAAATGGAATATCCAAGGATCATTGGAAGTCTCATGTATCTTGATAATCGTACCAAACCGGATCTAGCTTATTCAGTAAACAAACTAAGTAGGTTTACAAGTAATCCAAACAGTGACCACTGGAAAAGGTTAGCTAGAGTATTATGATACTTGAAGTATACCCTGAGTTATGGGATGCATTATACGAGATATCCAGAAGTACTAAAAGTGTATTGTGATGCTAACCGGATATTGGATTCTTAGGATTCACACTTTAGTGGGTATGTTTTTACCATTGGTGGCGGTGTTTGGAGGTCCAAAAAGAAAACATGCACAGATCCACCATGGAAGTAGAGTTTATAGCTGTGGATAAAGCTGGTAAGAGGCTAAGTGGCTTTGAGATTTTCTCGAGGACATTCCATGTTGGAGGAAGCCAGTTTTAATGATTATGATACACTGCGATAATCAAGCTGTTATCACAAGGGCTTACACTGAAATGTGTAACGGTAAATCACGACATATTCATCAGAGACACAATAGCGTTAGAGAATTGATCTCAAGAGTTATACTATCCGCTGATTATATGAAGTCAAAGGAAATTTTAGTGGACCCATTTACAAAGATCTTAAACTGATATCGATTCCATACATTGGTAGAGGGAATGGGGGTAAAACCCATAACTAAAGAATGGTCTTTAGTGGACACCCAACCATGATAATTGGAGATCCCAAGAACTTGGTTTAATGGGACAACTAAACTATAGAATGTTCAGTTCTAAATACTTGTTACCTAACTATTAGCTAACCCATACCTAGAGAGTATAACCAAGTGATATGCCTGCTAAAAGTGGTGAGGTTAAGTCTAAGACTTTTAATGACAATCTATACCTATTAAGGTGGAGTATTGGAGGGTACTTCTGATAGACTAGGTCACCTATTTAAGTGCAGAGGAGTGGACTCCTTGACCGAAATAATTAAGAATCTCAAGGGTGTTGACACTACTTTAAGAACTTGAGAAGTGGTGTACACGTTGTTATGTGAATATCATTGTCTTGGTATACTCATAAGCGAAATAATCCAATAACACTGTCAACTAGGCCGTGGGTATATCCAATTGTAATTCACTAAGGAGGGTTCAAAGCCAAAAGCTACTTGATTATATGTAATAATGTTTCTGCAGAAACTGAGCAAATGAGTCACAAGTATCATACATTGATTTGCACTCATGTGGGGGATTTTTGGGGAAAAAGGGATTCGGGAAGTTATTTTTGGTAACTTTGTCTCAATATTCCAAAAGTCTAAAGTTTATTATTTTCAAAAATGAGCTTCGCATTCTTAATCTACGTTACGAGTAGATGAATATGGTATATTCACTTTCACAAATCCGAGTTCGGATGAGTGAGAAATAAATGACCAGAGTTCGACATTTGAGAAGTGAATTTGGAAGTTGAATAGAGAGTGGGATTTTCATTTGGGAAATGGATAGTCCCACATAGGAAGGATACCCATTTATAGATAGATTTATTAAATGAAGTGATATGGACATTTGTTACAAGCTGAGTGGGGATGGGAGTCCCCACACGTGTGCCACCACCACCCACCCGACCGGCCGGTGTTTTGCATGTAATTGTTGTGTTTTTCCTTCTATTTTTAGTTAGAGTTTTATGTTGATTTTAGTAGTTTTTAATATAATTTTATTAAGTTTTTATGTGGTTTTTCTTTTTTTGTTGTTTTTCACTTGACTTGTTAATTTTACGTTTATTTGGGTTAAATGGTTTCAATTAATTGGAGGTTTGGTGTAATTTTGGATTTTTATGTTTAAAATTCCTATTTTTATAGGTAAAGGCATTGAAGGCCAAAAATACTAGCCAAGGCAAAGCCAAACTCCAAGCCAAACTTGAACCCAAGAGAGGCTTAAAAACACCCAAACTTTCTAGAATACTTGCCAACTCGCGCCACCACTTGCCAAGATAGCTGCCAGCGTCTGGCGCTTGCCACAGAACTCGCCAAGCTCTTTGCCAAGCACCCGCTGGAACTTGCCAGGATGCTTGCCACAGTACTCGCCAGCATGCAAGAATGCGGTCAAATCCCGGTCAACACGGTCAAAATTGGGTCAAACCCAGGATTTTAAAGGCTCTAAGGCTATTTTGGCCCATTTAAACCCAATTAAATTAGTATAAATAGACTACAACTCTCATTTTCTCCCAACCCAAGCATGGGTTTGGGGATTAAAAAAATCCTCTCTCTAGTTTTTAAGATCTAATTTCTCTCTCTTAGGTTTTAGATTCAATTTCAAGCTTTGATGTAATTTCTTTTCTAGATTTAGATTTACTTTCATGCTTGGTTGGGTTTGTAAGCCTAAGAAGAATCCAAATACTCCTTTGGATTGTTACTTTTGATGCAATTACATTCAATCTTTGTTTCATTTCCTAATTCAAGTAAGTTTCCTTTCAATTTCATATTTTATGCTTTAATTCCATGTTTGTTCTTCATTTCCATGCTTGTTCTTCATTTCCATGTTTGTTCTTCATTTTATGCTTTTTGTCTTAGCTACTTGATTTCATGATGAAACATGTGAATTGACTATGGGTTCTAGTTGAGTGACACATCTAGACTATAGATCGGGTCCTTGATCGTCTTGATTTTGAGTTTTTCCATTGCTTTATTTTGAATTAAATTTCCATGCATAGTTTTAGCTTAAATCCTAGATCTAGACTTCGTTGCTTGTTATTTTCTTTAAAGTTTTAAACTTTCCCGTCAATTTTTATTGCTTTATCCATTCATGCTTTCAATTTTTGCTAATTTTCATTATTTAGGATTTTATGCATAGTTGTACCTTGTGATGCATGCTTGTACTTGGTGAAACATTGCATTTTCTTGCTTATTTTCATTATTGCTTTGCATTTCCATATTGAGGCATACGATGAGGCATTCTACCCACTTGAAATTTCAATTCCTAGTTTAGTTTAGATATTTTAATTGCTTTATTTTCATTTTCTTTTACTTTTCAAAGTTTGAAACACATTGATTCTCTCAATTGGATCGAATTCTGATAATACCGAGCCATGAACCCGTTGATATATTTTCAACACCACTAAAACTATGAAGACAAAATGGCACCGTTGCCGGGGATCGAACCCAGGTCACCCGCATGATAGGCGGGAATACTCACCACTATACTACAATGACAAAATGGCGCCGTTGCGACTCGGCTTGGTTAAGGCTTTTGATTTATTTGTAATTTCATTGTGTTTATAGCTTCTTTTTTATTTGAATTTTTTGTTTAGTATGCAAGGCTCTTATAACTATGGTGGATACATTCCCAACATGGGAGGGCATGGTGCAAACTATGTTGGGAATGAGATGTATAATGGATTTGGCAACGTGGGAGGGCATGGTGCAAACCACGTTGCCAATAGTGGATTCGGCTATGGTCAACCCAACATGGGAGGGCATGGTGCAAACCATGTTGGGTCGAGCGGCTTCTTGGGTTCAAACGATTCATATGGAGGTTACGGAGCCCCTACTCCTCAAATTCCGAGCATGTGTAACGGGGTCTTTGTTAATTCAAATGGAATCGTTGGTAACCAAAATCCGAATTCCACTCCTTATGGTGGCTATAGTGCTCCCACTCCCTATCCGAATATATATATTGGTGGCTTTGAGAGTCCCGGCTCATTTGGAGATTCTCGTTCTTCCAATTTCAATAAAGCCCCGAGTGGTTCCACTACTAAATCCCAAGCTCTCGAGGCATATGATCGCTTTGGAGGTTTTATCTCCGATGCACCCCCCGTTCTCACTATGAGAGACTTTAGTAGACCCTTTGTGGGGGGATTTCCTCTTGAAGAGCCACAATCTCCTCCACCAACACATGAGGTGTTTCCACCCTTATCATCCAAGGAGTTTGAGTTGGTTACGAAAATTGCGCCATTGAAGGCTCAATCGCTCAAATGTCTAGCCCTGGACTGACTCCTCCTTGTGCGGGACCCGATTGTCCTACTCCACCGCCGCCTCACGATCCTCTGGTTACTTATCTCATCGACCCCCTACCTTCGCCTACTTTCCCGGTCCCGTTCCTTGAAAAGTGTGGGGTGGTTGATTTGGTTATCTCACCGACGGAGGAGGCCGTGGTTTCGGTTCCGAGTGTTTTTACCCCTCTTGACCCCTTACCTTTCACTTCGACACAATCTTGCGAAGAGTGGGTGTATATGGACTTCATCAAGGACACGGTCGAACGAGTTTGTTTGGAAGAGAAGAGCAATGAGGAGGAGGTTGGCCCGGATGTCGATATTGAGGGATGTTGTGAGTCTGAACCCCTTGTTCTACATGATGAGTCTATTGTGCCTCTATGTGTCCTCGATTTGTGTGTCAATGACTCTCGGTGTGTCGTTGAGGGCAACGACGACTTTTTAGAAGGGGAGGTGGAGGTAGTTGATGATAAGATTGGAGAATTTGAAGATTCACTTGGGGTGGAGATTGTTGATAATATGATTGGAAAGCTTGATGATTATCTTGAGGAGGAAGAGGTGAGCAAGCCAATTATCATCTTTGATAATATGAGATATGCAATGCGCCGAGGACGTTCCAAGGAATGGATCCTCCCGACAAGGAGGAGATTGTCTTGGTGGACCCTCCCGTTATTTTTCCACCTTGATCAAAAAGAGAGTACGTCAAGCTAGTGACGTAAAACAAGCGCTTCTTGGGAGGCAACCCAAGTTCTTTCCATTTCTTTCTTTCTTTCTTTCTTTTATTGAAAAATCCAAAAACATTCAAAAATTCAAAAAGCCAAAAAAAATTGAAAAATTGAAAAACAAACAAAAAAATATTTTGTTGAAGTTCATGTACATATTTCCTTGTGTTTTTTATTTTGTGTGATTTTCTTTTCTAGGTTTTGTTTTCCGACGATGACCATAGGACGATTGGTAAAAGTGGTAGTGTTCATGAAGCCGGGAGATACTAGCCATGCTCGATGTTCACTCGGATTGCTTAGATGCTTAGGTGGACCCCACCGAGCTCGACCACAACTCGCTTGGTTGAGGAAGTTTATATTCACCCTCTTTTTACTTGTTTTTCATTAAAATGCGGGTAATGCATGGTTTAAGTGTGGGGTGGGTAGGTGGTTAGGGTCCGGGTGTCGAAAAGCATGTTTTGTTGTTCTTAACTCGAGCCTTGACGAAGTGACGCATTCTTGGCGAAGTGACGCTTACTATTTGTGCTTTTAAATAGTTGAGTCGATTTTTGTGTCTTTTGTGTGTTTATTACATTGTTGGACAACTCCACGTGCTTGGAAGTTTGAATAGTTTACTTGTCAAGTTTTTGCATGTTTATGGCTTCTTGTGTGAGGGGTTGAATTTTTGTGCTCCGTCTAAAAAAAATAAAATAAAATAAAATAAAATAATACCGCATATATACATATATAATCAACATTTTCTGGTGAAAAGATTACAAAGCTCTAAAAGCTCTTTTGATTTTGCTCCCAAATTCGATGCAAACTAGTGAGTAGCCTTGTGTGATTCATCGACTTGCTTGCATTTTTATGGAAATTGCATTGAGGAGGTTTGACTTTGCTCGTACATGATTAAATTTTAAAATGACCTCGAGGCACATATATCACCCTTGTTCCGGCCATATTCATATATGTAAGCTACTTAAAAACCCCAAACGAGCCCCCTTGAGCCTTTATCCCGTTTCATGTTAGCCGAGCTCATTTTTAGCTCTTGTATCTTCGTAATTTGTGAAGTGAGAGAGTTTATTGTTAGTTGACGAGAAATATGAGGTAAATCAATTGTGGGTTTAGGGTTTGAGTTGTGGTTCGTAGTTCATGGCCTGTGTCCTATCCTTGCTGTGCTTAGGCTTTATGTTTTTAACCTTTTTCAGAACCTTCAAGTCTTTTCTTGTGGAGTAAGACTATGAGTTCGACTTGTATCAGGAATCATAATTATTGCAATTTATTTCCTTATTTAAGGATTATCTCTCAACTATAAATACTACCCCTTATGCAGTGTAAATATACATACAAAAATCATCAGCATTCAAGCATCTCATATTTCCCCTGCCTGTCTCACGCATCATATAGTCTACAGTTAGGGTTTTGCTTGGTTGTCTGTGCATTTCTCGTTCGCTTGGGTGACTATTTATCTACTCCTTCCAGCTTCGTTGTCATTATATCTTAGGAGATTTGTTGTCATAAATTCGTGAGCACTGAGTATGGGGCAACAAGAATTTTAAGGAAAGGGTTTGCTCGCCTCGACACTTTTCCTCTTTTCTATTTTATTCATTGTTGTTTATTATAAATCTCTATTAGTTTGAATCTCCCCCCACTGTTATTCTAGTTTTGTTGTTGTATCCCAATACACTTCTGGTTCACGATTCGTTTCGGCTGGTTCGGGCGGTTTGTGTCAGTTTGTATTTTTTTTTAAACATCATTTGTTTTTAGATTTATTGAATTTATTATGGAATAAATATGAATGAAATGAGGTGATAAGTAATATTTTTTAAATGAAACAAATTTATAGAAAATAAATTAGAGTTGGACTATTTTTAAATATTAGAATTTAAAAGTATACATAATTCTCTTATTTTTAACCTCTTGCCTTAAAAATAAAAGTCCACATAATTCGCTCTTACCTTACTTACCTTAGGGAGGCTGAGAGACACAGACTATCACCATTTTATGAAATTGTTGTTGTCTCTAGGAACAACTAATATCCCCTTGCGATTATGGGTGATATTAGATAAAGTGTGTTTATCATTGAGTACCAATTCAAAATATCAAACAAGTTGTCCTTGTGTGAGATAATAACTTGGGAAGAGAGTAGTTCGAGGTGTAAAAATAATAATAATAGAAAATTTAAAAAAACATAAATTGACGGTTGAACCGCTAGTTTGACGACCTGTGAAAATCACAAATGGCAATCGAACCATCTTAATGGCGGTTTTCATTTGAACAGTGGTGAATGGTGAACTGTACCATTGACCGCCATTTTAACACCCTGAGCATGTCTAATTACATCTCTACCCGATTCTATAATCAACTAGATATACAAGTGTGTACAAGCGATTATTAGATACGCCTAAGTGTTTGTGTTTGTTGTAGCGTATATTTTTAGATGAACATTTATCATAACAAAGTTTAGTATTTATCATTGTTGATATGAATATTTATCACAATAGTTATGGACATTTATAAAAAAAAATGTGCTTATCTATATGATGGTCTCCATAACAAACTATTCTCGCATCTCTGTTATATGTTTTGGAAAACAGTAATAAATTAAATTTTATCGTAATTAAAATGGACATTTACCACAATGAATATGAACATATATCATAATGGAGATGAACGTTTATCATAACGGAACTTCAATTTGCAAATGTCAATTTCATACTTGAGTGTATGTTGTTCGCATGCGATTTTACATAATTTGCAGTATGTATTTTATAGCATTTATGAGGCTAAATGTGCATTTATCATGTTGTTTGTGTTGCTTCATCTTTCTTGCAAAATAACACGCTTTACTCATTTGTGTCGATTCTTCATGTAAAAGTGCAGGTTTTGAGCCTATTTTGAACAAGAGCGTTAGTGAACTCAAGCTATACTACAGTAAAATGCATAATGACAATGAACAAAGTTGAAATGCATAAATATGAATGCAAACAATAGCTACGCATGACTGCAATAGAGGTGCGCACGACCATCTTCATCGTGCTTGGGTCCGTGCTTGGGTCGTGCACGTCGTGGAGGAATTATTGTAGTAGGTTTTATAATTTGATCATAATTTTCTTATGAAGTGTTCAAATAGGGTGATTCAAGAGGCTATGGAAAGCTAAGAAATAGATATAGATTAATTATGAAAACTGAAAAATTTGGAACTTTGAAATTCGAAAAATGGAAAGAAATTACGCACGACCAAGAAGCACAAGCGGTGGTCGTGTCTGCTGGTCATGCTTGCGGTGGTGTGAATGTTAAAATGTCAGTCTTTTGGTTTGAAAATAAGACAAGAAGTCCTATAAAAGCCCCACAAATGTCTAGAAAATTTATGATATCATATGCAGAGGATACAATAGCCCTGAGAGTATAAGAAAGAGAGGAACACCATCCATTCACCCTGGAGATGAATCAACGATCAGAATCCATGACGAATCATTAGATTCATGGCGGTTCTCTTTTTATTTCTGTAGATTATTTTTTGCTTCATGATGAGTTTTATGAAAATGTTTATGTGTTTTGAATTCATCATGTCATGTTAGACGCTTTGATTTCAAGATATGAGGATAAATTGATGACAATCATATATTAATTTCTTTTAATTGATGTTTTATTTTTGAATTCCCTATCATATGAATATCTTGTTTTGAATACATATTTTAACAAGTAGCCAATTTATCTACATGTCTTGCAATATCGACTTGAAACAAGAGTGGATAGACCATGTCAGGCTTACAAATATGTGCACATCAATGTGTATAGCGAGAGGGTGTGTGGGTTTGTGAGACTTTTGGTCGTTTATTATATTGGGAGTCATTATGCATGTTATTGAATGCTAAGAGACCAGTTTATGATTTTCAAATACAATTCTAGGAGTCTCAAGAGAGAAGGTAGATAAATTATGTGACTATTTTATAAAATAGTGAAATATAAATTTTAGTTATTTGTGAAAAGAGAAGTTATCAATCGAAATCACTGAATATAACATGTTTCGGAATCAAAGAAATATAAAACATGGTGAGTTCTTAATTAAAGGAACATAGAATCATATAAATATAAAACATCAATTAAAAGAAATTAAGAAACTGTTGTCATACCCCGGAATTAAAACGTCTAGGCGGGCATGGTGAAATGAAAACATATAAAGTTTTTCTTACAAATCCTCATGAAAGCTAATAAATAAAAGTATGAAAATAAAGGTAGAACTTCCATGAATCTACACATTCGTCTTGGGTTATAGCTGTCGATTTACCTCTTAGATGGATGGATGGTGTTGTTCTTCTCCTTTGCCTCACTGCTCGGTTATTCTCTCTCGACTTCTTTCCCTCCAATATGATATGATATGGTATGATGTGCTGGATGAGTAAGATATGTATAGTACTTCTTCTTATGGTTTTTAGTCCTAAAAAGGCGTATTATAATAATTTTGCCACCGTCACACGACCAACGGTCATGTTTATTGGTCGTGGATTCTTTTTGCCCATTTTGTGACCTTAAACATCCAAATTAGCCTTATGTGTTCCATAAGAGTTGTATCTTTATCCATTATCATTCCATAGCTACTTGAATCACCTCGTTGGACATTGTATGTGAAAGCTATGATTAAAATATTAAATCTTTTATGAATCCTTTCTTCCGACAAGCACGACCCGAGCACGATCATTTTGATTATGTGACATTGACTATTGGTGATGCTCACCTATTTTTAAACCTGTTTTCATCATTTTCAACTCTGTTCTTTGTCTTTGTGCATTTTGTGATCGTATAACTTAGGTTTTTTAATGCTCTTTCTCAAAATAGGCTCAAAACCTACATTTTTACATGAAAAACCAACACAAACGAGCAAAGCATAATATTTCTCAATAAACGTGACGCGACACATGAATAATAAGATAAATGCACATTTAGCTTCATAAAGCTATAAAATACACCCTAAGAAACACATAAATTCACATGTGAACAAACTCCCAAACTTAAATATTGGTGGTCCCGACCAATGCACTCTAAACATAAGAATCACCTTAAGAAAAGAGATTAACAATCAAAGAAATAAGGGAAAATCATGACACCTTCAACCAAAGATCAAACCATATAACACCCAAGTCTCAGGAGTCCTCCAATATCTGATTAGGACACCTAAATTCATACTTAATGTAATAAAAATTTCATATTAACTCCAATACCAAGGTTTTTATAATCAGTAAAACCAATACTAAAACTAAAATAAAAGCTATGAATCAATGTATTTTCTTTCTTTTCATTTTCTTTATTTTCCCCTTCTTTTCCTAGTTGTCAATTTTTTTTTTCTCTCTTCAACTTTTTATTTTCCAAGAATCATTAATTTTGACTTCACTTTTATTCACAAAGTACCAAACATCAATTCTCCAAAATCCCGCTATACTTTATTTTCACCAACACAAAATGATCCACTCTCATCAATAAATAAAACATTAAACTTTAGAGTATAAAATTAAGACAACCCCAGCTTAACGACTGAAATGGGATAGTTAGAGAAAACCTTTTTTTTTT
>BMAC01000574.1:414249-448852 GCA_014905375.1 Phtheirospermum japonicum | reverse complement strand
AATTTTCCTGTTCCTGGACCGGCCATTCCAATAAGCCCTTCGATGAGAGATTACGAAGTAGATGATTTTTACTACAATCAACTGCCGGAATTTGGTGGGCATCCGAGCGAGGATCCAGTGGGAGTTCATCCAAGAATACAAAGACGTCACCCGGACCTTTCCTCTTTTCGGCCTTACAAGAGAGAAAATTAGGAGGCGGCACTTTTTTAGGCAACTAAATGGTAGAGCACGCCAATGGTTGGTGCATTTGGAGCCCGATTCCTTGCCAAATTGGGAGGACGTGTACGAAGAATTCATGTTGAGGTTTTACACTCCTAGATGGAAACAATGCTACTCGAGCCAAGATGACGTTCCATATGCCCCACACGTTTATGATTACGAGTCTTATGCTTCTTACAACCAACTTCCATACTATCCTAGCTGGTGTAGATTACGAGCAAGACAATCAACTTTTGGAGCGGCAAGAGGATCAAGAAGATGAGACCATGAGTTTTCATGACGAATTCGAAGATGACCCTCATCGAAGTTGTGAGCCTATGAAATGAAGTATGGCAAATACGGAGAGAGCGTGTGCTCAAATAATGGCTTCTTTGGAGGAATTGTCAAACAAGTGGGATGAGGAACCAATTCTTGATGTTGTGGAGCCCCCTCTGGTGGAAGAAAATTCAAGCTCGAGTACGAATTTAGAAAAGGATTTTTGTAAAGAGGAGGTTATGGAAGATTTAGATGAATTTGTTCCTCTTGTGCTTGATGATGTCGTGGTTGATGATGATGTAAAGATGTTGCCCTTGGATAATCCAGAGGTTGATGTAGTAATGAATTTGCTTGAGTTTTGCATGAAAGAAGACGACGTGGTGCCGATTTCGGAGGATGTGATTGTTGAGCCTCATGTCGGGCCGTTGGAGATTCCGGTGGATGCTGCGAGTTCGAGTTTGATCGATATTTGAGGATGATGAAGAGGATGAGCCGATTTTAGGAGATAAATTTACTCCTCTTGTGCTGGATGATTTAGACGTCGAGGACAATGCAGAATTTTTAAAATGGGCGGTGATTTATGTTTGAAAATTGTACGATTTGAAATTTTTTACGTAATTGATCACTATTTCTGCGCTGAATTTTGTTTGTATGGCTTGCCTGTCGAAGTTAACCTAGAATGATTTTTGGCTTTTGTCTTTTGAGCGTGTGTAAGTGCATAAATTTTTAACAATTGTTATTTATATATTGTAAAATGGTACTTGGACGCAATTGATTTTGAAAAACCTTAAAAGCAGCGTCAATTCAAAACTTTTTCATTCAAAAAGCCTGTGAGTAGCCTGAGTGATTATCATCTTTGCATGTGCTTGAATAAGTTTCAGTTTTGATATCTCTTTGAAACCGCTGTGTGTAATGGACTTTGAAAATGAGGTTAAGGCACAGATAAAACCCTATTCCGGTCATATCCTTATATTTTTAGCCACTATAAATTACGAATGAGCCAATCATAGCCAAATAATCAATACCTATATCTCTGAGTGTTTTTATTTTGAGTCGACCCCTACTAACCCATTAAAAGCGTGGGGTAGGAGTTCGTCATTCTTATTGGTTATTAGAGTTTGGAAATTTTATTAGGAATTTTTGAATTTTTGTAATTAAGGACCACCATCCGAAAAAAAATACCCCATAAAAAATTATAATAAGGGGGAAATAAAAAAAAGAAGAAGAAAAAGAAGGATGGTGAGTCTAGTTGAATTGTGTTAGTCATTGCCTACGCGCTAATGAAGGCTTGTGTTTTATTTTTTATTTTATTATGAAGCCTAATGTTTTAAGGGCAAAAGAGTTGTGAAATAGAAAAAGCACATTATAAGATTTTATTGTGTTTAAGTGGTTTGAGCAACAAGGCGATTTTAGAGTATTGAGTTGAGAAATAGCCTATGTTTAAAAGCTACATTATGAGTGTTTAGTAAGGTTTTTATTTTTGAATGGGGAGAAGCAAATTGCTTCGTGATTAGATTAGGTTGAGTGAGTTATTGATCACGTTAGATCATGAGTTAGCCACACGACTTATATATTCCATACCCGTCAAAAGAGCCTTACATTACAACCCGAAAAGACCTTTTTCGATTCTTGTTGATAACACACTTAATTTGCGATTGGAAGAGATTGATTTCCGGTTCTTATTTATCGTGCATGCATTTGTATGATTTGAGTGTATACACGTCCCATGCAGCAATGCTTGAGTGATTGAGCGTACACCCATATATATTACCCTTTTGAGAGGATGCATGAAATTTGATTTTGGAGAGACATTGTAATACGGGTGGAGTGTTTGAAGTTGCGTTGCTTGAATTGATTTTCATATTGGTTAGTCTTTGAAACTATCGTCTGTTCGAGAACAAACAAACAAATAAAGTGTGGGGTAGTTGATTAGCACGGAAATGTCTAGATTTTTCAATAATATTTTAGTTTATTCTTCCTATTGTTTTTTGTATAAGTTGGATAGATTAAACTTATTTTGGTATTTTTGTACTACCAACTTATTTTACCGTATTTTAATCTTTTTAGGTATGAATAGTTGAGTATTCTCTGTTTTTCTTCATATAGCTAAGTAGCCAAGGGAGCTCGAGTCGAAGAACTGGAACAAAGAGATGAAAACGAGCAAATCGGCCAAAAAGTAGCAAGATTTGAAGACTAGCGGTTAGTCTAGCGGTAGCTACTACCTCTAGGACCTACCGTTAGTACTTAGCGGTCACCTTACCGTTACTTGCAATGTTATTCAAGCCATTGGAGAGAAACAGAGAACTTAGCGGTGGCAACTAGCGATTACTCCCTTACCGTTACCAGCTACCGTTAAGGCTGGACAGAGATGTTAGCGGTAACCACTAGCGGTAGTCCATTACCGCTAAGTGCTACCGTTAGGCGGGCCCAGAAACTGACTTAAAATGTCTTGCTGCCCAAGTTTTCCCACAACTATAAATACCCCTATGTAGTTCGGATTTTATATATACTTTTCCTAGGGATTCTAAGGCCTCTTAGGGGCTGACAACCCCGACGAGTGCCGAGTTATTTTCTTAGTTACTCTCCATATTTCTTAGTTTCAAATTCTTAGTTTTAGAATAGTTTAAATTAGCTTTTAGGTAGTTTAGATTCAAGATTTTTTCACCAAAACGCTGTGGATATTCTTAGTTCAATTAGTAAGTAATTATTTCTTTTGCTTTTAACTTAGTTACACGCTTTTAATTAGTTTAAATAATAATTATTCTTTACATGACGAATCTTTCTTGTGATTGTGTTGAGTTTGGGATGTTTATTTCGATTATGATTTTTAGCTAGATCTAATGGGTTTAGAGCCTAGATTCGTTGTGAACCATCAATTGGGTCTTCCCAAACGATCGTGGAGACGAATCGAAGTTCTAAAACCCTAGTTTTCTGAAATCGTTTAAAAATATTTTAATTAATAAATTCCTAGATTAAATAAATTCAAGATTTAATTTCTCTTAGATAAGATAATTTTAGGATTTAGATAATTAGTTCTTAGTTTAAATAATCTTAGATTTAATTAATTAGATCGTAGTTTAATTAATTCTTAGTTTTAATTAGTTTAATAAATTTTAGTTCTTAAAACTCTCAAACGAAATTGGATCTTGTGTTTATTTTTCTTTATTTTCTTATTCGTGAAACGCAAACACAAAACAAACTTCCAAATCGATCTTTCCTTTGATATCGACACGAGTCAACTTACCCACCTACAAGTGAACTCATTCTCTTGCAGGCAAGCTTTAAACGTTTTGATAAATTATTTATAAAAATAGATGCTTTAAGCTTGAATCAATAGATGAACGAAAAGACTTCAAATGAAATTCCTCCTCGGATTATTCAAAAGATGTGATTCTTCTATCGTTAATCGCGTCAACCATTGGCTTCCCTTATCCTTCAAAGAGAATGATTACAAGTGCAAACACATAACATCCTGGGATATAGCATCGACTTTTTGCAAACTGCATTTTTGTAAGAACCGCTTAAGATGATCATATGGGTCTTCATTCATTCCACTCCCATATTGGTCTTGCTGTATAATTCGAATCAATTATAATTAATTTGGAATCATTCCCATTGATTGGGATATGTATCATCCCTCTATACTTTTTATTTTCTCGAGGACAAAAATAAATCACTGGTAGATGAATTGGTCATGTCTACACGCATGAAAAAAAAAACAATCAATCAAAATAAAAATAATATAAAATATGTACTTATTGTAATATCGATAAAAATAATAATAAAATAATTACTCTTCATCAACAGTGTCAAGAACATGTTCTTGTATGCCGCGAGCAAGTTCATATTCCACAGAGACTAGTTAATTATTTGGGTAGAAGATTATATGCACCATGTACTATACGCGTTTTTTAGGTTTGCATCCTAATTTTTTTTCTTTTTTTTGTAATTTAATGCATCCTGTACTACAAAAAATTTTGAAAGTGCATCCTCCGGCCAACCAACTCGCTTCGACTCACCGGAATTCGCATGAACTCACGAGTGAGCTTGCCTCATTTCAAACCCATATACTTCAGGATGCATATTATCAAACTAGTATACTCCAGGATACATTTATCAAAACTTACCAGAGCTTTTTGATTTTTAAAATTTAATAACTTTTTTTAAAATCTTTTTTCAAGATATTTTATATCAAATTAATATTTATTATGATGAGAAGTATGTTTGGTAAGTACAAGATAAATACACATGATTAAAAATTTTATTTTTTAATATACAAGGAAACTAATACAAGATGATTTGGCAATGCAAGAGATAAAGAAAGTTGAACAATACATGTTCAAACTTACATAAGTTATAAATATTGTCATATAAACGTAATCTGAATTATTATAATTTCATTTGTTTGTGAGTTTATATTTTTCTTATTAAATATAAAATAAGATCCGGATATTATTTTATCATAGACAATAATATAAATTGACAAGCAAATAAAATTATGTTAATATAGACATAAAAATATTATCTATTAAACTTATATTATTTATATACATGTTCAAACTTAAATAAGTTATGAATTTTATCATATAAACAATATTCGAATTTAGTAGATAATGTTAATCTTCTTTTCCTATAATAGTATAATTCCATTTTCTTGTCACTTTTTATTTATTGAAAAGAAAATAATATCATCTTATATTATTCAACTTTCTTTATATGTTGCATTACTAAATCATCTTGTATTAAAATTCTTTTATATTTAAAAAAATGAAATATTAATCGTGTGTGTGTTTGTATAACTTCTTATATATTTGAGTGTATTTGTCTAATGTGTTTTTTATTTTTATAAAATTATATTAAATTGATATAATATACATTAAAATTAAATTCAAAACCAAGAATTTATTAAATTTTAAAAATCAAAAAGTACAGGTAAGTTTTGATATATGCATCCTGAAGTATACGGGTTTGATAAAATGTATCCTAAAGTATACGGGTTTGAAAATATGCAACCTCACTCGTGAGTCTAGGTGAGTTCCGGCGAGTCGGGGCGAGTTGGCTGGTCGGAGGATGCATTTTCAAAATTTTGTGTAGTACAGGATGCATTAAATTACAAAAAAAATAACAACGTTAGGATGCAAACCCAAAAAATACGTATAGTATAAGATGGTTACAATCTTTTCCGCTAATTATATTACTAAGTTCCACAATTGTAATACCACGAATCTAATTTTAAAAATAATAAAGATAGAAGATTAATTAGTTAAACTAACTAAAACTAAAATAAAGACAATTAGAATAATGTAGGAGATAAACATTGGATGGGAATGATTTCTAATAATGAGTTCAATTAAAAAAAATTCTCATTTCACAAACAATTGATGTTTATACTTCATTATCTCATTAAAGGATAACATACGTCATCTGATTTCTCTTTCTAGGCTCCTAAAATTGTAGATTAAAAGGGCTAAGTTGCCCTCTTAAAATTCAATAACATGCGATTCAATGCCCAATAAAATAAAAGATCAATGATTTCACAAACCGCCGCACCTTCTCAGTATACGCAATGACTTATGTCAAGTACACACATTAGCTTAATATGGTGTATCCACTCTCGCTTCAAGTCCATACTGCAAACACTTAGAAACATTAGCTGCTTGTTTAAACATTCAAAAAAATATACTCAAATAAGATAGGGTCATAGAATCAAAGAAACATAAAACATCAATTAAAAGGAAATAATAAATTATTGTCATTAATCTACCCCATGTCTCTGAATCAAAATGTTTAATCGGACATGGGGAATTCAAAACACAGAAAGATGTTCATACAACTCATCACGAAAGCTAATAAATAAAAGTACAAAATAAAGGTAGAACCACCACAAGTCTATGGATTTGTCTTGGATTCTCGCCATCGATTCGCCTCTTAGATGGATGGATGGTGTTGTTCCTCTCCTTCACCTTTAAAGGGTACCAATCCATCACCTCATAAACATCTTCACCCAAGCCGTCATCATACAAGAAGAAGGAAGAAGCTACTAAGGCTGCCAAGGTAGCCAAGGTCACCCAAACTCTAACCACAACCGCATATCCTCCACAACCCACACTTCCTATGTCTCGTTTAAGCAATAAGAAGAAAGACATACCTTTGACAACTTGGAACAGAGTCTTGTTCGCATGCAAAATACATGTTTTTAAGGTTTATATGTCATAGAATTTTGCAGTCTAAGCATATACTGTTCATGTGATTTTCCTTGTTTATAGATTTCTTGGAAAATATACAATTTTCACATTTTCGTTGCTTTTCATAGTAAAGTGATAGGTAGTTGAGCATATTTAGAGAAAGAGAATTAGAGAACCCAAGAAATAAAACCAAAGAATGTATGAAGGATAAAATGAGAAAGAAAAAGAGTCAAAGTGAATGTGGAAAGGGGACCACTTGACCCTTGAACAGTTGAACTCAAGGTGACATACAAGCCAGGGTTGGGTGTGACATAAAAACCAAGGACAAAGATGGTAACCCAAGCTCAGACCTAAGCCTTCAGTCGGGTGCAGGTCAGGTATATTAAGACAATGTGCAGCAAAGAGAGGACCTGAGCGGCACCTGGGCTTCTCTTTGGGTGTGGGTCGGGTGTTAGGGCGGGAGGAAATAATTGTAGATTTTAGGTTAAATTAGGGTTTTAGAGTCCTGTAAATACCCTATGCACGTCCAAGATTGATATATCATCATATAAAGGAGATTATAATAGACCTTATAAGATATTTGAATGCCCTAGGAGCATGGAGAAGATGGTTCATCTATCAGCAGGACGAGACGAAACAATGAAGACTAAGATGAGTCCTCTGACTCTGGGCAGTTTGTCTTCTCTCTTTTAGTACTTAATATAGTTTTGTCATAGTTATACAAACATGATTATGTGTTTTGTTATAACTATTCACGGCTAAATTGCTTTGATGCTGAACATAGGAGTAGACTGATTACTCTTATTTTATGATAATAAGTATTTCTTTTATTGATTTTTTTCTTACTCGGTTATATTCATTCCAATGCATGTTTCATAATTGAGCACCGTTTTTACATATCTATACAATATTGAATCAAAACGATAGTGAAAGAAACAATATAAGGTAAGATAATAGACATAGATAATTTACAGATGTACCGAAAGGATATTTAATTATCTAATGGAAGTTATTATTCCTAAGAACCTTTATTGCCAGAACTACATGATATTGTGCGAAGGGACAATACACGGGTAATTGAGTCTTTAATTCTACGTTCTCTAGAAAGGATGGTAGATAACTTTCATGATGCTTATATGATGGGCATCATTAAATATTATTTACCATAATTAAAGAGTTGTTAATTGAAACTATCATTTGGAATCATTCCCATCCTTGGTTTTATCCTATATTTTAGTTAGTTTATTTTATGTTATTTACTTTTAGTCTAATTAATTCATCAATCTTTAATTATTATATACATAAAATCATAACTTAGGTACTCAGTCTAAATAACTGGTTTTTGTGGAATATAACATTACTTGTCACTGCTGCATTTGATAACCCGTACACTTACGGTGTTAAAAAAATAAGCGAACAAGTCTCAAACACCCTATCATCAGTCCGCTACCTATGAGGGCTTCCAAGAGGACCTGAACTGAGATAGGTTCAAGAACATAGGCTAAAGATACATCCTTTAGCTTGATGTCTTGTGAGGAATAGGATAATTTCTGTCAACATGTTGAGAATTTTTTCTTGGAAACAATTCCTTCTTTACCTTTCTTGGGCACAAAATATGATTGTTTGCCTTTCTTGGGTACAAAATAAATTAGGACTATAGATTTTGTATCCTAGATTGTTGAGAATAGGATTGTTTGCCTTTCTTGGGCACAAAATAAATTAGGACTATAGATTTTGTATCCTAGATTGTGTCTATAACTTTATTTAGATTCCTAAATTATGTCTAGGACTTATTTTTCTTGTTTACCAAGTTTAGAACTCTAGAATTGTATATTTAATACAAGAGAGGACAAGACTTGAAGACACGTTTTTTGACGCACGGATTTGAAAGAAACAGGCGACGCAAATCATCGAGCAAGAACACAAGCAAGTAACATACTTGAAGCCATTGTCCGATATCAAGAAAGTTTTCGAAGTTGCGTGACCAACGGAGAAAATCATCCTTTAAGGCGACGAGTATTTTAGTATTACATGTTTGATACTATAATTTTCATATATTATTTTGTATCCTTTTGTATTGATCTTAAACAAAGAAAAATATAGTTTTCAAGTTTGTACACCCAAGTTCACAATTATTTTTACTTGTGAACTGAATTTAAATTGTTGTTTTTATCTTTTATATTTCCGCTGCTTATTTACTTTAAAACTCTAGTTGATGTTAGTTTCGGTGATAGTAACACTGAAAGTAACATCAATTACTGATACTTATTTTCATTAATCATAGACCTACAAATTTGCACAACAGATCGATTTGTTGACACAAAAGATGGACACATTTTGATCATTGTTGCATGAGTTTTTGGAAACCATAGCCCGATTCACGATCAACCGTGGTCACGTGCATGAGGTCGGCTGTAGAGAATATGCACGTGACGAAGATATCCATCTTTCCCCACATGTTTTGTGGGATGAAGAGTTTGTTGCTATGATGGTCCACCAATATTCGGCGACTACAGTGACGACATTATTTCAAAGGTTGGTTACTATAAATCTCTGAAACAAGCAAATATGCAAGTTTAATTGTAGCTATCGACTCGCCCATTTTACTGGATTCATAAATGACTTTGATGACGACAAAGGATGAGGGTTATGTTGGTCAGTTTTCAATATGGAGACACCGAATCCGTATGTTGAGGTTGATATTGGTGGCTACATGTGCCCACCAATATTCGACAAAGAAATTGAGCCCATCGAAACCTATGTTGTTGTGCACGAACCTAATCTTGGCGGTGTTAATTCTTTTTGTTTTCCCATCTATGTCAAATGCTTCGCCGATCCAACACGATGGAGAACATTCCACTATATGTTCTTGAAGATGTACAAAAGTACAAGAGGTGTTAGAAATGGTAATTGGCATCAGCATACTAATACAATTGCCCCCGACATATACGGGCAATATGATCTTCCTCGTTTCTGCAAACTAAAGACCGTGCTTGTTACTTTGTACTTAATGATGGTAATCATTCAATTTCCCATCCCGTTCTTTTTGTACTCCGCCATGGTTCGATATTTTCTCACAATGATCTCCTTTCCGATTCGACAACTCTGGGAGAGAATGATGAAAATTAATAATAGTATAAAATCTATTTAAGTATCTTTGGTTTTATTATATTTAGGAAAAGATTATTTAGTTAGGTATTATTACCTAGGACTTATTTCTTATTCACCAAGTTAATAAGTGTTATTAGCGTGGTTGAATTATTAATTGAATTGATCCCTGAAATATATTCTCGCGTTTTCAAGTTTTATATTTTTCATATTGAAGTTATATTGTTTTGTGTTTTTTTCGGACATCATTTCATCTGCAAGTACACAACTTGATGAAATAATACCCCATGCACCTCTCACACAGCAAATCGTGTTCTGTTTCTTTTTTTTTTCCAAGGTAAATGTAAATAATTGAGCTTTTCCCTTGTTTTGGAGAACTTTTCCTTCAGAATATCTGATCAAAAACATTAGATTCCGAAAGGACTTGACTCGAAAATTGCGAAAAAGAAAAAAATAAAACTACACAAAAACAACTCTCACAAAATATAAGAAATTTTAGGAGTACACAAGAATTCACATCAAGTTTGTTATGAGCATAATATTCATGCCAAAGATTAAAAAAAAAAAAAAAGAAAGAAAGAAAACAGAACAACGAGATTATAGGTCTAGCAATTAGGTAAAATAAATTGCGCCAAACACAACCGAATCCATCATCATAGAGCTAATGCTCTCAAAGAGCTACAACATCTGCAGAATTTGCAGTCAATAAACTGGAAACACAAAGAATAAGCTAAGCTCACTCCCATCTTTTCAACTGATGGGATCACACGTACAACAAAGGAGGCACTATTCCAGTTAAAACCGAATTGCACAAAACAGCTACCTCACAAAAAACTACACAACAAAAGCCGGCCTAGCAAAACTATAACTACCAAACTAAAGCATTATTCCCATGCATGATACCCCAAACTAATCAGTCAATGTTGGATTACAGAAAATTGGGAAAATTTGTCGTTGAAACTTGAACGACTCCATAAATTGAGAAAAAAGAATTGATAATGACTACAGTACACTCTTGGATATTCTGGAAAAAAAATATTCGAGACGCCTAACTCCTACAGTCTCTAAGCCACAAAAACGATTGTGAAATGGTCTTAAAGTACCATGGCAACTTTCTCCTGGGAGACAAGAATCGAACGGTGAGCAATAAGAGGTTCATAATGATCAGCACCTGCTCCGCACCATCCTGTGCAGTAAAAAAAGTTGGGTTTAACTTAATTATTTACCATGCATTGAAAGACAAATGCCATTTCTCTTTTATTTCACCTGTTCCTTTCATGAACAGAAAGAACGGAGGTTCACACATTTCGCTTCTTGGACGGTGAGGTAAGAAGAAAACACAATTTTCTTCATCAACCATAGCATCAGATCCATGTGCTTGCAACTGTGAATGATAAAAATCAGTAAAAAGACTCAGCAAAAAGTTTCTTCATTTATGATAGCTCTAAATAGGAAATACAGTCCAAGGTAAAACAACTTTTTTAACAAACTTGTATGTAAGAATTATGATTCAGCTTTCTATGAAACGAAAAGTAACGACCCCTAACATTTAGTTTAATTACTAGAAAGTCCAGCTACCTTTGAAAAGTACATGCACCGCCCATGAGGTTACATCCGTCATATAATTTTCCAAATATTAAATAACCCCAAATTTTCATCTAGTATTTTAGGACTAGCATCCTTCAAATTTTATATACATCAATCAGCAAAACCCATTACGTTAACTAACGGTAGGAGTAAAATGTGAGCGGAATGAAGCATCAAGGGTGGGTTTTGTAATTTTTAAAGTTAATTGGGTCACTTTTGTAAATACCACAAAGCAGCTCAAGGGTACTTTTGGTAAATATCCCTAAAAATATGGAATTAGCTATATTCCGCAGAAGAGATGTCTAACACTGCACGGTCTTCATATGGGAATACATTTTACCATTAGGAATAACCAAAAAAAAAAAAAAAGATATACTGCATCAAAGTTACCATTAGAAAAATAAACAAATATTTTTCTCGATGCTCTTACCACAAAGATTTCTCTTTTGAACTCCGTTGCAAGACACTCAATTGCAATATCATCACCAAATGCAGCGGCACGGCCATCTCTATTCTCATCTACAGTTAATAAGCCCTCCTCAGTATACTGCATATTGATGATATCATATTCATCATCAGGCGAACCAGAAACTGACATATACTTGGCCCAACTCGGCCCATCGTCCACAGCTATACATCTTTCTTTGTATATTGACTCAGCAGCCATTTCTCTTCAATAATCAATCACAAAATCAAGGATCAAAAAACAAAAACCACATCTACTTGTGTGCATATAAATCGTGTGGATGATTAGGATGTCCACTGGTTCAAAAGCCAAATGAATAACATAAAGTGTTCCCAGATGTCTGTGCTTCATATAACAAATTCATAAAATAATGCTCTCAATGTCAATGCTTGAAATAAGCAGAGTAAATCAAATATGTCAGAATGGATTAAATATGCAGTACAAGACTACAAAAATTAATACTGATTACCTTCCCATTTAAAAAATCTGAAAAAATATAAATCCGTCTCGGGAAACACTGAGTCTTAAATTTGTTAACACCAGGTGGGGGAAAAAAAACTTGGATAATCTCCATAAATCCAAAATCCAAAAACTTGTTCCTGAAATCGCTCTTTTCTCATGTTTTTCAAGAATCTTAACAACCCCCAATTGCATAGTCAGATAATTAAGAGAACAAAAGTCACATCAAAGGTATGCATATGTATATACAGGAAATCAAGAAAATTATAATCATAACCGGCATCGTTGACCAGATCAATTAACCACAGAAACAGATCCAAGATTTAATTAGAAAAAGTACAAGAAAGAAAGGAAAAAAAAAAAACGCAGATCAGAAATTCTTGATGTTTACCTTTGCATGCCGATCTGAACAAGCTCATCGATGGCGGAATCCAAATTCTCCCGATCTTGCTTCTTCGCCAAAAGCTTAACCTCCTGGACAACATGGATCCCCCAACCCGACTTCAGATCTGGCGAATACAAATGCCTAATCGCCGATTCAATAAGCCTCTTCGTATCCCCATCCACAGATCCAAGATCCTCCACGAACCTCCTCACCGTCCTCATCCTCAGCTCACGCGCCGCCGCCTCCACGCCCATTGACTTACGCGCCGCCGAGAAGAGGCAGTTCCCGTCCGCCTCCACCTCCCCACCGTGCATAAGCCGGAACACGATGTTCAGGTTCTTATCATCTGGGTGCTTCCACAGTACGCCCTTAGTATAAAGACGCGTTAAATGCCTCTTCTGTTGATCCTCGAGTCCCGGGACACTTTCCCAAGTGGTTTCCGGCGACGGCGGCGGCGGAACTGACGCCTGGTCAACTAGATCTGAAGGAGTGGTGGTGGGGTCACGCCATGGGATCACCGGAGACGACGCCGTCGAGTCGCATATCAGCTTCCCCATTATTTTTTTTTTTTTTAATTTTTCTTTTTTTCCAGGAAAAGAGACGTTGGGCGAGAGAGAGAGACGGGGGAGGGAGGGGGAGAGAGATTAGGGTTAACGGTAATCCGTAACGGGTAGATTTTTACGAGGCGGGAGAGGTTTGGGACACGTGGGGGTATCAGAGTTGGTATTTAAGTTTGGGGCCGAGGACTAACGTGAGCCAGTGAGGACAAACAACAAATGGGAGCCAGGTATGTCAACGTACACGTGGCCTGAGGTGATTGGATACACGTTGTAACGTTATGGGTGGTTCTCGAGGTAGTGGGTAGTAATTTGACTAGTTGGTGTCCGTCGTAGCGGGAGATGTAAAAAAGGTTATTTTCTAGTATTCGATTTATTTCTTATATTAAAAGAAAATATCAAAGAATAATCAATACACTTAGGTCTCGTTGAATTGATTAAAATGCAAGGGTACGAGAGGACTGTAAAATAGATAAATATTTTTGAAATAATAATGGAGAAATAATAATGGTTTTGTAAGTTGTACTCAAATTTGATTCTCTTCATCCTTATTAAATGTTTTCTCTAGAATTAGTGTTATATCCTTTTTAAGGAGAGAGAAAAATAAACACTTATAATGATGAAACTCTAGATAATATTCAAATATGTAATTCAGATCTAAAATTATGTGGAGAAGCCGTTGATGGCGCACGAAGAAATCAGGGAAATGTAACTTTTTATTTCATTCATGTACGTATAATTTTGGATTTCTTTATTTTATGTGAAAGTATAAACGTTCTACACATAATCAGATTTAAAGACATTTTATTTGTATTTGATCACATTTCTCATTATATATATTATATATATTGTTATATATAAGATATTGTATTTATAAAATTATTATTTTGATTATTTACAATTATTCATATAAATATTCCCTTAAATTAATGTTGTTATTTATGATATGGTAAAATGTCAGTGATGGAATATTACAATAGCCCCGACCAATTATCATATGTCGGTATGTGGTATGCATAACATTCCTAGAGAATGCAGTTAGTCTCGCGACTGCGAATAATTGTTATTCACGATACACATGAATACTTTAGAGAGTATTAGTAAATCTTGCTAATAAGCTATTTGTTGTATGATTATAAACTTATCAGTGTATAAAGTGTGTGATAATCCTTTGATTCAAGGTCAATACACACCTTGTTTACTGAGTAATGTACTTTGACCAATGCTTGCACTTCTTTTGGGTAAATATGCCTTGTGTTGTGTACATCATGATGTAAATGAAGGTGATAGTTAAGCCAAGAAATAATTAATTCCTCCATTGGAGTTTCGAAAGAGATCACTCATATCTATGTATTAGGTCGACTAAAGTCATTGGTCAATGCAAGAGACATATTCAATATAGTAATTGAGTATGGTCTAGTTGTCGACTATTAAAGATGAGATAAATTAGTTAATCCATTGAGATAGACAATTCGATAAATCTTAAATTTAATCGAGTGATTCGTGATGGAAGGAGTTTCACCAAAACTTTGTATAAATGTTATAATTCGTTGAGTTGAAGTGAATATTTTTTATATATTGAGTTCGTCTAACTAAGCTGTCTAAGAGTTTTGTTTGAATCATCATTAGACTGATGTCATATATAAATGTCTATAGTGTCACACTATATGCAATTACTTTTCCGATTTAAGAGTGTATCAAGAAATTATTAAGTATTGAAATTGAAATTGCAATATTTAATTGTTAATAATCATGATGTTAATTTCTATTTGATATAAATTATTTAATTAAATTAAATTGAATTTGGATTTAATTATGTATGTTATATTAATAAAGGTACTTGGGCAAAAATTGTTTTGGTCCCATACCTTGGACAATCCAACTCTTTTAGAATTAGGTTTCTCTTATATACTTAGTATAAATATAACATAAAATTATAAGTTGTCTTATAAATTTTTGAGAAAAATCAAATAAAACGCCAACTACATTCTTGAGAGCTTTCGTGAGATTTCATAACTTTCATCACCATAGCAATACACTGAAATTGTAGCTTGCGGTCGGAGAATTAATCGTGTGGAAACCTTAGTGTTGAACTCAGATCTAGATCTACTGTAAGATTTTCATGCTTTCTCTCTGTTTATTTCTTGTATAAATATATTCGTTCACAGTACGGATCTGTTGGATTTAAAAAAATTTAAAACTTCCGCTGCACAAGCATAGTGTTCCTCTATAAGAATTCCAACATTATGGGTATGGTATTGACATCCCAAAAAACTAATAAGTTCATCCCATATTTTAAATTCAGGGTGTTCGTATAAAACTTTCGAACATTGTGTTCATGTTTATACTGAGATTTTGAACACATGTTTACTGTACATGTTCAAAATTTGGGGTGTAACATGTTCAGACTGAAATTTCGAACACAATATTTAAGAATTTTATCCGAACACCCTGAAATTTAAAATATGGGGTGAACTCAATAAAAATTGGGGTGCCAATATCCGCGAGCCTATTTTATTTATAAAGTTGTTAGCACATAGATAGCTAACTAAATGCTTATACTTATGTACACCTGTTATAAAACCTGCACTATTTGCTCGATAGATTACAAATCAACATCTATCGAAAAACAAAAGTGAAAGTATTTTTTTAAGTAGAATACTCAAGAGTAATAGGGAGTCTAATGTACCTCATGAGTTGTACAAGACTAGACAACGCTTATGCAGTGAACAGACTAAATAGATATACTAGTAATCCAGGAGCTAAACACTGAAATGAAATAATGAGACTGCTCAGATACTTGAGATATACTTGTGATATTGGATTGCACTATGGTAAATATCCAACTATTTTTTACAGGGCTATACAGATGCCAACTGGATATCGGATATCAAATACTTTAGGTCTACAAATATATATGTATTTCTTTTGGGAGGTGCAGCCATATCATGGAAATCTTCTAAGCAAACCATAATAGGTAGATTCATTATGAAGTCTGAGTTTATAACCTTAAATAAATATGGTGAAAATGATGAATGGTTACGCTAATTCTTATAAGATATTCTGAGATGGCCTAAGGTTGTGCTAGCAATAGACATTCTTTGCGATAGCCAATCAGATATTGGTAGAGAAAAGAGTAAAATGTATGATGGTAAGTCGACATATTGGTCAAAGACATAATACTATTAGGCAACTACTCTCAATTAGGACTATCTCTGTTAACTACGTGAAGTCAAAGGATAACCTTGCGGATCCGCTAACCAAAAGGTCAAATACAGTTAGTTGCAAAAACAACAAGAGGAATGGGATTAAAGTCTTTGAAAATGAGTTGATACAATGGAAACCCAACATAGTTGACTGGAGATCCCAAGATTTACGCTCAAAGAGACAACCTAATTGTAATAAGACTATTATAATCACATGATGAATATTATTTCCTTGCCCATTCTTTAATAGTGAAACGTGTGGAGAAAGGATAAACTTTGGATTTTAATGATTCTTACGTAGGTGAGCCGAACAAATTAGCGTAGTCTACTCCAAATGAAGAATCACCTTTGTGAGAGAGAAGTGGGGCCACTTCAAAGAGAATTATGTGAGACTCAATTCTTAGAACTAGTTCTGTAAACGAATCGAGTCGAACCGAGTCTAAGGATTTCGAACTCGAGTTTGACTATTACTCGAACAATGTTCGGGTTTGTTCTTTTAATATTTGAGCAAAATTTTTTGTTCGTGTTAATTCAATTAATTACTTCTTAGTTCAATTTCGTTGGTGTTCAAATCGTTTACTTTAATGACCTTTTAATTTGTTCGGTTAGATTAAGTTTGAAATGTTCGAACAATATATTCTCATTAAGTTTATTTTTTATAAAAATTATATATATATTATGTGTGTGTGTGTATAGGTATATTCGCGAACGCTTGATAATGTTCGTGAACATGCTCGTGTTCGTTCGATTATAAAATGAGCCTAATTTATTATTCGAGATCGACTCGATTATTAAACAAACGAGCCGTAAACGATCTTGAAAAAGTTTTTTTTTTCATAAATGTCCAGTTCATTAACATCACTACTTAGAATCTCTCGCAGAACCAGGCGTATATTCGGGGCCATAAATGAACATAACTATGAGAGGTAAAATAAGTTAGAGAATCTTGTGCGGTATATGATCGTTTACATCAATGGCAGAACAATTCAAAGACATCGCATTCTACTGATGAACTAGTAAAGTACATGTACTTCTACAAGGGAAGGTTCAAAAGGTAACATCTACCTATCCTATGTAAGTTTTTATTGTTGGATTTTAATATGAAACATTGTCAATTTCCTTCATGTGGAGGATTGTTGGAAAATGAATGAAAATGAAGGAAATTTGGGTAAACTTTAGACACCATATCTCAAGCTATTGCAAGAACACTCTGAAATATTATTCTTAAGAATCATATCAATTAGTAAATTAATTTTCAATCAATTCTTTTGGGTCATTCACCTCCTCATCTCATGCATAATACTCGAATGTCTTAATTATCATGATTTGTCAATAGAAGAAACTTTTAAGCAATGGCCTAAATATCCTAGTTTAGCCAACTAAAATATGAAATATTAGATACATAGTACTAAGAAAATAAATCCCAACCATAACAATTTTGTAAATAATTCAACTAATAGAAAATAAATATCCTAAAATAACAAATAACTCCGATCAACATTCAACGAAAAATAAAATCAATTATTCTTAAAAATCATTCATACTATTCTTCCTTTAAAATCAAGAGAAAAAGAATATATCATACCTCCAAAATCATACAACGCCAAGACTAATAAGAATTATTCAAACTCCGTAACAATTATTTTAAAAGATACTTACATAATATTACCAACTCATACTTGTAAAGTTATTTTATAGTTGGGATAAATTTTTTTTGCCCCCCAATGTATGCAGTTTTTTTTATTTTGCCCCCCAAAGTATTTTTTGTTCCACTTTACCCCCTGATGTACAATAATTTTCGATGTTGCCCCCCAAACTTTATTTCTGGTGGAATATTCCTTCTAAATTCCATCGACGGGCATCTGGGGGGCAAAGTAAAAGAATCTTATAGTTTGAGGTACAAACTAAAACAATATAAATATTAAAATTTTGTTTGAAAATTTTATATTTGAAAAAAATATATAATTTTTATCTTATACTCACACACACAAAGTTGTCAATACAATTCCAATTAAAAAAGAAAAAAAAAAACCTATAAATTTTCAATTAATATTTGTAATTTTCTAAATATAAATATTGTCAATACATCTTTTATATTATTAAATATGAAACACATGACTAAGTATTATGTAATTTATTAGGCTAAGTAACATAATAATATATTATTATGTATTATGATTGAACAAAATAAAATAAAGGTGTATTTCGTATATGCATTATAATATTATGATACGAAAAATAAAATTATCTTTCGATATTATTATTTGTATAAAAAATGTGATTATATACTATATTAATCATTAGTATATTATTATATAAGATTATAATTATCGAATGATTAATATAATTAAAATCTTGATATTATAAGATTTTAATTATATTAATCATTCAATAATTATAATCTTATATAATAATTAATGTACTCATGATTAATATAGTATTTAATCACACTTTTTATACAAATAATAATATTGAATGTTAATTTTATTTTTCGTATCATAATAATTTATTTAATACTTAGTCATGTGTTTAATAATTAATAATATAAAAGATGTATTGACAATATTTATATTTAGAAAATTATAAATATTAATTTAGAAAAAACCTTATTTACATAATACTTAGTCATGTATGTAATAATTAATAATATAAAAGATGTATTGACAATATTTATATTTAGAAAATTATAAATATTAATTGGAAATTTATGTGTGTTTTTTTAACTTGAGATTGTATTGACAACTTTGTGTGTGTGTGGGTATAAGATAAAAATTATATATCTTTTTTAAATATAAAATTTTAAAACAAAATTTTAATATTTATATTATTTTAATTTGCCCCCCAAATTATAAGATTTTTTGCACTTTACCCCCCAAACTATAAGATTTTTTCACTTTACCCCCCAACTGCCCGTCGATGGAATTTAGAAGGAATATTCTGCTAGAAATAAAGTTTGGGGGGCAACATTGAAAATTATTGTACATCAGGGGGCAAAGTGAAAAAAACTGCATACACTTGGGGGACAAAAAAATTTATCCCTTTATAGTTTTAAATGGAAAGTTATCATTTCGAGATCGTTGAAGTAAGTCCATGTGGATGATCTACAAACATTGCTAATTTCAAGGAAATGATATCTGCATCCAAGTTTTTATTATACATCTAATTAATATTTGCTAATTATTATTAGACTGCATTATACGTCTAATTATATTTTGATTTGTCATCGACATATGCTAATATCTCCAAATCCTCCCTATTATTATCGGGAAATTCTCAATATATATTATAGGGGTACTTCTTTATTATTATTATTATTATTATTATTATTATTATTATTATTATTGATTCTCAATATGTGGTGTAACTGAGTTTGTTTTTCAATTTCTGATCTACCAATATGGTAAGTAAATATAAAGTGTTTCTTTTAGTAGGCCCAAAAATTATATATTACTCCATTCGTTACTTATTAATTTTTGTTTTAGAATTTATTTTAAAAATCAAGGAACCTATCAAATTGACTACTACACCCCTTATCAATTAATAATATTCTTAATTACATCTCTTCACTCTTTACTCATATTTATATTATTACCATAAATTTGTTTTTATTGTTTAATAAATAGGGATAAAGTTAGAGGAAAGTGGTAAAAAGTACTAAAACGACAATTAATTTGAAATAAAGTTTAATCTCTAAAACGACATTTAAAAAGGATCGGAGGGAGCATTGTCTACAAAATATCCTGATTTATTAAATGTCTAACTAATGATTTTGATCAAAAATAGACAATTTCTTTTATTATTTCAAATTCAAAATATGAATATTCACGCCTTTTAATTTTTAATTTAAAGATTCTAAGAACTATTTTATAGTCAATTCTATTCACCAAACTAATATTTTTCCATAAATCAAAAATCTTGCTTGCACATACATTTTAATAATTAATGGCACAAGCATCCATCAATTATAACATCAAACCAAATATTAATGTTGTGCAAAATAATTATAACGTAAATATAACTTATTTTCCAATTATTAACTTTTACTAATATTACTTATATAAATTGAAATACCTTAAATAATCACATTTAACATAAAAGTAAAATCTAACTTAATTACAATAATCACTTTATATCAATTTCACAAACTTTTAATACCAAAATCACTTTATATATGTGTGTGTGAAAATGACTATGGTGCCGTGAAGGCACCAGTCCCCCCACCCCTCTTATATTTACATTCATTGATCTACCTCAGTATTTATCTCTTGAAATGATCTAATGGTTATAATTATTTGAATAATGATATAGTCACGGCTATATATATATATATATATATATATATATATATATATATATATATATATATATATATATATGATTAGGTTCAAATGAGAACCACGTCATTATATGTGAACCTAGGGACTTTTTACGGTCATTAGATGAAAACAAATCGGCGGCTAAGATTTGTTAGTGATCTTATCCATTTATAGCATGTTAATTATACCCACGTCTTCTTCCACATTTCCATTTCACAAACCACAAATCAAACCTACCATTTCTATTTATTTTATCTTAGATTTTCCCTCTCTAACCATTTATTTCCTCCATATTTCTACCATTATTTTGTACCGTCCGAAATTATTGACGCTGAACGACGGACTCGTGCGGAGTTTCGACGAAGACGTTGGTGAGCGCGGTGGAGTTTAGTGCTTTGAGTATCTCTTTCTTTATGTATCCCGAAATTATTGTTCCGGAAGGAGAGCTCGGCGTTCATGGTGGCGCTAAACGACGGACTCGCGCGGAGTTCCGGCGGAGACGTTGGTGAGCGCGGCGGAGTTTAGTACTTTGAGTATCTCTTTCTTTATGTTTAAATGTTCCTGGACATGTATCGCTTTCTTTATGTATCCCCAATGCTTTGAGTATAATATGTTGGTGCTTTGTCGTGATTCGTACAGTTCTTATATTTGATTTTGTGCACACAAATTGTTTAAACCAGTGAGTAATGAGATTTATCAGAGCTTAGAAATGTACTTGAACCACATAAATATAATTAATTTATGAAATGAGTTTAGTGTTTTCCAAGATGCTTTTGTTTTACGTGAATGTGTTTCATGAGTTCTTACAAATATGTGTACGGTATTTTCAAGATATGTGTATAGTGCTTTCAATGTATATGTATAGTGCTTTTAAGGTATGCGTACAATGATTCCAAAGTATGTGTATAGTGCTTTCAAATTAGGTATACACTGCTTGAAGGGTATGTGTATAGTGCTTTTCAATACATCGGGACTGATTAAGTAAAACAAAGAAAAGAACCAGGATTTTATAAAAGCACGACCACTGAATATAATAAAGCATAACATCACATATGTACAAAACACTTTTAATTGGTATATAAATCTGCAATCCGGGTGAATATAATTCTATGATAAAAATGGTATCTATTAATTGAAAATCATCTATTAATTGGAAAAATGGAAACGGGTGAATATAAATTGAATGATAAAAATGGTATCTATTAATTGAAAATCATCTATCAATTGGAAATAAATCATCTATTAATTATGATTGAAATCACCTATTAATTGGAAATATTTTTTCTAGGCCTAAATTGCCCATCTCAATTAATACACCGGCATTTGGATTTTATTTTTTCCATTTTTAAGCACACATTCTGAATTAAATATAAACCATTGGATTAAATGAGTCTATGATGTAGATGAGTTCCTAGGTTCACATATAATGACGGAGGCAAATACTTGGGTGAGACCGGTCTCATAGAATGAGACCACTTTTTACCATGCCCATTTTCGTTACCCGATTGCCCATGACCCGTTCTACCCACCCACTATCCAACCCAATATATTCCCACCCAACCCGTTAATAAAAGAAATTCAGTCACCCGATCCCTAATTTTTCATCTTCCTCAATTTTCTGAAATCGGCCGAATCCTCACCTTTCTTCGATCATCGACGGTGGCTGGAAAAACGGTGACAGGCAATCAGACAGGCATGGCGGCTGTAACCGGTGACGACATGCAGCGGTGGCAGGCGAAGTGACTTGGCTTCTGATTCGAAGGCGATGCTGGAATCGACGACCGAAAACGGCGTACCGGTGAGAAAAACGATGTCTATTGGGGAGAAAAGGTCAGTGGATGTGTGAGTTTTGCGATCTCCGGCAGCCGTGATTGGGAAAATTTTTGTGGCTACGGAGGTTCGGGTTTCGACCAAGATGGTGACTGAAATCAGCGGTCGAGTTTCGATGACTGGTGTATTGTGTCCAGTCCCACCTCCAAATTTCTGGTCAAGACGTCAAGAAACATTTTGGCCACATGCATCTTCATGCTATCACTCACCTCAGTCACCAGTCACCAATATGACACAATTCATTGCCAGTGGTGTTTGTCTGACCAATCCAACACCCACAATGTTCTAGTTGTTGTTGCCGTCATCTCAAGCCCTCAAATAAGAGTAATTCTTTACTTCCATTTTCTCGTTTGTTAGTTATTGTTTGGCGATTGAACAGATTATTGGGCTAAAACGCATAGTAAGGAGTCATGAATATCTTTTGCATTCATAACCATAACATTGCCCTTCTGTTGTTCGATGAAATGCCCATGTTAAATTTAAGTACTTTTTTTTTGTTTGTTTTTCGCTTTTAAAACTCGGTCTTACGGTACAACTAGTATGATAAGAAATGCATTTAAACGCCCAAGAGCCAGATATCAGGTGATCTGGATTTAAAAGATACAATGAAACTCCAAGAGCTAGATAGACAAACAACTTTTTATGTATTGTACGACGGGGGTGGTGGTGGCGGAGATGGTGGCTGCCGGTTTGAGAAAATTAGTAATTATATTCAATAATTATTAGGTTTTTATGCGATTTTATGCTAATGAGTAACCTGATTCTCTGAGATAGTGCGCTACCCAGATCATGGTGGCGAGTGAAGGTGAATTTTTAAGACCGTCGTCGTGGTTTCTTCGGGCCTACTGTGGCGATTTCAGGCATTTCATGGCTTGCGAAAGGACGGTAAGAACGACACTGTTGTTCCTTATCTCCCATTCCAGTTTTCTTTTCCTCTTTATGGTTTCTAGTTGCTCATGTTTGAAATATGGTGAGTTTGAGTTGAAACTGGTGTATCTATGGCTTGATTTAGGGCAACTGAGGTTGGGTTTCGATGTATTTCTAATTTCGGACTAAGACAGCTAGTGGCATTCAGTGATGATTTTTGGTTTGAGATGGACCGCGGCTCAATGACCTGATCTATGGACTTTCTAATTTTGGTTTGTGTTTATTGTATGGGTTAAATCTTAGGTATTTTAAATGAAAAACTGCAATATATTTTTATATGAATTTATTATGTTTACAGATCAAAGTATTAGCCAAGTTAGGTTGACTTTAGAGAGGGTGAAAATGTCAAAGCGAGGGAACGAAGGATCCGTGGGTAATAAGTTCAGGATGACGCTATGTCTGCCAATGGTGGTGATGGTGAACTACGCTGAAACATTGGCGCGAAGAATTTGTACATCATCTCCGTTAAGGCGATCAAGTGACACCTCAACAAGCTCCCATCTGTCTGCGTCGGCAATATGGTGATGTCCACCATGAATAAGGGGAAGCCCGATCTCCATAAAAAGGTCATGCTAGCTGTCATCGTCTGACAGCGCAAGCCGTGGTGCCAAAAGGACGACGTCTTCATGTATTTTTCTCTTTTCGATCTCATAATTATGGTGTTATCAGAACACGATATGCATTCACAACATTTGAATTGTTTTGTGCAGAAATTTAGTCATTCAAAAGTCACAACTGGAAACGGTACATTTTATTTTGTTCCGTGTAGAAGTGATTCTCGTTGCTGAAATGTATACTACTAGGATCTGTTCTTGAGTCTTTTTTCTCTTTTTTTTTTAGTTCTGATCTAGTGGAAATTTGTAGCATCCAGCCACATTAATCTTTTATTCCCTGTTTTAAGGATTTGTTCTTGAGTCTTTGTTTCAGAAATTTTTCATTACATCAGCAATTTTGCAGTTGATTTACTCATGGATGATTCATGCTTTTAATGGGTCTGGTTTAGAGTTGATGCATATTTGCCCACTTTGACTAAAATATGCAAACATGATTTCATTTGTTGATTATTTGGATCAATGGAAACATAATAACCAAAGATAGGTGTGCTGCATATATTGTAATTCCATTCTCTTTGCTCCAGTAAGTTAGGTGTGCTCAACCAACATCTGCCATGTAGGCTCTATTCTTTATAATTTCCTATTCTGTATTGTTGCTGATCATATTTCAAGTACTACCCAGTATTGCTAAAGCATGATTTTGGTTCTTGTTATGGGTAAAAATATTCTGTCCACCGTATCTTTCAGGGAATTTAATGGACAAGCAACAATTGAAAAAACAATTGCTTGGAGTAGATTAAATATCTTTTGAAGGATATAAAATTTTAAATTAAACTTATAATATTTTTACTTGGAATTATTATAATCATATATAAAGTATTATAAAATGTATTGAAAGTATCACAATATTTAGATAAAATATTATTTTCAAACTATTATATAATTATTCATAAGATCATTGTAAAAGTATTACAAAATTAGTTAAAAGTTTTTACAAATTCATATAAAAGTATTACAAATACGTATAAATATTGTATATTATATTCTATGTAGTGAATCACAAATTATAGAAAAAAGTATCGAAAAATACAGTTAAAGTATCACAAAATATAGTTAAAGTATTGCAAGTTTTTTATACCTAATTTTAAATTAAAGCATAGTTAAGTAACATTTTTAAAGTATCACAAAATACTGTTAAAGTATTACAAAATATAATTAAAGTATCACAAAATATTGTTAAAGTATTACAAAATATTATTAAAATACCACAAATTTCTTATACCTATTTTAAATTAAAGTATAGTTAAGTACTATTTTTAACTCAATTTGTTTAAGTATCACAAAATATTGTTAAAGTATTACAAAAGATTATTAAAGTATCACAAGTTTTTTATACATATTTTTACAATAAAACATAGTTAAGTAACATTTTTAAGTCAAGTTATATTGAAAGTATCACAAAAAGTTTATTAAAGTGTATCACAAGTTTTTTATACTTATTTTTGATTAAAGTATAGTTAAGTAATATTTTTAACTCAAGTTGTTTAAGCATCACAAAATATTGTTAAAGTATTACAAGTTTTTTATACATATTTTTTACAATAAAACATAGTTAAGTAAATTTTTAACTCAAATTATTTGAGTATCACAGAACATTGTTAAAGTATCACAAAACATTGTTAAAGTATTACAAAAGATTATCAAAATACCACAAATTTATTATACCTATTTTTAATTAAAGTATAGTTAAGTACAATTTTTAACTCAATTTGTTTAAATATCACAAAATATTGTTAAAGTATTACAAAAGATTGTTAAAGTATCACAAGTTTTTTATACATATTTTTACAATAAAGCATAGTTAAGTAACATTTTTAAGTCAAGTTATTTGAGTATCACAAAACATTGTTAAAGTATCACAAAATATTGTTAAAGTATTACAAAAGATTGTTAAAATATCACAAGTTTTTTATACCTATTTTTAATTAAAGTATAGTTAAGTAACATTTTTTAACTCAAGTTGTTTAAGCATCACAAAATATTGTTAAAGTATTACAAGTTTTTTATACATATTTTTACAATAAAACATAGTTAAGTAAATTTTTAACTCAAATTATTTGAGTATCACAGAACTTGTTAAAGTATCACAAAACATTGTTAAAGTATTACAAAAGATTATCAAAATACCACAAATTTCTTATACCTATTTTTAATTAAAGTATAGTTAAGTACAATTTTTAACTCAATTTGTTTAAATATCACAAAATATTGTTAAAGTATTACAAAAGATTGTTAAAGTATCACAAGTTTTTTATACATATTTTTACAATAAAGCATAGTTAAGTAACATTTTTAAGTCAAGTTATTTGAGTATCACAAAACATTGTTAAAGTATCACAAAATATTGTTAAAGTATTACAAAAGATTGTTAAAATATCACAAGTTTTTTATACCTATTTTTAATTAAAGTATAGTTAAGTAACATTTTTTAACTCAAGTTGTTTAAGCATCACAAAATTATTGTTAAAGTATTACAAGTTTTTTTATACATATTTTTACGATAAAACATAGTTAAGTAAATTTTTAACCAAGTTATTTGAGTATCACAGAACATTGTTAAAGTATCACAAAACATTGTTAAAGTATTACAAAAGATTATCAAAATACCACAAATTTCTTATACCTATTTTTAATTAAAGTATAGTTAAGTACTATTTTTAACTCAATTTGTTTAAATATCACAAAATATTGTTAAAGTATTACAAAAGATTGTTAAAGTATCACAAGTTTTTTATACATATTTTTACAATAAAGCATAGTTAAGTAACATTTTTAAGTCAAGTTATTTGAGTATCACAAAACATTGTTAAAGTATCACAAAATATTGTTAAAGTATTACAAAAGATTGTTAAAATATCACAAGTTTTTTATACCTATTTTTAATTAAAGTATAGTTAAGTAACATTTTTTAACTCAAGTTGTTTAAGTATCACAAAATATTATTAAAGTATTACAAAAGATTGTTAAAAGTATCACAAGTTTTTTTATACATTTGTTTATGATAAAGCATAGTTAATTAAATTTTTTAACCAAGTTATTTGAGTATCACAAAACATTGTTAAAGTATTACAAAAGATTATTAAAATATTACAAAAGATTGTTAAAATATATTTAGAAATAAATTACAAGGTTAACATTATATATATTTATAGATTAATAGTAGCAGATCGATAGGAGAATATGAAAATCACAGMAAATGCACCATTAATAAATACTRGTATAACCACAAATGATACAATAATATTAATAATTAATGCTCAAATGCCAGCCAATATAACAGTCACTTGGCTCCATTTATTCAAATGGCAATATTAGACTAGTTTTTTTTTTTTTTTTTTTTTTTTAAGTTCCTCCTCTATGCAGGTGAAAAAAAAATCAAATATCCTCAAATCAGAACAATTAATAAATCAAACAAAATCTCTATTTCTGTATTCTTAAAGAAATTGACATATAAATTAATATTACGGTCCTTAATTTATTTATACTAAGCGAAAACTCGATTTGGATCGAGCCCCATCGATGCACCAACTCACCTATATMAATTMAAATTCCAACAACTAGACGAAATCTTGTATCCCATGCCCCTGTTTTTCATCAGACATCATAGCATATGATTTACCACTAATCACCACAAGAGCATTTCCCATCTCGAAAATGGTGAAACCTCGTCGTATCCCTCACAGTGATCTCCCTACCCTCCACAGCCGACATAAACTTTATCGCCAGGTGGCAATCGTCGCAAACCCTCAAGTTCTTAAAAACCCTAATTGGCAAACCAATRTCCACTCTCATCAACCCAAACGCTAAAGAAGGAGCTGCTCTTTCTGCTCCTCCCCAACATCATGCAAAGCCGATTCAAGATTCGGCACATAACTCGCCAATCTCATTTTCCTATTGGGGTCCCAGATGAATGATTAGGCAGCTCGGTAAACGCATGTACCAATGGCTGCATGCAAGCAACAGCGYCGCCCTCGTTGRCCTGATCGTGGAGGTGCAGGGTCGCCACATTGGTCGATCCACYGGTAGAAATGACCGGCAAAGCAAGGTCTGCACTGCGAAGGGCCCCAGGGACCGGCGCGTCCTCCTCGCYGCCCACACYGCCATACAATTCTACGACATCATCAGAACACTAAAATATTTCTCCAACATCACGTATCCATTAATGAGAGACAAATACATCAGTTCRAAATTCGGAAAACTCATCCTCTTAAAAGTCCTCCTCGCGTCCTCTAACCTCCCGGTTTTGCAAAACGCATGGATAATCGAGTTCCGATCGTGGGTGCCTAGCTTGATTCGYGGGTCCTCGACGATCTCGTCCAAAAAGCATGAACTCCAGAGCATTCAAACACTTTGGGACAAAAGAGAAAAATGGAGGTTTTTTCAGAGGCCAAATTCAGACAAGAAACAACAGTTATACCAAYAATTGAAGTCGTTTGGGTGTGTAATTTCACGTGGTTTGCAGCGAGCAGGAAAGAATTTTCGATTTCCCMTTCTCCAAGCAAAAGGGGATCGCCAATTGGYAATTAGAACTGGCCAGAATTGGAGCTCATAGTTGGAAATTGATACCTGAGGTARYATCGACATCGTATGGTGAAGGGTGAAGCACGTCCAATTTGGCCGGAGCGGCGCCGACCGAAAATTCACCATTTTTTCGAAAAAGGGGATCGTAGACGTCAGGGTTCGAATTAGCCGAGATTGGAGCACGATTATTGGAGTTGATATCTGGGAAGCATTAGCGAAATTTGCAGGTTCTTTTGTGTGTTTTGCAGGTTTTTTTGTGTTKTGTGTGAAGAAGACGGACGATTTTTGATTCTGGGTGGATTTTGGACGGGAAGGGTTCAGTCCAGTTTTGGGCAGCAGTTTTGGACTGCTGGGTACGGTTTGAAAAGTGGGGTTGGGTCGGTTATTTTCTGGGTCTGGATCATTTTTTGAAAAGGGTAAAATGTGGTCTCATTCTATGAGACCGGTCTCACCCAAGACCTACTCTAGGTTCACATATAATGACGAATTTTCATTTGAACCCAACYACACACACACACACACACACACACACACACACACACACACACATATATATATATATATATATATATATATATATAATATTTACATAAATAATTGATAATTTCTAATTTAATCAACCTGAAGTTATGGAATGTAGAATCGGTATTTTCACGCAAATTATGAATAATAAAACCAGCCTAAAAATATTACATATAAATAATTGATAATTTTTAATTCAATGCACTAAAAATGTTGATTTTTCCCCGCTCATTGGATATAGAATTGACATTATTTAATTAACCTTAATTTATGAAATATAGAATTGGTACTTTCCACACATTAAGAAAAATAATATCAATCCAACAATATTTACATAGATAATTGATAGTGTTGTTTTAATTTAACCATTAAAAAGAAATAGTTTTTTATTCACTCATTCAGGTCATTTGGCCTTGTAAACAAAGTCAACCTAAAAAATACTTGCATAGATAATTAAATAAACAATAAATACAAGTTACTACAAATAATAAGGAAAAATGGGCTGGAAACAAAGTTGAAAAATATACATAGAAATACTAGCCTTTATAGATAATATAATAATCAAATATCGAGTTCACATTTCAAATACGAATACTCATTTGTTGTAACACTTAAAAGCCAAATACCCAATTAATAATTTTTTTATACTTAATATATATTATATAATATCATATTAACACATACAACTAAATACTATTAAATACAATATTATAATATATTATTCACTTTACATATAATTAGATATTTTATATAAATATACATTATAATATATTTTTCAAACATAATTTGACATTTACAATAAAAAATACTGAATCAAAAAAAATAAAAACTCTCATAATTTTGAATACTCAATATTATAAATATGAATCTCAAGTCCAAATGTTTGTCGTTGATTCGCTCATTTTGAGAAATTCAAAAATTCACACTTTATGAACCCTGAGGCTCTGACACTCATTTTTGTCCGATTTTCAATAGTTTATCCAGTTTTTTTCACCGTCTATGACCGTTTTTGACTAATTTAACTATCGACGCGGTTTTTAGGAGGTATCCGCACCCGTTTCAAAACATTGGCCATTACCAAATAGTTGCTTATTCAAATAGTTTTCCAGATTCATATAATTACTTGTGTGTGGCTTATATTCAAATAGTTGCCAAATATTGTTCAGTTATCAAAATGTAATGTTTATAATTAATTTATTATAATTATCAAAATAGTTGCCATAATACAAGTAATTATATGAATCTGGCAATCATTTATTATAATTAATTATACTACATTGACCAATCATTTATGTAATTTGCTTATGAGCAACAAAATTTTCCATAATTTTGAAATCAAATAGTTGCCATAGATTACTTAATTAATTTGATTTCAAATTATATGAATCTGGCAAATAATTTATTATAATTAATTATATTAAATTGGCCAAACATTTATGTAATTTGCATATGAGCAACATAATTTTCCATAATTTTGTTTGAAATCAAATAGTTGCCATAGATTATTTAATTAATTTGATTTCAAATTGCCAATATTTTCTCATTTTCCCAGAAAACCCTTTTGTAAGGCAGTACAATGTTTCATCTATATAAAGCCAAAGGCGCAAGATGTTTTATCAAATTCAAAATTTAATATAAACATGTCTTACACCATTAAGAACTTGCTGCAATTTCTCATCATTTCATTTGTCATTATCCGGACAAACGGTTTTTGTTTTTCTTTTAGTGAAGGTAGGTTTCAGGTTCACAACAGCCTTCCTTCAAATTCTCCACCATTAACGCTGCATTGTGCATCAGGAGACAAAGAGCTGGGTTTTCATAACCTCACTACCAATCAGGATTTTAATTATAATTTTTGTGTTAATCCTTATACCTTATTTTTCTGTCATCTTTGGTGGAATGGAAAAAATATAGCTTTTGATGTATATAGACAAGAATGGGCTAGCAAACGCTGTGGATGGTCAGTCGAAGATAGAAGAAGAGCATGCTACTGGGAGGCAAGAAGTGATGGAATATACAGTTCAATTCATAGATATCCTCCGACGTCAACTAATGTGAAAAAAGTGTTTAGTTGGTGAAGAGGAGACCATTCAATATATATTGAAATGTTTTGCTAATTATCAAGATAGATTGTGAAGTTGATATGTTTATGGTTTTGTAACTTTACTAATTAGCATAAAGCAATCATATTAAGTCCCAAATTATATAAAAGCGATAGAAGAAATCACACACCAATTTGCAACTAAACCTTAAAACAAAACACATCAATTTGATATTTTATTTACAATTAATTCACGCAGATGTATGTCATTTTCCACAATAAAAAGCACAAAACAAACAAACAAAATAAGAAAAACATGATCAAGTTTGTGCCTTGGGTTGATGACGATAATTTCGAAGAATATCCAATCTTAAAGATCATGGAACGGAGAAAGAAAAATAGGAAACAATAAAGCGAAATATGCCAATTTTGATTCTTACAAATCTCCCACCGGATGGTTATATATGTTATATGATAAACACTTGTCTTATACCATATTGATGGGTCATGATTTTGGTTTTTGTAATTTGATATATTTATTTTTGTAATTAAAAGTATTAGTTTTTCGTAAATTTATTACCTATGATATGATGTGTTGATATTATGATGCATTAGTTTTTTTTACTATAATATATTGATTTTTATAATATGATGTATTGGTCAAAAAATTAATTTTCAGTGTATTATTAACTACTTTTTAGAAAAGGTTTGTGATATTAACTATTATCAAACCACATATGCTAAATTATTCAATGCATCAAAAAAGGTTCGAAAAAAGTCGATCGAGAATTTTTTTTTAATTACTGATGTGATGTGATTTGAATAATTTGAATTACGCTACGTCAATAAAAGAGTTCCATCGAGCTTTTTGGTACCTTTCTTGATAAATTGGCTAACATAGCGAACGTGATGTTTGTCATTATCACGTACCTTTTTTGAAAAATTGTCAATATAATAAGAATACAGCTCATGTGGCTTGGATCTTGATTTTGGTCTAATGGACTAAACAGTTCACGACCTGTTATTTTGGCATCACACAAGCGTTTGCCTTTAATATATGTTTTTATTACAAAATGATATATAAAAAATAACATTGTTATATATTGTGATTGAGATAATTTCCTGTAAGACCATTTTACATATAATTATATACAATAGTGTTACTTTTTCATTTAATATTATCAGTTATATAATATAATGTGTCATATTTACATATATATTATAACGATGTCACTTGTCATTTAATATTGTCACTTTTCAATAATATATATCACATTTACACACAGTAGTATACTTGTGCAACTTGGGAAGCAAGTACAAAAGGTTCATATCGATTGAACCTACGCTTATGATTGATATCGACAATCTTATAATTTGGATGGACTTTTGTGCCTGCACTTGTTGGATCGAGCCATTCGCAATTGAACAATAGTGTATTTTTCTTCATTCGGCCGGTGTATTCGAGCTGCTCAATTTCGGTGAGACGATCGTAATAATCATATTCGGTGGCCCCAATAGTTGACCCTTTAATACATATTCCACTGCTCGATGTTGCTTTGTTAGATCCGTACTCCAATGTGTGAAACCTATAACCATTAATCTTACATCCGGTATACGTTTTCACACATCTTGATGGACCCTCAGCTAGACTCCTAATGTTCTCGTCGACCACCCTCACCATGTCTGCTCCAAAAATCAACCGGCTCCTTGGCCCCTAATTAATTGATTATTCCTAATTTAAACCCTAATTATGTAATAATTACTAAATTGACCCCTAATTCTAAATTTAACCCTAATTCTAAATTTAACTTTAATTTAACCCTAAATTTAATTCTAAAACTACCCCTAAATTTAACCCTAATTCTAAATTTAACCATAAAATATAAATTAAAACCCTAAATTGATCTATTATTACAAATTAAAAACAAGATTAATATGTACAAATAATATAAAAAAATTAAAACAAAAAAATAAAAAAATAAAGAAACTTACATTGGGCTGTGGACAGCGAGCGGCTGGGGGCGGCAGCGGCTGTGGACGAACGGCTGATGGCGGCGAGGCTTCGGGCTCTCGTATTATTGCAATTAGTCTAACAGCTATAGGTTAAATTATTATTAGTCATGTGAAAATCACAAATTGCCAAAAAATAAAAAACAGAATGGCATAATTTTGTATATGAATAAATAAATTTTATTTTAGCCTCTTAAATTATTAAAGATCGATTTTGCTTATAATGGAATTCTAAAAAAAACCCGAAAAATAGAAAAATAGTAAAAAATAGAAACAAAACTCGAGAAATTACGACCGGGCGGGGGAGGGGTGCGCCTCGGCGACCCGGAAATAAACCCAATTTTTTTCTAATTTTTCTATTAATTTCGATTTTTTTCGATTTTTTTATTTTTTAAAATTTCCGGAATTCCGAGGGATTTTGAATTCCCTCGAAATGTTAAAAAATAAAAAAATCGAAAAAATAGAAAAAAATAGAAAAATCGTAAAAACGAAACCGATCCTATCATCTTAGGCACGTGGGGTGGTTTTGACCCCAAATTCGATCGTAAAATACCAACGAGCACGTGCGTGCCCTCACGTGTCGTGGGGTTCGACCAACAACAAGATACGATTGATCGATGAATCCCTTCGGTTGGAAACGTGAAGCGACGTAGCGTCGTGATTTTTTGATATTGGAGGAGGTGTGAGTCTCGGCGTCGTGGAACCACCCGGGGGTCGGGCGTCGATCGTTTAGTACGCGTTTTCTATTTTTTTTCGATTTAAAAAAAATTGAAAAAAGCCCCAAAAAATAGAAGAATTAGTAAATAAAAAAACGAATCCCATCATTTCACGACCGTGGTGGGGAGGGGTGCGCCTCGGCGTCGTGGAACCACGGGCGTCGGGCGTCGATCGTCCGCACGCGTTTTCTATTTTTTTCGATTTTATATGAATAATGGAAAAAAACCGAAAAAATGAAAAGTAAAAAATAGAAACAAAACTCGAGAAATTACGACCGGGGCGGGGAGGGGTGCGCCTCGGCGTACCCGGAAATAAACACTATTTTTTTCTAATTTATTTCGATTTATTTCGATTTTTTTATTTTTAAATTTCGAGGGAATTCAAAATCCTCGGAATTCCGAGGGATTTTTGCAAAATCCCTCGGAATTCCGAGGGATGTTGAATTCCCTCGGAATGTTTAAAAAAAAAGGAATATTCGAGGGATTTTGAATCCCTCGGTTTTCCGAGGGACCTTGTTCCCTCGGAAAATTTAACCTAAATTGAAGCAGCGGGCTCACCCGCTGTCACTTGCTCTGTTTCAGAAAAAAAAAAGAAAGAGAAAGGAAAGAGCCGTCCATCCGCCGCGCGTCCGGAGCAACCGTCGCCGTCGCCGTCCACCGCCCGAAGCCGCCTTGAGCC
>BMAC01000574.1:363816-374307 GCA_014905375.1 Phtheirospermum japonicum | reverse complement strand
TTGAGCCCAGAAACGACCCTTCTAGAAGTCCCAGAATCAGGAGGTGCTGCCAGCCCAGCTTTCTATACCGGTTGGGCCCAGCAACAGCCCTTCTAGAAGGCCCAAAACTGTCATTTCTTCAAATCGCGGCCCGTTTTCGCTGAAACTCTACTCGTTTGCCCATTCTTGACTACATACAAACCTAAATACCTGAAAATACCTAAAATAAACATAAGATTAATTAATTAAAATTAAAATATGGTAAAACAAGTTGGAGATAAGAAAATGTGAAAATATGCTCAATCTATTCAACTTTCACCGAAAACAATAACAAAAATGAACTAAAATACTAACTAAAATCAAGACAAATTCATGTTAATAAAATACCCCACGCTTAATTGGTTTTTTCATCCCCGAACAAATGATAGTTACAAAGACTAACAAGTATGAAAATCAGTTCAAGCAATGAGTCGTGTTGTGCTACATAATTAATTTTGAAAATATAGATACATGCAACGCAATTTCAAACACTCCACCTCTATTACATTGTCGCTCCAAAATAAAATTCATGCTTCCTCACGAAGGATATTATAGATGTGTACGCTCAAAGCACTCAAGCATTGGTGTATAGGACGTGTATACACTCAAATCATACAAATACTTGCATAATAAATAAGCACAGTAAATCAGTATTTTTTCAATCGCAAATTAAGTGTGCTGTCAAAACTAAGAATCGAAAAAGGACTTTACGGGTTGTAATGCAAGGCTCTTTGGATGGGTATGGAATATATAAGTTGTGTGGCTAAAAAACTCACCCAACATAATCTAATTACGAATCAATTTGCTTCACCTCGTTTAAAAATAAAAAACCTCACTAAACACTCATAACATAGCCTTAAAATATAGGCTATTTCTCAACTTGATACTCTAAAACCGACTTGAACCTTAAAACCACTCAATCACAACTCTTTTGCCTTTTAAACATAAGGTTTCATAAAATAACTCAAGCCTTTATTAGCGCGTAGGCAATGACTAAAAAAAATTCACCAAGACTCACCATCCTTATTTTTCTTATTTTTTTTATTTTTTTTATTTCCCTCTTTTATTCTTTTTATGGGGTCTTTATTATTATTTCTTTCTTTTTTTTTTTCGGATGGTGGTCTTACAAAAATTCATAAAAATCATAAATTCCTAACAAAATTTCCTAACAAAATTTCCAAAACACTAATAACCAAGAAAAATAGTGAACTCCTACCCCACACTTTTAATGGGTTGGTAGGGGTCGACTCAAAAATAAAATCCCTCATGGCTATAGGGATGGATTATTTGGCTATGATTGGCTCATTCGGAATTTATAGTGGCTAAAAAAATTATATGAATATGGCCGGAAATAGGGTTTTATATGTGCCTTAACCTCATTCTCAAAGTCAAATACACACAGCGGTATCAATGAGATATCAAGACTGAAACTTATTCAAGCACATGCAATGATGATAATCACTCAGGCTACTCACTGGCTTTTTTCATGAAAAAATTTTGAATTGACGCTGCTTTTAAGGTTTTGCGAAATCAATTGCGTCCAAGTACCATTTTACAATATATAAATAACAATAAAATTTTTGAAATTTATGCACTTATGCACGCTCAAAAGACATGAACCTCAAATCAAACATAGTCAACTTCGACAGGCAAGCCATACAAACACAATATCGCGTAGAAATAGCAATTAATCACGTTTAAAATTTAGCACTACAAATCCATAAGAAGTTTTAAAAATTGCACAAATTTCAACTATAAATCAACTCAACCATCCCACCTCTTAAAATCTCGGCAATCCCCTAATTGCCATAAACGAGTATAAGAAAATAAAAGCAAGGGAGAAAGGGAATAAGAAAACGTCCCTGAAAATTAAATAGTCGAGCGACTCCAAAAAATGCTTGTGCAATTATTCCTCGTCTTGACTCTCGTGAATGAAAATGCCTTGAATAGCAACCTAAAAAGACAAAACAAACGAACAAAAACAAACTAACTAGTAAAGCTGAAAAAAGAAGAAAATAAAACGAATACTTGGGTTGCCTCCCAAGAAGCGCTTGGTTAACGTCGGAAGCTTGACGTCTTCTACGAACGATGCTATCCCGGATACAAAAATAAATGACGATCATGCCACTTCTTAGTGTTCTCCAAGAGTGAGTTTAGGCAATTTAAATCACCAAGGCGAGCACGGAAAGCAAGTCGTAGAGCAAAAACTTCAATTCGCTTCGGAGGTCGAAAAAGCAAATAATTGATCACCACGAACATATCAAAAGTAAATTGCGGCATAGGGTGATCCTCTACTTTCTTAAAAACTAGGAAATCGGTTGAACAAACGGAAAATCCCTCGTACACTCCGAACTCCTTCAAATCTTTAGCATCTCCCTCAACACCCTGAAAAATATTAAAATCTATATAATGGCATAGGGGAGGGAAATTTTGCTCGATTATCTCAACCACCATCTCATTCTCTTCCTCGATCATGGGCGGCTTGATAAGAGGCTCGATCATTGCATCCTTCTCGATAAATTCGTCCACCACCTTTTCTACATTGGGCATCGCATCATCTCCATTCCTATTGAGCTCGATTGGGCATGAATCTCCATCGTCGATTAGGTTCTCCAACGGCAACACCTCCTCCTCGTTTGATAATTCCTCCAAAGAAGCCATTATTTGGGCACACGACCTCTCCATATTTGCCATACTTTGTTTCATAGACTCACAACTTCGATGCATAGACTCAAAAGGGTCATCTTCGAGTTCGTCTTGAAAACTCATGGTCTCAGCTTCTTGATCTTGCTGCCCCGCCAAAAGTTGATCGTCTAATTTATATTTTTCATGGCTCGTACAATCTTGGACGGCGAAAACCTCCTCCTTTGGCTCATCATCAAATGTTACCAAATATTCATGCGTCATATGTCCTTGGCATCCACAACGATCACATATTACATTAGGTACGTAGAAAATCCTCATGAATTTATCGCCTATTTCATACCATGTACGCAAAGAATTAGGTTCGAGCTGCAATAACCATTCCTTTGCCCGGCCCTTTAGCACAAAAGTGAAGAGTCGCATCCTCACTTGATCCCTAGTAAGCCCTAGAAGAGAAGAATTCTCGGTGATGTCCTCGTACTTTTCGATGAATTTAAACGGATCCTCGTGCCGAAGCGCATAGAAAATCGGGAGATTCAATCAGTCGTACTCGTCGAGAAAGTAACTTTTCATCGCGGCGCTCAATGGAATAGCCGGTCAAAGCTCACGACGCCTATTGAACGGTGGTTCATCGTACGAGTAATATATTTTTTTATATTTTTTTATTATTATTTTTTATTTTTAAAACTTTAAATAAATAAAAATATTTAAAAACAGTTTTTGATTTGATTTGATTTTTTTTGAAATTCAAAAAATAATAAAAATTTTTAATTAAAAATAATATTTTCGAATTTTTTTTTTGATTTTCGATTTTTTTTTTGAAAAACGGTTTGAGAAATCTTGGGTTTTGTTTGTCGACGTACCTTGCAAACACAACACTCAAGGCACAAGATTAAACGCAACGGTGGAAAATAATAAGAACGAAATAAAACGAAGAACACAAATATACACAAAAGATAAACGAAACGAAATAAGAAACATAAATAAGGATACGGAGAACAAACACAAATATCACAACCTTTAGTTTTCCCCGACAACGGCGCCAAAATTTTGATTCGAACTTTTTGTACCTACTTTTATTAAATTTGTTAATTTTAAAAAGCTCGCCCGCAAGAGTACGGGATCGCATGTAGGTAGATAAGTTGAACCGAGTCGATCTCTCGAGGAAAACTAGTCTCAGAAGTTCCTTTTGTGTTTGTTTGTTTACGAATACGAAATAAAATAGAATTCTAATCTAAACACATAAAAGCAATAAATTGATCTAAACGAAGAATAATGAAATTCAAGGGTTTTGAAAAGATTTAGAAAAATAGGGTTCTAGAGCTTCGAATCGTTTCCACGATCTCTTAGAAAAAACCCAATTAATGGTTCACGACGATTCTAGGCTCTAGACCCATTAGATCTAGCCAATCAATCTCATCAATATCATCATAATAATCTCATCACAATCATCAATCCAAAATCATCATCAATATCATACAATTCATCATACAAGTTTGGGGGGTGGGGTGGGGGGGGGGGGGTGGGTGGGGGTGGGGGGGGTGGGGGGTGGGGTTTGTTTGAAGTTTGAATTATTCTAAATTAAACTATCAAGCAAGAATTAAAAACTAATTAAAAGAAATTAAAGAACTTACTAATTAAACGAAGAAAGTTGCAGCGTTCCAAGCGAAGTCTTGAATCTAAATTATCTAAACTATCTAAGAACTAATCTACTTTACTCTAAATCTAAGAATTTAAAATTAAGAATTATGAAAAGAAACTAAGAAATCGAAAGGGCACTCGTTGGGGTTGTCAGCCCCTAAGAGGCCTTAAAAACCCTAGGAATAATGTGTATTTTCGAATGTGAGGGGTGGGGGTATTTATAGGTGTAGGTGGCTTAGAAAAGGGGTCAAAATTAGGGTTTCCGCCCCTTCTAGGACGTTCAGCACTTTCCATACCGGTTGAGCCCAGAAACGACCCTTCTAGAAGTCCCAGAATCAGGAGGTGCTGCCAGCCCAGCTTTCTATACCGGTTGGGCCCAGCRACAGCCCTTCTACAAGGCCCAAAACTGTCATTTCTTCAAATCGCGGCCCGTTTTCGCTGAAACTCTACTCGTTTTCCCATTCTTGACTACGTACAAACCTAAATACCTCAAAATACCTAAAATAAACATAAAATTAATTAATTATAATTAAAATATGGTAAAACAAGTTGGAGATAAGAAAATATGAAAATATGCTCAATCTATCCAACTTTCAACGAAAACAATAACAAAAATGAACTAAAATACTAACTAAAATCAAGACAAATTCATGTTAATCACGCAGATTTGAGCTTTAATATTATTAAGCATTTGTATGCCACTTAAGTAATCATGTTCAAATTATTAAGTGAAAATTAGGGATAATATATAAGAACTACCCCTGATGTTTGGTTTAAATAAATAATTTGGACAAACCTCAAGAGTGTGTTTTATAATTCTCTGTGAATAATTCGTCTAGTGTTGTGATGATTTGCAGGAAAGGATGCAACCGATGATTGTGTGTGTGTGTGTGTGTATATGCATGAGTACACTATCATTAAGTTTATTTTAGTTCTCTTAATAACTGAACTTCATAATTGTAAATAGAATGAAATCTTTTGGTATGAATTACAAATTTTCTTCGTTTTTCTGCCTCAATTAATGTAGAGAAGTATAAACCAAGCGGAGAGAACGAATGGTACTTTTTTACATGGAGACAAAAGAAGTATAAAAATGGGTTGAGGTCGGATCGGGCTGCCAGGGATGGATTCTGGAGAGAAAGTGGGGCCGACAAATCTATCCAATACAAGGGCGATGGTGAAATCGGGTACAAGAGATCATTGTCTTATTTGAGGGGTAAGAATGGTACCAAATCGGGCGTTACCAAGACCGATTGGCTTATGACCGAATACCGAGTTAAAAATGCACCCTTCCCTGTCTAAACCCAAGGAAAAACAACGAGGGTACAAATATATTTATATATGCAAACTCTTAGTAAATTTCTTGAAATAAGTTAACTACTCCCTGTGTATATATGTGCTTTGTATTTCTACTTAAAAATTAACTGTTCCTTAATTATTATTATTTCTATTTTATTTGCAGTTGACGATTGGGTCATTTGCTAGAGGTACTAGACAAATCGAAAACAAGTTGGTGGATCACAAAGGAACAATGAGGATATGATGACAACAAAATGCCGAAATACTAATCCAAAGGATCAATACGACAACAGCACCAACAGAGAAGCTGCAAACGATTTCAGAAATCTATTGGACCAGATACAAAAATTGTGGTCCAGATTCATAAACTTGATGATAGCGATTTCAGAAATCCTTGGACCAGAACTTATATTCGGGTACTTTATTTTCTTCTTCTTCGCTATATCTACTATTTTTATTGTTTCTAAAAATTTGTTGAATTCTTTGTGAACTGCGATAATTCTGAGAAGCAAGTATTTCTGAGTTTTATTTTTTAAATGGCGTGATTAATGGTGATTTAGGTAAAGGAATTCAAGCACAGTTTTCAGTTCAAGATCATACAATGATCCATGTCAGAGAAGAGGATCTCGGTTCATTGTTAAAGCTGAAAGTAAGATATAAACCTTGACGACATGATATTGTAACTAGATTTGTTGTTTTTCCTTCCTCTTTCCTTTATTTTTTTTACTTGCAACCAGATTTGTTATTTTTGCTTGTCTTTATGGGATATCGCATGATTTTGCTCCTCTTAAAGTTATGTAAAGTTATGGGATATCACATGATTTGAGCTTTGTTATATTATTTTTTTATAAATGGAGTGGTATTTTTCTATTTTGGTGCAACTGATCTCGTTTATTTTTTTTAAAATTCTTTTTACTACTTTCTAGAAGGTATTTTCAAGAACCTCCGTAAAATGTCTGTTCTGGAAAACAGACTTTCTAGAAGGTATTTTTCAAAAACCGCCGTAGAATCCCCCGCCTTTTTTAAGGCAGTTCTTAAACCGCCGTAAAAAGCATCACTTTCTACGTCGGTTCAAGAAAAACCGCTGTAAAAGGCCTCATTTTTCACAGCGGTTTTTGGGAACCGCCGTAAATTTTAACGGCGGTCGATATAACGGCGGTTCAAAAACTACCGTTAAAAGTCAATAAAAACCACCGTAAAAGAGCTGATCTGCATTTGTGCCTGAACCCTGAGCTACAGTCTTAAATTCATTGGTTAAATCTTCATAATGCCCCGAGCTCAATCCTGATCCACGACCTAGCACCTGAATTTATTTGGCAAACTTTCGCCGTGCCCCGAGCTCAAACCTGAACCCCAAGCTACAATCTTAAATTTGTTGGTTAAATCTTCGTAATGCCCCGAGCTCAATCCTGAGCCCCGACCTAGAACCTGAATTTATTTGGCAAACTTTCGCCGTGCCCCGACCTTATGGTTTTCAAGCCAATTTGTTAGGTGACCTTTTGGTCTTGCCCTGAACTCTCCTTCCCGACCCAACTTGGGCTTATCTCGAGCTACTGAGGCCCATTAAGTTGTTTTTTTAGCATTTTTTCAGGCCCAGTTTAAGCCATCCCCGAGCTGCTAAGGCCCAAAAAGCCTTTTCATGGCCCAGTTTAAGCCATCCCCGAGCTGCTAAGGCCCATTAAGCCTTTTCCTTGCATTTTTTTTAGCCCAGTTTAAGCCATCCCTGAGCTGTTGAGGCCCATTAAGCCTTTTCCTTTCATTTTTTCTGGCCAATTTTAAGCCATCCCCGAGCTAATGAGGCCCAATTTAAAACTTCCCCGATCTGTCGAGGATGCACACTTAGGGTTTTTGCGTTTCCTTAGGAGATCTGATTCTCCCGCCTCTTTGAGAATCAACGGTCATGATGAGAACTCTTGGTCTTATTTTGATGTCCTTTGGAACTCTCTTTGTTTCATATATCCTAAGTCATAAGACTTCAGTTTCACTCTTCATATTTTTTATCCCCTACTTTCACTTAGCGTCAGAAATTTCTTAGCTCTGACAAGTCCCTCCTACCTTGCTATTCATTCCCCAACCTTCAAGTTGTTCATCATCAAATCTTCAAATCTTCATCCCATCTTCAAAATTTTCTTGAGTTTTCTGGAGACTCAACCCTCCAAATAGGTATTGCTCAATCCTCTTTTCCTATTTTTTCTTTCATTATGTGTTTAATTATTTTTATTTTTGTTATTATTCTTTATTATGCCTACCCCTTCAACATCTCGTACACCCACCGATGACCTGAGGCTCATCCCCGCCTCTCCTTTATCCTCCTCTGATCTTGGCAAGAAATCAGGGTCCGTGGAGCGTGCTACTTCACCTCGAAGTGAGTCTTCCTCTACCCCTCACTGTTCGGGGGAACCTTATCCTCAGTTCCCCCTGTCTTGGATCCCCGACATATACCCCATACAATTACCAATAAAACCTTGGGATATATTCGCTCCAATATTGGCCTCCCTTCTTCATACTAGCTAATCCTTCCGTCCCAAGAAGATAGAGCCCCTTATCCACACCCGGGATGTTTAACCTTTTATGTTGTCCAATTAGATAGGGGCCTCCCCTTTCCCATTCCTTCTCTGCTGATGGAGATCTCTCGTCTTTATGAGATTCCCCTTAATCAATTTGCCCCGAAATCTTTCTGAAACATGGTTGGTTTCATACTTGTTGCTCGGTACTTGGGTATTAACCCTACTACTGCTCTTTTCTTTTCTTTCTTTCAAGCCAAATCCCTTAATTCCTCTGGTTTCTTTTACTTTTCCTCCCGAGGCGATGCTAAATTCCTGAATAAAGCCCCTTCTTCGAACCAGGAGTGGAAGAAACATTTCTTTTTTATCAGGTCTCCCGATCATTGGCAGTTTCCTACAGACTGGATCTGGCATATCCCCACCCAACTAAAATACAGTATCAAAAAATGATCGCAAGGTACACGAGGTCTCGTAGATCGTATCACGCAAAGGACCTTCGACCTGTCTCGCCTTATCCGCCCCTCCTTACTCTATCCCTATGGTCTTAGTCCACTCGAGTTTCCACTGGAAACGAACATTGGTAAACCACGTACCTTTGTCTGTGACTGACTCTTTTACTTATCAACACTCCTTCACCTTACATTTCTTTTACAGATACAATGTTCAAGAGGTTGCGAGCTCAAGCTGGGGAGCCAAGAGAGAAAGTCGTGTCCGTGGGTCGGGCCCTTCCCAAGGTGACTACCAAACCTCCCACCATCACGATTTCTGTAGAGCCCTCGCCTTCTAAGAAAGCTTTGACTGGGGTTGACCAGCCCCAACCAAAGAAGGCTAGACTCACCCCCCTTCGGGTTCCTCCCTCTCGACCCTGAATCATTCCTTCTTCACACATAGTGTGTTAAGAAATGAGGATGGCCACATCGCTGCCCAATATCTGCAGGGTGCTGCCCTACCATCGACATGGAGTGAGTGGAAAATGGGAGGATTCTGAATTATTTGATGCTTGGAGCTTATCTCTCTCTAAGGTAAATAGCCCCGATCTTCATATACTTCAGCCTTAAATCTCATCTTTTCCCCTCTTTACAGACCATGGCCTTTGTTGGGATTTGATGGTGCCGTCGCGCAGCGGAAAACAAAGATTTTTAAATAAAAGGAATTTTGAATCGAATTCAATTGACGACGGCCCATTTTAATTTCAATTAATTCAAACAATGTTTCAAATTGTTTTACAAATGAAACAACTTGATTTTCATAAAATCGAACGAGCATGATAAATTTCTATTTAATATATTAATCATATATATAACAATTATATATATATATATATATATATTAACATATTAATCATGTATTTAATAATATATATATATAATAACATATAAATCATATATATATAATTATATATTATATACATATATCATTAGTATATATATATATATAATACATAGCATGCAAACATATATATTACAACACAACATGCATGCATATGATATATATATATATATATAATATATATATATATATATATATATATATATATATACACATTAAACACTCATGCATACACCTTTAAATATATCTTAACATACACAGCAGCATACATTTATATATATATATATATATATATATATATATATATATATATATATATATATATATATATATCACAAATAGTACACATATATATATCTATGTATATATATATATATATCATGTACACTGCACATATACGAACAACCATGTACCTCACAACGGGGGAGGATCGTCGCGGCTTGAGCTCCGGAGATGAGGCGGCGAGGGCGCGGCGTTCGGCAGCCTTGTGGAGACGACGCAGCTGGAAATCCGGCGGCGAAGCGGCACGACGACAGCAGCAAGAAACGACAATACGCTGTCGGGAGGCAACGAGGGCGGAGTCCGGCGCGGGGACGACTGCGATGACTGCTCGGGAACGGCAATACGCCTGTTGGGGGCAGCGAGGCGGAGTCCGGTGCGAGGACGGCTGCGAAGACTGCTCGGGAACGGCAATATGCTGTCGGAAGCAGCCGTTTTTCTCTCGGCAACGGCAGCAGCGACTCCGGTCTTGCAGCCGACGGTGCGGTAGGACAGCAAGCTTCGTAACGGCAATGAGCGGCAGGGGGTCGTCGACTCACGAAGGGGGGGAGGCGACGCGGTTTGCGGGCACACTGGCGGTCGGACGACACAGCAGCAGGCAACAGCAGCGGCGCTAGAGAACTCCAGCGCGGGAACGACTGCGACACAAAGGTGCGACGCGATTACGACGAATTGATGTCCACACCACCGTATGACCCGACGTGCCTTACGACGGAGGCACTAGATCCGACGAGGGGATTGAAAATGACGATAGGATAAACTCAGGACCGAACGTTTC
>BMAC01000574.1:326047-363579 GCA_014905375.1 Phtheirospermum japonicum | reverse complement strand
TGCTAAAATTAACAATTAATTTCTAGCTATCGTTTCCAATAATCAGGAAACACGTGGTGTGACCCTCAATGGTTCAGGTGTAAGCTAGCCGTGGGTTCACAACACATTGTGATTCGAACAACATATTATTCTTATATGAACTCGTCCCTTAGAGTCCCTGATTAAATAAAACTCATTTTACTCAATCAGTGGTCAAACCAGAGCCCAATGAATTATGAGAGGCGCCTAGCAACAACGCATCATAATTCCCTAGATACAAATGAAGTGCCTGCAAGAACCTTGTGATATAGCTTATATGTACAGTACGATCCCTTCGCGATCTATGYCCCGATTGAACAAGAGGTATTGGTTCATCGAGACCTCTTTCTATTTAAATAACTGTGTGTACGTTCTAGATTCAAGATAATCCGGTCATGTGTGTCTTAGAGAAACACATTTCTCTAAACACCCCACTATTAGCTCTGTCCAGAGACTCCGAGGATTTATCAACCATCAGAACACACAGGACATCCATGACTTATCATGCGTCCGAATCCCCTACTACCATGCACTGACTTCCCACTAGACTCCCGACTATGTGAACATTGCCCCTTTTGATTGGCCTCCAAAGAGACACAGAGACAGGTCACAACATAGCCTGTCCTCTAGTGAAGTCACGGTGAGGTCTGGGTCTTAAGGATTAATGTTGTACGCTAAACCATAGAAATCATCTACTCGATGAGTGGGAACCACTTAGAGATTTCTAGGCGAGGGAGTTCAGTGAACTCATCTTATGAGCACCTACTAATGTATGTCGATGTCCGGACACTGTGACCGATGAGATGCGGTCCACATACACTAAGTACTAGTCTTTATGGGAATGACCTGTATCCTCATTATGGCGTAATCCTTTGACTAGGAACAAGTTCGACGAGTTACATTACGTGCTGGATTATCTCACGGTTCTGCTAGACCAATCAACCGTAATAAAGTAACTTCATCAGGACCATACCTATGCAACAAGCATGGGATAAAAGATATGGAATGCCGATAAGTATAAAAGATATTATTACGAATAAAAATCGATTGTGTTACCAGAAAATGGTCAGACCACAGCCACAAGTTGGCTTGTTGGTCACCTTATTCTAACAGCCTTGACCTCAAATCTTACTGCCCGAGCACGTCTTGGCTTCAACGACCCCAAATTGGCCGTTGACCTCAAAGCCGCACGGGGTCAAGTGGCCACCTTGAGTTCTAAGCTGGAGCGTGCCCAAGCTGCCCTGAAGGAGAGGGAGGAAGAAGTCTCTTCTTTGAAGACTCAACAAGGGGCTCAGGAGTGTGAGCTCATGGAAAAGGTTGAGAAGGCTCATTCTGAAGGTGAGAATGCAGTTAGAAGAAAGTTTGTCCGTGGTCCAGCGAGTTCGGGATGCTACTCGCCAAGTCTTTGTCCGCTCTGAGGACCTTTACAGAATCGTTCTAAGGACAGTCCCTTTCTACGCGGACAAGGAAGCTGCTCTGGACAGTGCCCCTGGTTGCCCTCTTATTGCTTCAAGTGATGAGGACACCCGGATTAACTCTGTTGGGACTTCCGTTAATGGATTTCGTTGCTCGTACTGGGAATGATGTCTTTAGTCGGTTACCTGCCTGCCACTGCTTTTTTGGATGGCGGGATATAGGGACTTTGAGAATACGACTTAATGACCAATGGGGCGAATGGTCATAGACCCCAACCAATATAACCGCGGACTTTTTGGAGTATGTCCTTCATCATTTTGAGCCTGAGGTTCGAGCTGTCGAGCCAACCGATCCTGCCCTCCTGGTCCTTCCAGAGAATACTCCCATATGGTTGAAGGCAAGGGAGGAGATATCGGGGATGATCAATTCAGTAAGAAGCTCGGGGAGGGCCTTCTCTCCACTTCATATTACGGGCAGTAGGGTTTCAATTGTTAGGGTTTTGTCTCTAGGCTGGGTGTAATGTCATCTTTTGTATCTTGCTTTTTACTTTTCGATTGCATGACATGATGCCTCTCCTTGTAACCAAAGTTTCCTTTGATGAATGAACCACTTTTACTTCAATTCATACCTGTTTTAACTTGTGCTTTCACTTATGATTGATCTTTGTTTCTCTGGGAATTACCTCCTTTGTTTGGTCATACCTGATCTTCCGATTTATACCTGTTTTATCTTGCATTTTCACGTTCTTCTAGACACTTCTTTACCCGTCCAGCCATAAATGTTTAGTGAGTTCGGTGAGAGGGCATCTTTCGTACATGCCCCGATCACTTGGCATTCAAATGCTACAACTCAGGAGGCTTTTCAAAATTTAAGTTCTAGCTGTTTGGTGTAACCAAGTTACATTTGCTATTCCCCTTTTAAGCGGGCCTTTGTATTTGTTCGTACAATATTTTAAATGTGTTGGAGGGAGAATTTTGCTTTATAAACTCTTATTCATCACTCATTTGTCACAACATTCCCCTCTTTTAAGCATATCTGGGTCCTCAGCGAGGCCGCCGCCGGACGCTTATAAACTTCAAGAGGAGGTGGACAGGCTTCATCTTCGTCTTGAAAGAAAAGGACAACACAAGTAATTCTACAAAGACCATTGGAAATTCTTCCAATCATCATGTTCTTCATCTCTGCGAAGAAGTTTTGGACCTTCACGAGCAAGTGAACACTCTGTTCAAAGCGAATGAAGCTCTAGTTGCCAGTGCGAAAGCTGAGACTCACCCTACTGACCTTTATTAACTTAGATTCTATGAGGTGGACCACGAGCTGTGGAAGTTGAAGAATGATCGGCGTCGCTCTGATTGATGATTATTTCCTATTTTCTAGTTTTGTTCTTAGCTCGAGTCTTAGGCTCTGGAGCTTTTTGTCCATGTAATAATTAGTTAACCCTAACGTCTGGTTTTAATAAAAAATTGCATTTTACTTTGTGCTTCCTCACTTTGACATTCGTCTAGTTTATTTTTAATACATAGGTATCTCCCACTTGCTATCCAGTGCATTCGCCACTCAGGTTGAATTTGAGCATCCGCCGACCCACCGCCGCGTGTAGGGTTTTAGGTCGACATTTACCAACTTACTAACCTTGAGCATCTGCCCGACCTACCGCCGCAGGTAGGCTTTTTAGGATGACATTTGCCAACTTACTAACCTCGAGCATCCACTCGACCAACCATCACAGGTAGGCTTTTTAGGTTGACATTTGCCAACTTACTAACTCGATGATTTTCATGATCTCAAGGTTGTGCTAGAATTCATGTAACTATTTGTGCAATAAAAATCCCAAATCTACAGTAAATATCATTATAGAACAAACTTTTTTACCTTACATGATCAAGTACATTTAGGTATTCTTGGTGTAATCAACAAAAGACCTGCAGAAATAGATCTACTGAATCGCTCTTTACTCCTCTCTTAAACGAAGTAAGTCTTCAAATTTGCTAAATTCCAGGATTGGGTTATTTCTCTTCCGTTCATGTCTGCGAGATCATAGCCACCTGCTGCTAATACTCTGGTTACCCTAAAAGGTCCTTCCTAGTTGGCCCCGAGCTTTCCTAACCTGCTCTTCTCAACACCAGGTCTCCAACCTGAAAGTTCCTTTTAACCACTCTATTATTGTAGGCCGCTTTCATCCTTCTTCTCATTTCCTCCATCCGGAGGAATTTCTTTTTATCTCTTTTCGGCTATCAAATCCAAGAAGCCTCGTACCATCATCTCGTTCTGTTCCTTGTTGGATGTTAAAATTTTGTGAGTCGTAGCGCAGACCTCTGCTGGTATAACGGCATCCATGCCATATACCAGGCTAAATGGGTTCTCCCCGTAGCTTCTTTTGGGTTGGTTCGTAGGCCCATTGGACCAACTGGAGTTCTTCGACCCATTTTCCTCCGGCCTTTTCCAACCACTTTTTTATCCCTTGAACTAAGATCTTATTAGTGCCTTCTACCTGTCCGTTAGCCTGTGGGTGGTACACTTAAGTGAAGCTTTGTGTGATATTCATTCTATCACACCATTCCTTTAAGCTATTCCCTGTGAACTGGGTGCCGTTGTCTGACACAAGCACCCGGGGTATCCCGAAACGACACACTATGTTCTTCCGTAGGAACTTCAATATAGCTTCCTCTGTAACTCTCGCCAACGGCTCAGCTTCCACCCATTTACTAAAATAATCTACACCCACCACTAGGAATTTCCTCTGTCCCGAGGCCATATAAAAAGGGCCCACCAAGTCGATTCCCCATTTCGCGAAAGGACATGCTGCACTCATGGTCATAAGTTCTTCAGTCGGCTTGTGTATTAAAGGGGCATGCAGATGACATTTCTCGCACCTCCTTACTACCTTTTATTCATCCGCTTTCATATAAGGCCAGAAATATCCCGCTCTGAAGATCTTCTGAGCCAGAACTCGAGCACCCATATGATTACCACAATATCTTTCATGCATTTCTCTGAGCCTTTGCTCACTTTCCTTCACCCCCAAGCACTTTAGGAGGGGCATCCCAAACCCCCTTTGTACAATTTTCCTCCAATCAAACAGAAACGTGCAGCTCGTAACCCGAGTCTAGCCGCCAAGCTTCGATCCTTAGGCACGGTCCCCTTTTCCAAGTATGCCTTCATCACTGCTTGCCAATCACTAGTGCAGAAACTGCATTCTAGAATAGAACATCCTGGTGCATCCAAAAGGGTATTTAAAATAATGCTCTTGATTAAAATCTCAAGAACGATATTTGAAATTACCGTTCTGGGTAGATGATTTTCAAGAACCTTTTTGGACAAAGTGAAGGAGTGGGTGGCTTCAGGAGGTTCGGTGGAAACCATTGACAAGGAAGCTGCTCTGGACAGCGCCCCTGATTGCCCTCTTATTGCTTCAAGTGATGAGGACACCCGGATTAACTCTGTTGGGACTTCCGTTAATGGCTTACGTTGCTCGTACTGGGAATGATGTCTTTAGTCGGTTACCTGCCTGCCACTGCTTTTTTGGATGGCGGGATATAGGGACTTTGAGAATAAGACTTAATGACCAATGGGGCGGATGGGCATAGACCCCAACTAATATAACCAGGAACTTTTTGGAGTATGTCCTTCTTCATTTCGAGCCTGAGGTTCGAGCTACCGAGCGAACTGATCCTGACCTCCTGGTCCTTCCCGAGAATACTCCCTTATGGTTGAAGGCAAGGGAGGAGATATCGGGGATGATCAATTCAGTAAGCAGCTCGGGGCGGGCCTTCTCTCCACTTCATATTACGGGCAGTAGGGTTTTGATTGTTAGGGGTTTTGTCTCTAGGCTGGGTGTAATGTCATCTTTTGTATCTTTCTTTTTACTTTTCGATTGCATGACATGATGCCCCTCCTTGTAACCAAAGTTTCCTTTGATGAATGAACCACTTTTATTTCAATTTATACCTGTTTTACCTTGTGCTTTCACTTATGATTGATCTTTGTTTCTCTGGGGATTACCTCTTTTGTTTGGTCATACCTGATCTTTCGATTTATACTTTTTTTATCTTGCATTTTCACATTCTTCTAGACACTTCTTTACCCGTCTAGCCATAAATGTTTAGTGAGTTCGGTGAGAGGGCATCTTTTGTACACGCCCCGATCACTTGGCATTTAAATGCTACAACTTAGGAGGCTTTTTAGAATTTAAGCTCTAACTGTTTGGTGTAACCAAGTTACATTTGCTATTCCCCTTTTAGGCGGGCCTTTGTACTTGTTCATACAGTATTTTAAATGTGTTGGAGGGAGAATTTTGCTTTATAAACTCTTATTCATCACTCATTTATCACAACATTCCCCTCTTTTAAGCATGTCTGGGTCCTTAGCGAGTCCGCCGCCGGACGCTTATGAACTTCAAGAGGAGGTGGACAGGCTTCATCGTGGTCTTTAAAGAAAAGGACAACACAAGCAATTCTACAAGGACCATTGGAAATCTTCCAATCATCATGTTCTTCATCTCCGCGAAGAAGTTTTGGACCTTCACGAGCAAGTGAACAGTCTGTTCAAAGCGAACGAAGCTCTAGTTGCCAGTGCGAAAGCTGAGACTCGCCCTACCGACCTTTATTAACTGAGATTCTATGAGGTGGACCATGAGCGGTGGAAGTTGAAGAATGATCGGCGTCGCTCTGATTGATGATTATTTCCTATTTTCTAGTTTTGTTCTTAGCTCGAGTCTTAGGCTCTGGAGCTTTTTGTCCATGTAATAATTAGTTAACCCTAAGGTCTGGTTTTAATAAAAATTTGCATTTTACTTTGTGCTTCCTCACTTTGACATTCGTCTAGTTTATTTTTAATACATAGGTATCTCCCACTTGCTATCCAGTGGATTCGCCACTCAGTGTTGAATTTGAGCATCCGCCGACCCACCGCCGCGTGTAGGGTTTTAGGTCGACATTTACCAACTTACTAACCTTGAGCATCTGCCCGACCTACCGCCGCAGGTAGGCTTTTTAGGATGACATTTGCCAACTTACTAACCTCGAGCATCCACTCGACCAACCATCACAGGTAGGCTTTTTAGGTTGACATTTGCCAACTTACTAACTCGATGATTTTCATGATCTCAAGGTTGTGCTAGAATTCATGTAACTATTTGTGCAATAAAAATCCCAAATCTGCAGTAAATCTCATTATAGAACAAACTTTTTTACCTTAAATGATCAAGTACATTTAGCTATTCTTGGTGCAATCAACAAAAGACCTACAGAAATAGATCTACTTAATCGCTCTTTACTCCTCTCTTAAACGAAGTAAGTCTTCAAATTTGCTAAATTCCAGGCTCGGGGTATTTCTCTTCCGTTCATGTCTGCGAGATCATAGCCACCTCCTGCTAATACTCTGGTTACCCTGAAAGGTCCTTTCCAGTTGGCCCCGAGCTTTCCTAACCTGCTCTTCTCAACACCAGGTCTCCGACCTGAAAGTTCCTTTTAACCACTCTATTATTGTAGGCCGCTTTCATCCTTCTTCTCATTTCCTCCATCCGGAGGAACTCCTTTTATCTCTTTTCGGCTATCAAATCCAAGGAATATCGTACCATCATCTCGTTCTGTTCCTCGTTGGATGTTAAAATTTTGTGAGTCGTAGCGCAGACCTCTACTGGTATAACGGCATCCATGCCATATACCAGGCTAAATGGGCTCTCCCCGTAGCTTCTTTTGGGTTGATTCGGTAGGCCCATTGGACCAACTGGAGTTCTTCGACCCATCTTCCTCCGGCCTTTCCCAACCACTTTTTTATCCCTCGAGCCCAAGATCTTATTAGTGCATTCTTCCTGTCCGTTAGCCTGTGGGTGGTACACTGAAGTGAAGCTTTGTGTGATATTTATTCTATCACACTATTCCTTTAAGCTATTCCCAGTGAACTGGGTGCCGTTGTCTGACACAAGCTCCCGGGGTATCCCGAAATGACACACTATGTTCTTCCATAGGAACTTCAATATAGCTTCCTCTGTAACTCTCGCCAATGGCGCAGCTTCCACCCATTTACTAAAATAATCTACACCAACCACTAGGAATTTCCTCTGTCCTGAGGCTATAGGAAAAGGGCCTACCAAGTCGATTCCCCATTTCGCGAAAGGATATGCTGCACTCATGGTCATAAGTTCTTCAGTCGGCCTGTGTATTAAAGGGGCATGAAGATGACATTTCTCGCACCTCCTTACTACATTTTCTTCATCCGCTTTCATATAAGGCCAGAAATATCCCGCTCTGAAGATCTTCTGAGCTAGAACTCGAGCACCCATATGATTACCACAATATCCTTCATGCATTTCTCTGAGAACTTGCTCACTTTCCTTCACCCCCAAGCACTTTAGAAGGGGCATCCCGAACCCCCTTTTGTACAATTTTCCTCCAATCAAACAGAAACGTGCAGCTCGTATCCTGAGTCTAGCCGCTAAGCTTCGATCCTTAGGCACGGTCCTCTTTTCCAAGTATGCCTTCATCTCCGCCTGCCAATCACTAGTGCAGAAACTGCATTCTAGAATAGAACATCCTGGTGCATCCAAAAGGGTATTTAAAATACTGCTCTTAATTAAAATTTCAAGAACGGTATTTGAAATTACCGTTCTGGATAGATGATTTTCAAGAACGGTTTTACAATACCGTTGTGGAAAGTAGACATTCATGAAAGGTTCTGAAAAAATCGTTATGGATTCTGAGTCAATCCAGAACGGTATTCAAATAACGTTCTGGAAAGTGTACATTCCAGAACGGTATTGTAAAACCGTTCTGGAATTTACGTCAATCCAGAACGGTTTTAGTAAGAACGTTCTCAAAAGTCTTTTTAATTTATTACCATGTAAATGCAATTTTTTGCCGCCCATATTTTTACTTTCCAGAACGGTATTGCTAAAACCGTTCTGGATTTATTCGCCAATACAGACGTTAATTAAAAAAATATTCTCGACTGTCTTCTCCAATACAGAACGGTAAACAAAATACCATTATCAATTTCCATTTACCAATTAACTTATCTATTTTCCATTAAGTTTCAGCCCATTTTTCAAATAAAATACAGAAAGGATTTTTTGTCAAACACATTTCTCATCTCATCTCGTTTTTCAGTTTTCCCCTTCAAGAAAAAATTCCTGCCGCTCCCAGATCGCTCCGACAAGCAACTGCTCCCTGATCAAACCTGAGGAAGATGCAGATTTGAACCCATTGCAACTCAGGTTTTCTTCTTTTTCTAGAGTTTATGTGTTGTTCATATTGTTTTTGTTACTTGTATAATTTAGTGCATCTTCTTCTTCTTCTAGGGTTTATGATTCGAACCCAATTGTTTTGTTACTTAGTTATCGAGTTTTTGGTTTGTTCGTTTGTTTTTTTGAGCAGTTAAAGTGAAAGAAATAACATCCGCTCCCTTCTTATCCCTATCTTGATGATCCAAACTAATCGGCCGATCCGTTTTATCGCTATTCTTTATGGGTTGATTTTTTTCACAGTGGTAAATATTTCCATCTATTGACCTTTTCTTACGATTAATAACTCTTTCCGAGCCCTTCGAGTTGCATTTCGCTGCCATTTTTCCTCGATCAATGATACAATTTTGCTTTTGATTGTTCTGACAAAGCACGCTCGGTCCGTTTTGAGTGTAATTTTTCTTTAACGTATTCTTTTGCGTGGTCGGTTGACTTTTAAAGAGACTATTATTTTTAGGACTTTGCTCGCACGGCTCTTTCGGGCTGACTGGGCTTCGGCTGCTACTTGCATTCATCCCTTCTTGTTTCTGAACATTCGCCTTTGCCTGCAATGCGAGTGAAATCGATTTTCCTTTATTATTATTACTTTTGATAGCGCTTTGAGATTCTGATTTTCCTTTATTACTATTAACATTTTTGTCTCCTTTATGCTAAAAGATTACCGACGTGTTCTCAGGTCCTTGTGGATGCAGAATGCACACATGATAGCTCGATTAAACACCTCTAGATATTTCAACAATGGGGCTCGATAACACTCTCACATCGTATATTGGATGCATATAGGACTGATGACATGACTGTTCTTCAGGTTCACAACTTTTTTTTTGTGTGTGTATATATTTATGTTACATATTGCTAATTTTTTGATAAAATTATTTTTTAATGAATAATGAAAATAAAATATGTTACTTCTATATCAGTTGATATGAATAAGCGTGTAAAAATAACATAATTATCATTGATCTATATGTGTGTGTGTGTGTAATAATTGATATAGGGACATATATCAACAAACTTTTAAAGTATATTTTGTTTTACTAAACCTCTAAAACTTTACAATGATTTTGTTACAATAAATTTTAAAGTTTAGGGTCTAGTAAAACACAAAAAATAAAACAATAAAAAAAGGAATTACGAGAAACCTGTCTGGAAAGTATAACTTTCCAGATCGTTATTTTATAAATATCGTTCTGGAAAGTATAACTTTACAGAATGGTTTTCTGAAAAATCGATCAAGGATGTTATACTTTCCAGAACAGTTTTTTTAAAAAACCTTTCTGGAAAGTGTCGCATACCAGAATGGTATTTTTGAATATATTTGAATAATTTATTTACTCGAATTATTCTGGTCCCCAAATCATCCCCACAATCTCAAATCTTATCCTTGTTACTCTCTTTAGATTTTTTAACAAACTAGTGCAATCGATATTTGCAATACATGAATAGTTTTTCTAAAACAAAATTATAATAATTTATAAACCTCATATGATCTTCAGCTAGATGAATATCACCAACCACTCCCATTGCATAAGATCAAGAAACCTTGTGAACTTGGCAACAAAAAGCCCACTCGTTGATGATGTTAGCGGATCACATCGTAGCTTTCTATCCCCAGCAACTCTGCAGACACAACAAAATCAAAATAACTTCATTTTAGTTAACAGAGAGTCATGCATTAAATCCTAGTGCTGCAAGTGGAACCACATAAAAACTAAGAAAATAAACAAAAAAATGATTCTTTTTTTTAATACAACAATAAATAAAGCTTTCCTTATTTCTACAAACAGTATTTGCTTAAACAACAATACAAGAGTGCATACAATATAATGTTTTTCACAACTAAGATGAGAGATTATAGGGAAAAAGAAAAGGAAAAACTAGCTTTTTTCTAATTAGGTTAATATTACCTGATCACCGAGTTGCTCTAATCCAAATAAAGCAGACACATACAATTTTCATTTAATTAATATTAATGTATACTATTCATGTATGGCTATTTATTCAAATCTATATACCCAACACACGAGTAAAAGCACAGAAAAACCTACCGGCGGATACAAGTTTTGAAAGGAATTGTTCTACCACATCTTCGTTCTGAGCAACAGTCAAGCTATTCATCATAAGACAAACAAATACAAAACTTAATAAGTAGAAGAATGAAAGGCTTCAAAAAGTTTGAAGAAACTTTTAAATTAAAGGCACCTGCATGTGCAGTAGACAACACATACCCCAACTCTGAGCAATCTGAATCCATTAGTTAACAATTTTAACTGGAACAGAAATAAACACATTTCCTTTGTGAATAAAAATATAGGACAATGCCATGATTTACCACAATAATTTCTGAAATATAGATCTGGAAAGTTATACTTTACAGAGCGGTTTTTTGAAAAAATGATCTGGAAAGTATAACTTTCCAGAACGTCTTTTCTAATAACCATTCTGAAAAGTTGCGGATCATCATGGAATGGTACCATTCTAGAATATAAAACTTATTTTCTAGAATGCCTTTTTCTTTCTTCTAGAAAGTCTGCCAACCCAGAAGGGTAAAAAAAGGTGTTCTGGAAAGTATAGACTTTCTAGAACTATGTCACTACATAAGGCACATAAAGGCGTTTTGGATAGGCAGAATTACCCTTCTGGATATGCAGTTTCTGCACTAGTGAATCCCCCCCTTCTATAAGCTCAGCTATGGTATTCTCCGTCACCTCCTCGGGTGCCATCAATAGAGTTATTTGCCTTTCTTTGCAGTCAACCGCCGAACTAACTACTTTTACCAGATAGTCAGCGCGCTCATTTTCTTGCCTCGGGATCTGTACCATCTCCAAGTGTTCTAGACTTTCTCGGCATCTCTTGAATTTGTCAACGTATTTCTTCATACGTTCCTCTCGTACCTCGAACTCACCACTGGTTTTCTTGTAAACCAGCTGTGAATCCAAGTGTACTGAGATCCTTTTCGCTCCTAACTTTGTGGCCATTTGTATTCCTCTTAAATACGCCTCATATTCTGCCTCATTATTAGATGCTCGAAAATTTAATTTGACAGCATATTCTGTTTCGTCCCCTTCCGGGCTAATCAACACTATCCCTGCCCCACATCTGGCCTGTCCTGCCGATCCATCCACAAAAATCGTCTACTGCCCCTCTACCTCCTGGGGTCGCGTCATTTCTTGCAAAAAATCCACCAGAGCTTGTGCTTTGACAGCCACGCGGTTCTTAAATTCAATTTCAAATTCACCCATCTCGATCACCCACTTGATGAGTCTCCCCGACATCTCCGACTTACTGAGGACTGACTTTAGTGGGAAGTTGGTTCTAACGACAATTTTGTGGGCATAGAAATACGGTCTCATTCGTCTAGATTTGACTACTAGGGTCAGATCCCCCTTTTCAATCTCAGCATACCGAAGCTCAGCTCCCTTGAGCTCTTTACTGACATAATACACCGGGGTTTGCTTTTTTCCTTCCTCCTTTACCACCACCGTGCTTACTGCAGATTTTCTTATAGACATGTACAGGTACAATGTCTCTCGTGGGTTAGGTTTCGTATGTAGCGACATTTCAAATAAATATTCCTTGAGCTCATTAAAAGCTTTTTGACATTCGGCGTTCCACCAGAATCCTGGAGTCTTTCTCAACACTCTGAAGAAAGGAAGGCTACGTTCTGCAGCTCCGGAGATGAATCTATTTAGCGCTGCTAAACGCCCCGTTAGGCGCTGAACCTCTTTCAGGCTTTTAGGAGAGGCCATATCTAGGATATCCTGAATCTTCTCGGGATTTTCTTCAATCCCTCTCTTGGTGACCATATACCCTAAACATTTCCCCGACCTGACCTCAAACACATATTTCTTCGGATTCAACTTCATACGGTATTTCCTCAACATTTGAGAATTTTCTTCTAGATCCAATTTGACACTCTTTACCAGTATATCATCTACGTACACCTCCATTTTTTCTGCCCAATTGCTGGGAGAACATCCTGTCTACTAGCCTTTGGTACGTGGCTCCTGCGTTCTTAAAACCAAAAGGCATTACCACGTAATATTAGGTGCCGAAAGGTGTGATGAAACTAACCCTCTTCTGGTCTTATTCTGCTATCATTATTTAATGATAGCCTTGGGAGGCGTCCAGCATGCTTTGCAGCTCACACCCTGAGGTTGAGTCCATAAGCTGGTCGATTCTTGGTAAAGGGTAATGGTCTCTAGGGCAGGCCTTATTCAAGTCCCTGAAATGAACACACATTCTCCAGTTATCCTCCATCTTAGGGACCAGAACAACGTTGGACAGCCACTCTGGTAATTGGATTTCTTTAATGTGTTTCGCTTCTAGCAGCTTGTGCACCTCTATTCGGATAATGGCGTCCTTCTTAGCCCCGAAGTCTCTTTTCTTTTGCTTGACTGGCATAAATAAAAGATCAATGTTGAGCCTATGCTCTGCCACAAACGAGTCAATCCCTACCAACTCAGTTGGCGACCAGGCGAATACATACGCATTACTGCGCAAAAAGCTAACTAACTCTTTTAAGATTTCCGGAGACAAGGTGGTTCCTACCCTCACAGTGCTATGTGCTTCTCCCGGGAATATTTCCACCATCATTAACATATCATTTGGCTATATGTGTTCTTTTGACTCGTCTAGCAACGTAGGGACCCCCGAGGTGTTTGCTTTAGCAGGCACATCCTTCCGTCTCCATTGTTTCACACTCTGCACATACAACTTAATCGAGGTCTATTGGTCGCTGCCGACCTCTCCCACCTCACCCCTTATTGGGAACTTCATATTCATGTGGTAGATAGATACCACCGCCTGGAAGCTACTAAGTTATGGTCTTCCCATCATGGCACTATACGCTGAAGGTGCGTCGACAACTAGGAACCGAATCATCTTGGTTTTTCAGCATACTGCTTCCCCTAAAGAGACAGAAAGCACTATTGACCCCAACGGCTATATGGTTCCTCCTGTTAACCCTATTAGGGAGGTCTCTACTAGCTCTAACTTCTCCTCAAGATCCATTCTCTCCAAACAATCTAAGAACAGGATATCAGCCGAGCTTCCCATATCGACAAAGATGCGTCCTACCTCGTAATTATCTATCATCGCTCTGATTACTAAAGCATCCTCATGTGGCCTCAGGACCTCACCCATATCTTGAGGCCCAAAATGTATGATTGGGCTGTCCGCTACCTGCCCGATCTCCAAACCTCTTCTCCTTTCTGGGTCAGCTACTCTGACATACCCTTTTCTCAACCTGTTCGAGTCACCGTCTCCAGGTCCTCCCATAATCATGTTAATCACTCCCCTCTTTGGGGAATCCCTCTCCTTCTCCTCATTTCTTGGCTCCACCCGACGTGGTGGAAAAAAATGTCTTCCTCCTTTCTTATAGCTCGTCTTGTTCTTACTTCGCTCTGTGTATACAAACTCTTTCAGATTACCTGTTGAATAAGCCTCTCTATATCATCTCTCAAGTGAGTACACTATTCTGTGGTATGCTCGTAATCGTTATGGAAACGACAAAACTTGTCAGATTCTTCTCTTCTGGGGGTCACCGAATATGTTTTGGGCTATTTCAAATCAGCTCTGCGCTCGATCGCCACAAAAACCTCATCATGTGGGAGAGCCAAAGGTGTATACCGATCCATTCGTGCCTTACTAAATATCAGTTCAGGTCTGGATTTCTTACTCGATCCCCGATCTTCTCCCTGCTCCTATCCACCTCCTCTCCTTTCTCTCTACGCCTGTCAACCTCCTCCTTTACTTGCAAAGATTCTTCCAAGTGAATGAATCTCTTAGCTCGAGCCACCACCAAGGACTGGAAGAAATCACCCTTTTTCAGACCCTGAGCTAGTGCGTTCATTAATGTTTCTTCTGAGGCTTATGGGACATCCAACTTGGCCGTAGTAAACCTCTTTATGTAAGCTCTTAAACTTCTCTCTTCTTCTGTTGGATGCTGAATAGTTTTAGCCATTTTTTGGTATTTCCTACAACTAGCGAACTGGTGTAAGAACGCCGCATTGAACTCCTCAAAATTGTGTATCGACCCTGGTGGTAGTTGACTAAACCAGAGCTGTGCTGACTTGATAAAGGTAGTAGGAAAGACCGTACGCATAACTGCGTCTGAAAATCGGTATACAATTGTTGAATTCTCAAATCTGCATAAATGATCAAGCGGATCTGTAGTACCATCGTACTCGAATCCCATCGACTGGTATCCGACAGGTAAGTCATCTCTCAAGACCTCTTATGAGAATGGGGTCGCCCGACGAACTCTTGCTGAGGGAGCACTGCTCGCTAATTTCCTCTTTAGCTCTCTCACCTCCTTGTTCAAACCTTCTACCACTTCTGGCAAGTCGGACACATTCTTGATGAAAGTGTTGTCAGTTGACACAACTGTGCTCTCATCATCTCGTGATCCCGAGCCGTGGATCGGCTTACCTATAGTTTCTCCTGCTAGGTTATTTCCCAGAGCCGGTGCTGACGGTGGCGTGCCCATGCTAGACAATCTTTTGTCCATCGCTTTGTGTACAGCTCACGTTATAACACTGGACAGCTGTTCGAAGAACAACGATCCCAATGGGTTTGCCCCTAGACCTGATGAGAATCCTGTCCAAGGTGTCGAGTTAGATGTTGGCTCAATGGGATCTGGGGTGTGTCCTATGGGGCACCTGCTCCTTCCAAAGCTTTCCCCGTCGTGTGTGTTGCTGGTGTTTTATTCAAGTCATTAGCGAGGTTTTGTCGTAACTCCTCCATACTTGCAACCAGATACTCACGTCTTAGATCCACTTCTCCGATTTCTCCCACAGACGGAGCCAATTGTATATACTTGGAAATAAGATACTAACTGATGATCTCAAATCTCCAAAAAAAATGAAACCTAATATTTACCACTGATAAAACCTACGTCTAAAAGAAAGGTCAGATGGGGACCGGAAGGGTTTTCCGGTGAACCCCACTCCGATGGTTAAGTTAGCGTATAGAGAAAATTTTGCAGAGTAAAGGCTTGATTAGATAATGAATTAGCTTTCTTTAATTCCACGATTAACTATTTATAAGTGTACTTTTTTTAGGGTTTCTGTGAATCAGGGTCGTTATGCCACGCCTTCTTTCCAGATTTTTCTCTCTGCTACTCTACCCCGAGATGGAGCCCCGAGCTCTTCCAGGTAATTTGATCTGGGGCTGAAACCCCGAGCCGTATACACAGCCCCGAGCTGAACACGTTGCTCCGATCTGAATACACACACCCGATCTCATAAATGGTTTCCCGACCTGATAGGATCTTTTTAATTAACATATTTAATTAAATAAATTATGGGGGCTCTTTTGAAAAGATTTTATCTACTAAAAATAATTAAGCTACAGCAAAAATATAATTTAAAATATAAGCAATTAGACTAAGCAAAAAATAATAAACATAAGTATTTCAAATTAAGAAAAAATCCAATTCTCAGTTCTGTTTAACAACGTTTGATTCATTTGTAATTTAATGCAACGATTATCTCTCCTCTAAATCCTTGAATTCTTATTTTGAAGCTAACAAGAAGTTTTGTTTACCCCTGTTGTTCTCAATTTATTCGATTAAAACAAGTTCTTTAATTGAACTTATTTAGACGAGTAATTTAAAACAAGCTCTTTAAATTTATGACGCTAGAAGTATTACAAATTAAAACGATAGAATAAACAAGATATTAAGTTCATAAACTCGACTTAAGGGATGTTGAATTTATGCTAGTAAATTAACCCAATTTACTAGATTCAGTTTTCAATACTTGTGAAATTTGACTCATAATATTTATGAATTACAAATCATATTCTAGTATAGATAATACAAAATCCTAATCTAAGCTGGCCCAATTAAAATCAAAAGATCATATAATAAAAATAACTAAATTCAAAACACAAAAATATCTGAGAGGACCACGTATAGAATATGTTACAGTGTTTAAATCATAATCTCATTAAAATACATTTCAAAAAATCACTCCATACTGTAATAAAAAGAATTAAACACACATAGATAATTTAATCATAAACATTTTCATGAGTTTATAATAAAATGAAAGCAAAGTGATTGAAAATACATAGCAAAAATCGCGATCAAAGACCTCCAGGTCGACAGCTGCTCCTTCTAATGTCTGATGTCACTCTACTGATAGAAAGTAAAGAACACATATTTGGAAAATATTTAGTATTCAACTTTTCTCAGATTTCATTCAATCATATTTCAATAATTACATCAGGAAATGTCGCCACTATTTATAGTAAATATAACCCTAAAATATGTGGCTAAGATTTTTACAGTACACTATTTCAAATCGTGTGGTCACTATTGCTACAGTACATCCTAACAGCTGCAAGTACTAGATAAGGACTGATATCATCAGCGGACGTCAGGTAGGTTGTCCTCATCGAAGGCCCATTTCTAGTAGTACGTTCGACCTCTGGGCGACCTCTCGTACAACCTGAGAGGTCTCCAACCTTGCGACCTGGCACTTCACTCATCTTCAGGTTGCCAGGCATTAGGTCGCCAACCTTGTGACCTGGCACTGCACTCATCTTCAGGTCGCCAAGCATTATATGACTAGGGGACCTGAACTGATCAGGTCGCTCTCTATTATCCCCCCTCAATTCGAGTGCGGAGATAGGAAGAACAGAGAGCTTGTTCCGGAGCCGAGCAATGAATTGATGAAATAGCTGTTTGGTGAAGACATCGGCAGTCTGATCAATAGAAGGGACAAACCGAACCTACAGCGATTTCTTTGCAATGAGGTCACGAACAAAGTGAAGATCTAATTCAAAGTGCTTCGTACGAGCATGATGAACAGGATTGGAGGCAACATCAATAACACTCTGATTATCGACCCAGATTGTGGGAACAGCAGGAAGAGTGACCTGAAGCTCGTGTAGCAAGGAGCGGATTTAACCCAATTCAGCAGTAGCATGAGCAAGACTGTGATATTCAGCCTCGGTGCTGGACCTCGAAACAGAAGTCTGCTTCTTAGAACACTAAGAGACAATATTGCGACCTAGAAAAATACAAAAACTAGTGATAGATTTTCTGTCATCCAAATCACCAGCCCAGTTGGAGTCTGAAAAACCTGTCAGGGTAAAGAATGAGGTTTTACTATAGGTGAGCCCATAAGAAGTGGTACTAGCAAGATATCGCAGAATTCTCTTGAAAGCTCACCAGTGTGTGCTGAGAGGACAGTGCATATATTGGCACAGTTTGTTGACACTGTAAGAAATATCAGGTCGAGTAATTGTGATATACTGAAGAGCCCCAACAATACTCTTGTAAAAGGTTGGATCAACAGTGGGTTCCCCTTGGGACTTAGAGAGAACAGGAGAGACAACCATCGGTGTAGGGGTGGCTTTAGCTCCAGCCATACCTTCTTTTTCAAGAAGAGTTAAAATGTATTTGCCTTGATTGAAATGGAGACCTTGAGAAGTGTGCGAGACCTCAATGCCAAGGAAATGATGCAGTTCACCCATATTCTTTAAAGAGAAGGTTGAATCAAGGTGATTAATAAGTTGCAAAATTCCGAACTTGTCGCTGCCAGTGACAAGGATATCATCAACATACACTAAGACCCATATGCAGCCTGAGGAAGTGTTGGAGTAGAAGAGAGAGCTATCAGCCCGGGAAGCAGAGAAACCAAAACCAATAAGAACATCTCGCAATTTTCCAAACCAGGCACGAGGAGCCTGTTTAAGCCCGTAAATAGCTTTCAACAATCTGCACACCTAAAGACTGGTACCCTCCTATTCAAAACCAGGTTGTTGAGCCATGAAGATTTCTCGGTCCAGCTCGCCATGCAGAAAGGCATTATTGACATCAAATTGTTTGACTAACCAATTACAGTTGACTGCAATGGAGAGCACAACCCGGATAGTTGCAGCTTTAACAACCGGGCTAAAAGTGTCAGTAAAATCAAAACTGGGCACCTGACTGTATCCCTTGGCGACCAATCTGGCTTTTAGTGAGCAACAGTTCCATCAGCATGAGTTCTTAGTTTGAACACCCACTTGTAACCAATCTACGACTTGCCCAGAGGTAGCTCAGAGAGAGACCATGTCTAGTTCTTAAGGAGAGCTTCATACTCTTCACACATAGCCTCTTTCCACTTGGGATGTGTTAAAGCCTCAACATAGGAGGAGGGATCCTTGAAATTGAGAAGTTGCGCATTGAGCACTCGGGGGTTGTAAATTCATGCCTTAGCTCTTGTGACCATGTGGTCTTTACCTGCAAGAGGGTTAGTACAAGGAAAAGGAGAAGCATGTGGAGAGATCTAATTGGTAATTCAACAGTAAGAGGAATAGTATATGGACTAGATTGACTGGAGGATAGTGGGATTGGTTGATGGGGAGAACTGGGAGATTGAACATTTGAGGTGGTGGTGAGGTCGCGCGGTATGGATTCTGGGGTACCTGTATGAGAGGAGGCGAACTAAGTATGGAGGGCTGAATATGAGACTGTGGTGAGGTCTCATGTGGTTGTGTGGAGGTCGCATGTGGTTGTGTGGAGGTCGCTGGAACATGTGGTGAGGTCTCTGGTACATGTGGCGAGGTCGCATGTGGTACAAGAGGTGGAGTACCAAGAATTAATGGTTGAACATTGGAACAAGAGTGAGGTTCAAAACTTTTAGAGAAGGGAAATTTGAGCTCGTCAAAGATCACATGTCTGGTGATTATAACTTTTTTATCTGGTAGTAGGACTTTGAAACCCTTATAGTATTCACTGTAACCAAGAAATAACTAGGAAGCGACCTAAACGGAAGCTTGTGTTTATTGAGCAGTCTAAGATGAGGGTAACAGAGACACCCAAAGGGTTTGAGATGAGTGTAGCTGGGAACTTGATTTAGTAGGAGATGATGAAGACTTTTGTACTGAGTGGTTTTAGAAGGTAATCGATTTACGAAATAGACATTAGTGGTAAAAGCATCATCCCAGTATTTGATAGGTAGATGAGAATGAGAGAGAGGAGAGAAAGACCTTTTTCAACAATGTGTCGATGTTTCATTTAGCAAGGCCATTTTGTTGAGGTGTGTAGGGACAAGAGATTCTGTGGTGTATTCCTGAGAAGTGAAACAGGTTTGTAAGGGCTATAAATTCTCCCCCTCCATCATTTTGTACTGAATTGATTTCAGAATGAAACAGAGTAAGAATAAGATTTTGCAGATGAGTGAAGGCAGCGAGCACATCAGATTTATGCTTTAGTAGATAGATCCAGGTATATCGAGTATAATGATCAATAAAGGAAACATAGTAGGAGAATCTATTCGAGGATTTGACAGGAGTAGGACCCCATACATCTATATGTACAAGATCAAAGGGTTTTGTATATTCGGTTCCTGAAGGAGAAAATGGTAGCTTATGACTATTACCCTGAAGACAAACACAACAAGTAGAAAAGGTAATTTTATTAATATTAGAAATGGAGAGATTACATGTTTTGAGAACTTCTTGTAATACATTATTGGCAGGATGCCCTAATCTAAGGTGCCACAAATGTAAATCTGCTTCTTTATTTGAATCACTAGACTCAGTGATGAAGACATTAGTGTCTTGTCTCACGAAAGAGGTAGATGGGGTTGATGGCGAGCTGGAGGTGTTGGCGAGCTGGATGCCAAATTTATAAAGGCCATTCCTAAGAGAGCCTCGGAGAAGAATTTGATGTGTAACGTGGTCCTTTACATAGCAAGAAGTAGGATGAAATTCAAAGTAAACAGAGTTATCTTGAGCAAATTGAGAGATACTAATGAGGTTATTAGTGATGTGCGGAACATGAAGAAGTTTTTTGAGTAAAAAGGATTTGTTGCTGGAATGAAATTACCAATATGAGAAATACACAAACCTGATCCATTCCCTACTTGAACCTTGTTGTTTCCTTGGAATTCTGAGGCAATATTGAGATTAGCAAGGTCATTTGTGACATAATTAGAGGCTCCAGAGTCTGCATACCAGCTCGCATCGCTGCCTGAATCTGACATCAGTGATAAGACAGAGGGATCAATGCACAGAGTCAAGGGATAGGCGCAGTAGGAGCTCACTGAAGTGTTAAGATTGTTCTGTGCATTGGACTGTGCGGTGTAGGCAGTATCAAATCGATAACAGCACTTGTCAGCAGAGTGGTTAGAGTAACCACAGATTTGACAAGGCGACCTGTTTCCTGGTCTGAAACCTTTTCCACTTCGTCCTCTGTAACTGTTGTTCCTTCCTTTGCCACCTCTTCCAGGGTGGAGACCTCTTCCTCTGTTTGCTCCTGCACCAGTCCAGGTGTCCTTTTCCTGACCAAAGAACTGATTGGCGATGTTAATAGTAGTGCTTGATCCTTCTGTGTTGATGAAGTTGGATGCATTTCCAGCTTGCAGTCTGTTCTCAAAGCTTAATAACATAGGTAGAATGTTTCTGAGGGTGAGTGAGTCACTCCGGGTTGTAGCTGCTCCCACTACCGGGTCAAAATCTCCTCCAAGTCCGGTGAGAACATGCATTGCTTGATATTCTTCTGAAACAGGTTGACCAGCTGAAGCTAGCATGTCACATCAATTTTTGACTTTGTTAACATATTCTCTGATGCTCATGGTTCCTTTCTTGATAGAGGAGAGCTGCATCTTGTACTACATCTTCCTATCTGCAGTTTGACTGGAAAATATGGCCTCTAGAGTTTGCCATATTTCTCATGAGGATGCAAGACAAACCATCATGGTAAGTAGACTTTTAGAAAGAGAGGAGAGAAGCAAGGATGCTAACAACTGATCTTGCCGAACCTAGAGCAGGAATTCCGGGTTTACTGATCCTTCGGTGATTTGGGATGGGGGTCTGATTAATCCAGTAAGATAGCCTTCAAGCTCGTATCCTCTGATGGCTGTGTAAACTTGCATTTTTCAAAGTAGATAATTTGAGTCATTTAGTTTGATTGAGATGAGCTTATTCTGCAGTTGGATAGCTGAGTTTGAGTTTTGAAGAAAGAGAAGTATTTCGAATTACTGAGTGAGAGCTCGCTTGAGCCTCATGATATGGAGGTGTGATATCCTCCATAAGATATAAGCTAAGGAAAGAAGGAGACGAGAGAATAGGTGTTCAGAGTCAGGTAAAAACCTGCTCTGATACCATGATAGAAAGTAAAGAACACATATTTGGGAAATATTTAGTATTTAACTTTTCTCAGATTTCATTCAATCATATTTAAATAATTACATCAGGGAATGTCGCCACTATTTATAGTAAATGTAACCCTAAAATATGTGGCTAAGATTGCTACAGTACACTATTTCAAATCGTGTAGTCACTATTGCTACCGTACATCCTAATAGCTAGATGTACTAGATTAGGGCTGATATCATCAGCGGATGTGAGGTAGGTTGTCCTAATCCGAGGCCCGTTACTAGTAGTACGTTCAACCTCTGGGCGACCTCTCGTACAACCTGAGAGGTCGCCAACCTTGCGATCTGGCACTGCACTCATCTTCAGGTCGTCAACCTTGCGACCTGGCACTGCACTCATCTTCAGGTCGCCAAGCATTATATGACCAGGCGACCTGAACTAATCAGGTCGCTATCTATTATCTACTCCTCGTATTCAGTCTCTTCCGTGATCTCTCTGTCTCCGAATCTGTTACATTTCCGAACCTTCAATCTCACATTCTGTATAGTGATCCCTGCATGAAGTGTGTTCTTTTAAAGATACTGGTGCTGGGCCCATCTCACATATTGGTCCTTTTTGTTTAATTTTCAAATTTGGGCCGACACTGTCTTTCCCAGTGTGTCAGGAGAACCCAGTGTACATTCACTTCTTTGGATGTTTGACTCAACCTCTATGTAAGCACATGATCGTCACTTGAAGCATGTAAATAAACTTCAAATAACATAAATAACACAAATTACAATAATATAGTACCACTGATTAAATGTATTGATAAGAAGAAAAGTCAACGTTGTGAATAAATCAAATGCATATATATATATATATATATATATATATATATATATATATATATATATATATATATATATATATATATATATATATATATATATATATATATATATATATATATATATATATATATATATATATTAGGTTACTGTTTATGGATGAACTTTCGCAGGTAAGGAGGGAAGTGAGCGCACTAATAGCAGACTTTAACAGCAAAGCCAGTCCACTACAAAGAAGGAGAGAAAAATTAAAACAGGCTCTTAAAGCACAAGATCTCTTATACTACCATCGATCCAAAGAGCGGAACGACCAGAAAAAAGAAGTGAAGTTAGAAATCCGTATGATAGGTGGTATGTATATATATATATATATATATATATATATATATATATATATATATATATATATATATACATTTAATTTATTTGCAACGTTGACTTTTCTTCTTATCAATACATTTAATCCGTGGTACTATATTATTGTAATTTGTGTTATTTTTGTTATTTGGAGTTTATTTACGTGCTTGAAGTGACGATCATGTTCTTACATAGAGATTGAGTCAAATATCCAAAGAAGTGAAGGTACACTGGGTTCTCCTGACATACTGGGAAAGACAGTGTCGGCCCAAATTTGAAAATTAAACAATATATATATATATATATATATATATATATATATATATTTGATTTATTTGCGACGTTGACTTTTCTTCTTATCAATACATTTATATGATTTAACATTTAAAAGCATGGCATTGTGTGTGTATTTAATTAGTTATTTAACTCAAACGATAAAAATGTCATGTTTTCACTAAATGTGTCATTTTTTTTTTACCAAAAAGTGTCACTTCTCCCCGTCTAATATTACATGAAATATAGTTCGGTCTCGAGCCATCTTGACTCGGTCCTAGACTTGCTAACCTTATCCAAGCATAACTCAGTTGTGAGGTCCAAGGTTTTCGAGGTGTTTGAAGATAAAGTTGTTAGCTCAACTGAAGGGGCTCGATGCTCGGTGCTCAGGGCACCTTCGTTTGTATGGTGCGAGGGCGGGTGGGCCGAGTCATTTGTCTATGATATATGGGGCCTCCAGGTCTAAGGTCACCTCGCTATAGACCTTCTTGGATGTCGCCTCGTCTTAATTTTCCAATATATTCTGAAATTATATTGTCTAAATATAATTGGGAACTCTCGTAATTAAGGAAGACATGCCGAATTGATATCTAGTTTTTATTTATGAGATCTTATCCTATCTTGAGAAGAATCTCATTGCTTGGTGGACAAGTCTAACTAATCTTATAAATACGAGATTAACCTATATCTCTTTTATTCTCTTCTCTCTCTCTAATTTCATGCTAACATCAATTTTAGCTCTTATCACTATTTTGACCTAATTATCGGACTTCCACTCAAGCACAGTTGTGCAAGTTGACTCGGTTCGTGACACCGCGCGATTTGCATGTAGACTTAGTTCATGTAGCCTCTTCCCTATCCATTAGCGACCTACCTTTCTCTTCTCCTCCAACCAAAGAAATTAAATTCAATTATTGGATACTACCCGAGCGTCCCAAATTAGAAAAATTTAAGAGAATCCTCAATCTACCCAAAACCGCCAAGATGGTCCTACCCGAAGGGCCACACGTAGTTCCCTTGCGACCTGCGCCCAAACATATTACCCTTTACCACACATTACTGGTAGCGGGTTTTAGGTTTCCAGCTCACCCCTTCTACATCGAAATCCCCAATCTGTACAACATCTCACCCTTACAACTAACCCCCAACTCCATGAAGTACCTGGCCGGATACCTCTTATTATGTGAATATTACAATACCAATCCTGACCCAGGCTTCTTCCACTTCTGCTTCCAGATAAAATATCAACAAAACTCTTTATATCTCTCCACTCGGTCAGGGTTAGCTCGCTTTCTCATAAATCCCCCTAACAAAGTCCCCGAGTGGAGAAAGAACTTCTTCTTTATCTATAAAACTGAAGATTGGCCTTTCATAACCGAAATAAAAAACCGCACTCCCAAACAATATAAACCAACCACCTCCAAAGAGTGCCCTCGCCTGTACAAAAATACGTTGATCAGCTTGAGGCATGGAGCAAACACCCATTCGATATAACACTCCTCACCAGCCGATCGGACATGTTCCGCTACGTGGGCATTGACTCCCACCCAGTGGCACCACACCTCGCCATCATAAACGATGAATTCGGTAGGTGCTTTTAGGTTTCATAGTTACAACTCACCAAGCGTTTAAAAACTGAATTCTAACACAACCTCTGTACCTTTCAGTTGCCTTCATCAAGACATGCGCTGCCATCCGCCCAGAAGAAGAAAAAGAGAAATAAAAGCCTACCTCATCCACAGCTCCTACCCAAACAAACGAGGCCATTGTTTTGCATGTAATTGTGGTGTTTGTCTCGTGTTTTTAATTACGATTTTATGTTAATTTTAGTAGTTTTTGAGTCGAGTTTTGTTAGGTTTTCACTTGTTTTCTCGTTTTGTTGTTCTTTTCGTGTTTCTTGTTGATTTTATACTTAAAATGGCTAAAATGAGTTCAATTAATTTGTGGATGGGGGTTATTTGTGTTAGGTTTTGACAAGAAGGCAAAAAGAAGGTGAAAATTGGCCCTTGGCTCGATTTGGCTCGAGCCAAGGCGAGTCCCGCGCACAGCTGCTCGGCCGCTACCGAGCGCTGCCGGCCACGCCCGCCTAGTCCCGCGCGCAGCTGCCGAGTCCCGCCCGCAAGCCCGCCGAGACATCTCCGAGCCGCAGTCGATCAACTGCGAGCCAATCGAGCCCACCTGACCCAAATGGTTTATTTTAACCATTTTGGGTCAAATTTGGTCAATGCATGGAAATCCAAGCTCTTATGTCATAATTGACCCATTTACCCCTAATTAACTTGTATAAATAGAACCTCTCTTTCATTTTGTAAAACACCTCCTCCCAACCCAAGCTTGGGTTTGGGACTTAATTTCTCTCTCTAGATTTAATTTTCAAGCTTTGCCTTGGGTTTGTAAGCTCAAGAAGGATTCAAGTACTCCTTGGATCTTGAATTCCTTGCAACTTCAATCAAACTTTTGGATTCTCTCTTTAATTCTAGTAAGCTTTCTTTTAATTTCATGCTTTGTTCTTCATTTGTTTTATGCTTTTTGCCTTAGGTATTAAAATTTGTGATTGATCTTGTGAATCATCCATGGAATCTAGTTGAGTGACACAATTAGATCATAAATTGAGGCCTAGATCGTTTAATTGCACGTTATTTTACATGTTTCATGCATTTTTCTTCATTTCATGCTTTTTGTCTTAGCACCTTGAATTCATGATGAAACTTATGAATTGGCTATGGAATCTAGATGAGTGACACATCTAGATCATAGATCAGCTCTTGGATCATCTTGATTTTGAGTTTTTCCTATGCTTTATTTTGATTTTTATTTCCATGCATAGTTTTAGCTTAAATCCTAGATCTAGACTTCGTTGCTTGTTATTTTCTTTAAAGTTTTAAACTTTCACGTCAACTTTTATTGCTCTTTCCATTCATGCTTCCAATTTTTGTCAATTTGCATTATTTGAGTTTTTATGCATAGTTGTACCTCGTGCTTGCATGCTTGTACTAGGTGAAACAATGCATTTTCTTGCTTATTTCCTTTATTGCTTTGCATTTTCTATTTGAGGCATCCGACGAGGCATCCTACAAACTTGCACTTTCATTTTATAGGATATTTAGCTATTTTAATTATTTTATTTTCATTTTTCCTTTATCTTTCAAGCTTGAAACACATTGAATACTTCAATTGAATCGATTTCCGATAAAATCGAGCCATGAACCCGTTGATTTATTTAAACACCACGAAAACTCTTCTAACAAAATGGCGCCATTGCCGGGGATCAAACCCGGGTCACCCGCGTGACAGGCGGGAATACTCACCACTATATGACAGGTGCTCGGGGTAGCCAGCGAGGAAGAGGGAGAGGTCCAATTAATCAAGCGAATTGGCAAAAACAAAGGCAAACGTCCTCTCCAGGATGCTCCTAAAATCCCAACGGAAAGGAGCCCTAGCCCGCCGGAGCAGAAGAAACGTCGCCTCCGCAGGGGCCCGACACCAATTTCGACTAGCGCGTCTAGCTTGAGCAAAGTGTTAACAAAGCTGGATGACGCCGACGACGTCGAAGCTCTTATCAGCGAGCACGCCCTCAAGCAGGTATAGACCAAAGATCCTTACCCCTAACCCATTCCATAACTCATTCTATAGCTCATTCCATAACTCATAATGTAATGAATGCAGCTGAAGCCTCTGTTCGCTAAATTTTTGGCGAAATTCGTAGCTCGTTCGTCTGCGAGCGACCTCCAGAAAACTGTTGACGAGCTAACCACACAAGCCAAACAGCAAACCCGGCAGCTCTCACTAACACAAGGGGATTTGGATAGAACACTCCAATTGCTAAAGGCCCGTGAAGAGGAGATAGCCATTTCCAAAAGCCAAATCAACAGTTTGAAGGACGAGGCCACTCGTGTGAACAACGAACTAAGCCAAAAAATAGAAGAGCTTAGCCGAACAGCAGCAGAGCTCGCCCTCCATCAGCAAAGGCTCCCAGAACTTCTCAAGATGAATTATGAAAAAGGTATATCTGAAGGTCGTCAAACCTTCCTCATTAGTGAGACCGGCAGAAAATTCATCGACGCGTATCGTCAGGAGCTCATCAAGGCATATGAGAAATCCTCTATCTATTTTGGATTAATGGCTGGTGGGGCTACTGAATGGGTTTCCAGTGCAGCGAACATGATCAAAGAGGAGGTCGCTGAGCTGAACGTCTCGTACACCCCCGACATCAAGGCCATCATCAATAAGTTAACTCCGTTTAGCTGTTTCAAGGGCGACTGGACACAATCCATTTATGCAAAGTGGTGGCTATCCTGTCAAAGTCAAGCAGCCCTTGCCGCGAGGGTTTATGCCGAGCTGAAGACACCCTTGGACGACCTATTGCCCGATCAAGAACCTGCCATCAATCCCATACCCGAGCCAGCTCATACAAGTCCCCCTGTTGAGACTTCTGCAATCGAAAAAGCTCTCTAGGACTTCTAATCACCTTTCAATTCGCAATTATTGTACAAACAATTTATCCAATGTTATTTAATCTATGTACTGTCAGTTATCACAAAATATAATCTTGCCATAAGACACTACTATGTCCTGCTCATCACAAGATCTCATACTGCAAACACAATCACCTTAGCTCGCAGAGATAATAATTACTCAAAACACCATAACCATATAACCATAAAAGCATAAAACATCAAACAACCCATTATGCCACCACTCAAAATAATCTCCATCTCATTGGATCAGGGGAAGTGCTATTTCAACTTCTCCTGTACCATATGCGATCACAATCCACTCAATCAGTCGTGAGAAGTACACCTCAGCGAGGTTCATCTTCTCTTTAGTATCACAAATATCAAAAACCTCATTCACAAAGAACAAAACAATTCACGCAACTGATCAGCTCGCCTGGTCGGGAGAAGTCCCTCCGGTCCAGAGATACCTTCTCCTACCACCACAACAACGCTTTCACAATCACAAATTTCAACATCAATCTAAATAAGCATCATCTTGCCATCACACTAGTACAAAAACAGGATTCAAGAACAGGGATTTAAGAATGCCTCAGGAGGCGGCGTTCTTAAATGTTAGGCGGTGGCATTTTTTTAATAAAAGTGTCACATACGAGAACGTCTTTTTCAAAGACGTTTTTGTATACTGGATATCCAGAACGTCGTTAAAAAGACATTCTCGTATGTTAGATATCCAGAACGTCGTTAAAACGACGTTCTCGTATGTTTAAATATCGAAAACGTCTTTAAAAATGACGTTCTCGTATGTTAAATATCGAGAAAGTCTTAAAAAATGTCGTTCTTGTATATTCGATATTAAGAACGTCTTAAAAAAGACTTTCTAGTAACATATTATTTTATGAATTAAAAAAATAAGTTAATAAAATTTTAATTTTGCCCTACTTCATCTCCTCTACCCATATCCCGTCGTCTCTAGATCCCCAATCCCCATCACCACGAAATCTACTCTGGCTTTTCCACTATTCAGAGACCCTCTTTTCCGTCACAATTTTCATCATAATCGTCACGTCGGCACCATCATTTTGCACCATGGTATTGAACTTTCTAACACCGTCGGTGGCCAATGAGTTCGTCTATCAGTTTCTGGACTTCAAGCCGGACATCGACTCGTAAATCAGAACCTCGTGGTACTCCATCATCGATTGCTTGTCGGAGGTGGTTAGGTTTTTGAATTTGGGGATGAAACCCTTCATCGCGTCGTCGCTAGGTCTTGAAATCGTCAGCCCGCTCTCCACGTTGCTCTCGAACATCTCCGTCGTGTCCGGATTCGCCAACAATATCTCGGCGAACACCTTGCAGCCGTGAGCCGACATGAGCGTCGAGATGTTCCTATGATCCAGCGCCGGCACTAGTGCGTCCTCCTCTCTCCAGATCCACCCATCCTCTCGTCCACCAATAATTCCGACTTCTATAAGGTATTGAACCAAGAAACCCTAATTTTAATTAAATCCTTTGGGGTCCGCTAGAAATTTCACTTCACATCAGACACAGAGAGCATTTACAGAGAAATAATTGTATAGTCTAGAGAGAGACAGAGGGTCTACGGTCTACACTAGTCAAAGCTTGGAAAACGAAAGCTCTTTGAAGGTCGCAAGCTTCTCACCGTACTGTTTTCACCTTTACGTTCATTTTTTATGCAATTCCGTGCTTATCTAAAATATCGATGTTCGCAAAACATGACTGGTCCGCAGCTACAGGGTATGTTTTTCCGTGAATTCTTCATGAATTGTTACCCTATTTTTATTTGTTGGTGATACATTTTTTTGGAAGATTAATTTGGTGGAATGTTGTTTCTGATTTGCTTATTTTTTTTTAATTTTATTTTTTCATTTTTTGGTTGGTGTTAGGGTTTGAAAGCTGAGGAGTGTCATACTTTCGAGCTCAATTTCTAAGTGTGTGAGATTTTTGCCTTTCGGAGTATGGCTACGGTTGGTGTTGCGGCTGAGGAGCCGAAATGTGATGCGATGCTCGTGGACAAACTTCCTGATGAAATCAATTAGATGAAAATCAAGGACGAGAAAGTGGAAAAGGTTCGTTTGGGAAAACTTTGTTTATTTTCTTTGATTCATATTTTATTATTGTAAAATTTTGTTTTGGTTGCAGGAAATGGAAGCAGCRGTAGTAGATGGAAATGGRACTGAGACTGGCCACATAATTGTGACAACTATAGGTGGYAAAAATGGTCAGCCTAAGCAGGTAATATGGTGAAAATATCTTTGTACGTGAAGTTTAGCATATGATTAGATGTTGTAAGCACTGAACTTTTAATTCATGTTCTCAATCGTTTCTTAGTTAAATTCAATGTTATTAGCTTGTAAATGGTAATTATGATTTTGTATTTCATTTATTTTTCTCAATTTAGTTGCTGTAGGTATGGCTCCATTGTACGAAACCCTAGTTGCGAATAAGATTCTAGATTTGGATCTGAAGGCTCTTGAATCGATGCGTGCAAAGAACGATGACAAGTTGAATAAGCTCAAAGAGAAGTGAGTTTTACATTACATAAGCTAATTGATCTGTTAGTACCGCATAACCAGTCGATTTAATATTTTTTGGAGATGCGTTGTGAGATTTATGGATTATAAACTGAGAAAGTTATTAGCTACTGAAGAATGTGACTTATGGCAATATGGTATTCCTCGTGTTGATTTTCTCTCATTCTTATGTTTCTTTTGATAAATTTTATCTAGGATTGTTGATKYAGAAGAGAATTTGGGTGAAAGTGAAGTTAGGGAAGCTAACTTAGCCTTATCCTTATTTTACATTCGAATTAGGGACAAGGTAGCACATAAATTTCAATTTTCCCCAGTTTCCATGTTATTTAGTAGTGTTTATCTTTGGATTAACGCCCGCCTATTGGGTTGCATAGAATGTTTTTCACATTTACGATTGATAACTTTTATACTGACATTCACTTAACTATTAAGTTGATTCTACCCGTTATTGATATTCTTAATTACTTTAGCTTATTAGTATTGATGCATTTGAAAATTTCAATATATTGAGGGTGAAATGGGCTGCAAAAATGAATTTCTTATTTGGTTTTTGGCACAATGATCTATGGAATCACCTGAAGTGTAATGGAGAAAATGTTGTTATTTTTCATAAATTGTGCTCGACTTGATTTGATTTAAATTCTCTTGGTCTTCAAATAAGTTGAGTGCTGACCATGGTTCTGAGTGACCAAATGCATTCATATATGTTTGCAGGTTTCTGGTGGAAAAACAGAGAATAATGACAATTCAGGCTCCAGATTTCCTTTCCCATTTCAGAAAAGTTTCAGTAAGAATGTTACTAGACCTGCTAAGAGGCAGCGTCTTGGTGAAGACTTCAAGGCAGCTGATGATGATGAAACTTCTAGTGATAGTGACAAGGAGCAAAGTTTGACAAAATATTATTCCGCTGCAACTGCACTTGCAGATTCTCCAGAGGAGAAGAAACGGCGTGAAGACCGATCAAAACGTTTTGACAAGGAACATGGAAATCGAGCAGGAAAAAATAACTTTAGAGCGAAAGATGTGGGACCTGGTAAGTTGTACACAAGAAGATCTAGTGCCTTAGTGCTTAGCAGAACCTTTGAGGAAACTGGTAGCAGGGCTGTTGAAGATATTGATTGGAATGCTCTCCATTCTAAAACCACAAGCTTATACTTTTTCTAAATGATATTTTGAACAGTTCTGATGTTCCTTGATTGGTCAATAATTTATTTTTGTTTCCCTTTGTGCATGGACTGGAGACAGACCCAACGGGGTAAGTATTCTTCATATTTCTCCTCTTTGGTAATAGGTATATTTCGCCTCAACCTATTTGCTCATACGTCCATGCCTTATTTTGCATGTGTTTCATGTACAGATTACACTTATGGGGTTCATGTTTTTGGTTACATCTGCATTACTTGGATATGTGAGTGAACTCTCTCTCTCTCTCTCTCTCACACACACACACTCCTTTTGTAGTGAGAGGTCTGTCCATATAATGCTTATATTAAAGTTTGAAGTTCTAAAAAGCGTCGGAAGCTGTGTTTCACCTTTTTTTAAGCTTATTCCGTATCACTATATTTGCAATATATTGATCTTTGGATTCTTTCAATATTTAATTAAACTTTTATAAGGGTAAGAGTCCTTTACTGCTCTTGCTGAGTTTGAAAACCTTCTCTCCATTGTTGTCTGTTTTTGGAGATTTATTTCAACCCTTTATCTGTCTGTCTAAACTCCTTCTGCAGATATATTCACCTCAGTTGGACTCACCTCCACCAAGATGGGTTCATTTTGTGCATGGATTGTTGCTCTTCTTGTATCAAGTATGCTCAAGTTCCTTTAGTTCTGTTTTTGACATCTATTTGCTATTGTTTTGTGGTAGAACTTAGATATATATAACAGGATGTCAGAAATTATGGGGTTTTTTGGTTGAATGTCTTAAGTCAAATTCTGTTCTAAATCTCTTTGCATAACCAAATTTAGAAATTTCTTTCAGAAGTAGTTGATTGTGAGTTGTCAGCCCATCCTTATCATCTCTATTTTCCTTTTGAAAATTATGTTAGACATTTGATGCTGTTGATGGAAAACAAGCTAGAAGAACAAGTTCATCTAGTCCATTGGGTGAACTTTTTGATCATGCTGTTGATGAAAATTATATATTTTTTTTCTTGTTCATCATTTTTTTCATTTATTTAGCTCTGTCCTGACAATGATCTCACAAATTACCGTGCCCCTAAAAAATTGCAGGATGTGATGCTCTTGCATGTGCAGTATGTTGCTGAATTTTACTTATTTATTTATTTTATTTCAGAGTGATTAGTGAAGATTGATTTAGAATTTCTTTATAGTTTGAGTCGTTTGCCTTTGGAAGCACTGCAATGTGTGGGCGGAATGCTTTCTGGTTCTGGGTTATATCAGCTGTTCCTTTCTACTGTGCTACATGGGAAAGGTTAGTTGGTTTGCTGCTTTGAGAAACTAGTGTTTTGAATTAGTACTATGTGCCAGTTTTTAAAATGGGGAATTTTTCTGCCCTCTGTGTACCACTAGTATGGATGCTACTCTTGATGGGAAAATGTTCTGTTCATTCTCYCTTTAGTCCTGAAAGTTTGTACTCTGTTTTATTTTGCAGTRATAAYGAAGATTGCTTTCTTTGTTTTTGGTTATTATTAGGCTATTAGATGATTAGTTAAACATGATATGCCTAAGAAGTTTCCTTGGTTTACCATAGCAGCTTACATTGTTTGTGTTGTTTTTTCTGCACTCTTTTATCAGGGTTTCGTAGTTCCTCAGGCCGCTTTTCCTAATAAATTTGATTTTGTGTTTCTTGTACATCTATTTTACCAATACTCTCATTCTTCCGGTTGTAACTATGCTTTTGTTAAATATGGTTTTAACTTTTAATTTTTTGTAAGGATCTCTTGAGGAATGGCGGAAGAAATGAGTAACCAGTCGAGGTATTAAAAATTGTCAAGTGATCAAACGTCATTGGACGACATTAAATTCAGCGAGCTTAATCAGCCCATTGATGTGTTCCACAGTTAATTTTGCTCTCCATAGCTCTGTTTATTTATATGCCTGTGTATAGATATGCCTCTCTGACTGTGTTGTTACATATGCAAGTTATATGTAGCTATATTTATGGATTATTAACATTGGAAGACTCTCTATAAAGGAATGTGTGTTATTGAATTATGCTAGAAAGAGGCTGACTCGAATAATGTGTGTGCGATGYAATTCCTTGCAGAGMAATTTTTGTTATAACWTTRAAACTTAAAAAACTTGTTCATAATTAATGCCTTATTTGGTTGCCAATTTATATTTTATGATATAACTTTTTTTTCCTGTATATGTTTTTTCTTATTCGGTTTATTTTCTCCATATTTTGTTTCACTACTGTGTCCCCTGTCTAATTAAAAAATAGATTTATATTGAGTGCTTAGTTGAATATATATGTTGCATAAATTAAAGAAATACTTACCCCAATTTATTCTTATGCGAAGATGCATAGAGTTAGTAGAATATAATTTGATAASGTTGAYTTGGAATCGTAACGAGAATATTAGCATAACTATTAATGTTGAAATTATATGAAAATTTTGATTTATTTCTGGATTATGGATTCTGAAACTCGAAGTTATAAGTTGAAATTTGATAGTTTTATATCATGAATATGAATTCTTCATATTAAATCTGGTATTAAGTACCTTATTTTCTATATGCCTTAGTCACTCAGGTACTATTTTGCAATTAGCTCTAAACTTGTTCACCAGGCAGCCCGCTGAATTTTGGTTGAACCTGTCCGCGCCGGAGGTTCCAGACGGCAGCGGGGTAGAATTGGGAATTTACAAGGCGCAGTTGCCGGCGAGTAATCCGGTGCCACAACAGCAGCCTCACGTGAAGAAGAGCAGGCGTGGGCCCCGCTCTCGGAGTATCGAGTGGTCGCCTTCTACCGGAGAACTTGAAGATGGGAATCCCATATCTGGTTCGTCTATACAGATTATCTCTAACTCTCACACACTGCGGAATAATATGGTTTTAGCGCTGTATAGTATATATGGTGCATGCATGTGTGTGTTGTGTGTTTATGGTGCTTTGCTAAGGATAGATGGAACAATGTTGTACATTAATGGTGCAGTAGTATTATAATTTTAGCAGTCAACAAATAGTATTATTGTTTTTCTAAGTTTATTTTTCTCTAAGAGCATCTTCATATTTGGTAAATTGTGCATTATAGTGAATAATGTCATGTGTTGTTTGATCTTTAGATTATATAAATGAAATGTGTTTTGTGAATTAAATAGGTAATAAAATTGTATGAGCAGGCCTGGAAAAGTAAATCTGTAATGGAAAGTAAATCTTTAATGAAATTTGATGTGTTTTTTGGCCTGCTTTAATTTTTTTTAAATTTTTTTATTACTTTCTAGAACGATTATTCAAAAACCCGTTCTGAAAAGTATACTTTCCAGAACGCCTTTTATAGAGGCGTTCTCGAAAGTATACTTTCAAGAACGCCCCTTTTTCAGACGTTCTCAAAAGTGTACTTTCCAGAACGTCCATTTCTTAGGCGTTCTCAAAAGTACATTTTGCAGAACGTCCTTTTTTAAGACGTTCTGGAAAATATACTTTCGAGAACGTCCTTTTTTAAGACGTTCTGGAAAATATACTTTCGAGAACGTCCATTTTTTAGGCGAAACCTACAAAACTGACTTTCTAGAACGGCTGAAATTTTTTTTAAGAACGTCTCTGAAAAACGTTCTTGAAAGTCTGACATTCAAGAACGCCCTGCTGAGGCATTCTTAAATGTCAGACTTTCAAGAACAGCTCCATACAGAACGCCTCAGTATGGCCTTCTTAATCTGCAGAAACAGGCGTTCTTAAAAGCTGTTTCTGCACTAGTGTCACTTTAACTTTTACTGCGAGAGAGGTGCCCTCCAACACAAGAGTTACCCTCTCCCCAGTCCGCGAATCTAAATCACATAAAAAACACAACTCTTGATCGATTATCAGGTCGAGAGAGGTGCTCTCCAATCCAGAGTTACCCTTCTCCCCACCATGATAATCATAGAAACGCAATCATCTCAAACCCTTTGACCGAGAAAGATGTACTAACTATCTTCTCACAAAAAATCCCCTTTTTTCAATAGCTCGCTTGGCCGGGAGAGGTATCAGAGCTACCCTTTCCCGCGCCATAACACCCTTACAAGCCCTCAATAAATTATGAGGTCGGGAGAGGTGCCCTCCAACACAAGAGTTACCCTCTCCCACCTAAAAAACTCAAAAAAGCATATTAACTCGCAGAAAGAGCAGGCAATACAACTTATCAAAACAACTTTCCCAATTTCACTTTCCATATTATTCCAACATTTGAATAGCTCGCGGGAGAAGTGCCCTCTAACCAGAGTTACCTTCTCCCGATATAAAAACTTACAAACTCTCAATCAACCACTAGGTCGAGAGAGGTGCCCTCCGGTCCAGAGTTACCCTCTCTCGCCATAAACAAAAACTTCTGAAACAAACATCAGGTCGAGAGAGGTGCCCTCCAGTCCAGAGTTACCCTCTCTCACCAAAAAAGAACTTTAAAAAATAATCACTCTCAAATACCCGGGAGAAGTGCCCTCCGACCAGAGTTACCTTCTCCCGCGATCCTCCTTCTATGCGTAATACTTCTTCAAATGGCACACATTCCAACTCCGGGGTAAAATCTTCCCGTCTACACCTTCAAGTATATATGCACCGCCTCGCAGTACCTTCATCACTTTAAAGGGCCCAATCCAGTTCGGCTCCAGCTTCTTGGTCGCCTTCAAAGCATCAGCTCTCTTCCACACTAAATCGCCAACCTGAAAACAACGATATTTAACTTGTTTATTAAAAGCAGCCTGCACTCGTTGTTTGTAATGTTCCACCCGAGCTGCAGCTTTCTCACGTATCTCTTCAATCTTTTCGATTGCTCCTCGAGCCAATCTCTCATTCTCCTCCACGCTAAAGGTCGCTAAACGCTGCAAACCTCCAACTATCTCGGCTGGAATGACTGCATCCATCCCATAAACCAAACTGAACGGCGACTCCCCCGTGGTGATTCGGGGAGTTATTCGATAGGCCCAGAGGACGGACGCGAGCTCATCCTCCCAAAGTCCGCCTGCTTTCTCTAACCGCGGCTTAAGTCCCTGCACAATTATACGATTAGTAACCTCCACATGTCCATTAGTTTGTGGATGCGCCACAGATGCAAATCGCTGTTTCATTCCCATATCTCTGCACCATTTCTGTATTTTTCGCCCATTAAATTGGGTCCCAGTGTCCGAGACTAACACTCGTGGTACTCCAAACCTGCAAAATATATTATCAAAAATAAATTCTATTATATGCTGCTCGCTTATCCCCGTGACAGCCTCAGCTTCCACCCACTTGGTGAAATAATCAATAGCCACCACCAAATGTTCTTTCCTGCCCAGGGTCTTTGGGAAAGGACCTACGATATCGATTCCCCACTGCGCAAACGGGCATGGCGAGCTCATTACTATCATTTCCTCAGCCGGTATGTGAATAACCGGAGCATGCATTTAACACTTCTTACAAGTTCGAACCAGCTCGCTTGCCATAGCCTTCATCCCAGGCCAAAAGAAACCTGCTCGCAATGTTATACCCATCAAGGCCTTCCCCTTTGCATGATCTCTACAATACCCTTCATGTATCTCTTTTAGTACCTCCATCCCACGTTCTTTAGCCAAGCATTTCAGAAGAGGCCCAAACCGCGACCTCTTATATAGCTCCTCATTAATAGCACAAAAATGAGCTGCAACTCTAGCTTCTTTTGTTGTCAATTTCTCTGCGCCCTCTTCCGCTTTAAGGAGAGTATCCCAAATAGGTGATCGCCAATCATCCTTGTCTTCAATTTCCATAACCTCTACTCCCTTCTCTATACTGCTACTGCCCAATTCCATCAATGTGATTTTTCGAGTGTCACAGGACACTAATGCTCCTGCTATTCGCGCGAGCTGATCTGCCCGTGTATTTTCAGCTCGCGCGAATTTAATTTCTTTGGTTGAAGGAGAAGAGAAAGGTAGGTCGCTAATGGATAGGGAAGAGGCTACGGTCACAGGGTTTTCGTTAAATTGCTCGCAGGGGGCGGTTTGCTAGATGTGGGAAGAGGGATACCCTCCGGAATGGGTGTAATGTCTAGTGATGAGGAGGATGGAATTTCGAGGAGATTGTTTTTCGAGGTTTGAGTTTCAGATAGGGCTATGGTTTGGGCTTGAAGCTCCGACCAGTTTACGTTACCCTCTGGCTCGTCGCGGAGGCCGGAGGAGGG
>BMAC01000574.1:297617-325007 GCA_014905375.1 Phtheirospermum japonicum | reverse complement strand
TGCTTTCTTTGTTTTTGGTTATTATTAGGCTATTAGATGATTAGTTAAACATGATATGCCTAAGAAGTTTCCTTGGTTTACCATAGCAGCTTACATTGTTTGTGTTGTTTTTTCTGCACTCTTTTATCAGGGTTTCGTAGTTCCTCAGGCCGCTTTTCCTAATAAATTTGATTTTGTGTTTCTTGTACATCTATTTTACCAATACTCTCATTCTTCCGGTTGTAACTATGCTTTTGTTAAATATGGTTTTAACTTTTAATTTTTTGTAAGGATCTCTTGAGGAATGGCGGAAGAAATGAGTAACCAGTCGAGGTATTAAAAATTGTCAAGTGATCAAACGTCATTGGACGACATTAAATTCAGCGAGCTTAATCAGCCCATTGATGTGTTCCACAGTTAATTTTGCTCTCCATAGCTCTGTTTATTTATATGCCTGTGTATAGATATGCCTCTCTGACTGTGTTGTTACATATGCAAGTTATATGTAGCTATATTTATGGATTATTAACATTGGAAGACTCTCTATAAAGGAATGTGTGTTATTGAATTATGCTAGAAAGAGGCTGACTCGAATAATGTGTGTGCGATGTAATTCCTTGCAGAGAAATTTTTGTTATAACTTTAAAACTTAAAAAACTTGTTCATAATTAATGCCTTATTTGGTTGCCAATTTATATTTTATGATATAACTTTTTTTTCCTGTATATGTTTTTTCTTATTCGGTTTATTTTCTCCATATTTTGTTTCACTACTGTGTCCCCTGTCTAATTAAAAAATAGATTTATATTGAGTGCTTAGTTGAATATATATGTTGCATAAATTAAAGAAATACTTACCCCAATTTATTCTTATGCGAAGATGCATAGAGTTAGTAGAATATAATTTGATAACGTTGACTTGGAATCGTAACGAGAATATTAGCATAACTATTAATGTTGAAATTATATGAAAATTTTGATTTATTTCTGGATTATGGATTCTGAAACTCGAAGTTATAAGTTGAAATTTGATAGTTTTATATCATGAATATGAATTCTTCATATTAAATCTGGTATTAAGTACCTTATTTTCTATATGCCTTAGTCACTCAGGTACTATTTTGCAATTAGCTCTAAACTTGTTCACCAGGCAGCCCGCTGAATTTTGGTTGAACCTGTCCGCGCCGGAGGTTCCAGACGGCAGCGGGGTAGAATTGGGAATTTACAAGGCGCAGTTGCCGGCGAGTAATCCGGTGCCACAACAGCAGCCTCACGTGAAGAAGAGCAGGCGTGGGCCCCGCTCTCGGAGTATCGAGTGGTCGCCTTCTACCGGAGAACTTGAAGATGGGAATCCCATATCTGGTTCGTCTATACAGATTATCTCTAACTCTCACACACTGCGGAATAATATGGTTTTAGCGCTGTATAGTATATATGGTGCATGCATGTGTGTGTTGTGTGTTTATGGTGCTTTGCTAAGGATAGATGGAACAATGTTGTACATTAATGGTGCAGTAGTATTATAATTTTAGCAGTCAACAAATAGTATTATTGTTTTTCTAAGTTTATTTTTCTCTAAGAGCATCTTCATATTTGGTAATTGTGTATTATAATGAATAATGTCATGTGTTGTTTGATCTTTAGATTATATAAATGAAATGTGTTTTGTGAATTAAATAGGTAATAAAATTGTATGAGCAGGCCTGGAAAAGTAAATCTGTAATGGAAAGTAAATCTTTAATGAAATTTGATGTGTTTTTTGGCCTGCTTTAATTTTTTTTAAATTTTTTTATTACTTTCTAGAACGATTATTCAAAAACCCGTTCTGAAAAGTATACTTTCCAGAACGCCTTTTATAGAGGCGTTCTCGAAAGTATACTTTCAAGAACGCCCCTTTTTCAGACGTTCTCAAAAGTGTACTTTCCAGAACGTCCATTTCTTAGGCGTTCTCAAAAGTACATTTTGCAGAACGTCCTTTTTTAAGACGTTCTGGAAAATATACTTTCGAGAACGTCCTTTTTTAAGACGTTCTGGAAAATATACTTTCGAGAACGTCCATTTTTTAGGCGAAACCTACAAAACTGACTTTCTAGAACGGCTGAAATTTTTTTTAAGAACGTCTCTGAAAAACGTTCTTGAAAGTCTGACATTCAAGAACGCCCTGCTGAGGCATTCTTAAATGTCAGACTTTCAAGAACAGCTCCATACAGAACGCCTCAGTATGGCCTTCTTAATCTGCAGAAACAGGCGTTCTTAAAAGCTGTTTCTGCACTAGTGTCACTTTAACTTTTACTGCGAGAGAGGTGCCCTCCAACACAAGAGTTACCCTCTCCCCAGTCCGCGAATCTAAATCACATAAAAAACACAACTCTTGATCGATTATCAGGTCGAGAGAGGTGCTCTCCAATCCAGAGTTACCCTTCTCCCCACCATGATAATCATAGAAACGCAATCATCTCAAACCCTTTGACCGAGAAAGATGTACTAACTATCTTCTCACAAAAAATCCCCTTTTTTCAATAGCTCGCTTGGCCGGGAGAGGTATCAGAGCTACCCTTTCCCGCGCCATAACACCCTTACAAGCCCTCAATAAATTATGAGGTCGGGAGAGGTGCCCTCCAACACAAGAGTTACCCTCTCCCACCTAAAAAACTCAAAAAAGCATATTAACTCGCAGAAAGAGCAGGCAATACAACTTATCAAAACAACTTTCCCAATTTCACTTTCCATATTATTCCAACATTTGAATAGCTCGCGGGAGAAGTGCCCTCTAACCAGAGTTACCTTCTCCCGATATAAAAACTTACAAACTCTCAATCAACCACTAGGTCGAGAGAGGTGCCCTCCGGTCCAGAGTTACCCTCTCTCGCCATAAACAAAAACTTCTGAAACAAACATCAGGTCGAGAGAGGTGCCCTCCAGTCCAGAGTTACCCTCTCTCACCAAAAAAGAACTTTAAAAAATAATCACTCTCAAATACCCGGGAGAAGTGCCCTCCGACCAGAGTTACCTTCTCCCGCGATCCTCCTTCTATGCGTAATACTTCTTCAAATGGCACACATTCCAACTCCGGGGTAAAATCTTCCCGTCTACACCTTCAAGTATATATGCACCGCCTCGCAGTACCTTCATCACTTTAAAGGGCCCAATCCAGTTCGGCTCCAGCTTCTTGGTCGCCTTCAAAGCATCAGCTCTCTTCCACACTAAATCGCCAACCTGAAAACAACGATATTTAACTTGTTTATTAAAAGCAGCCTGCACTCGTTGTTTGTAATGTTCCACCCGAGCTGCAGCTTTCTCACGTATCTCTTCAATCTTTTCGATTGCTCCTCGAGCCAATCTCTCATTCTCCTCCACGCTAAAGGTCGCTAAACGCTGCAAACCTCCAACTATCTCGGCTGGAATGACTGCATCCATCCCATAAACCAAACTGAACGGCGACTCCCCCGTGGTGATTCGGGGAGTTATTCGATAGGCCCAGAGGACGGACGCGAGCTCATCCTCCCAAAGTCCGCCTGCTTTCTCTAACCGCGGCTTAAGTCCCTGCACAATTATACGATTAGTAACCTCCACATGTCCATTAGTTTGTGGATGCGCCACAGATGCAAATCGCTGTTTCATTCCCATATCTCTGCACCATTTCTGTATTTTTCGCCCATTAAATTGGGTCCCAGTGTCCGAGACTAACACTCGTGGTACTCCAAACCTGCAAAATATATTATCAAAAATAAATTCTATTATATGCTGCTCGCTTATCCCCGTGACAGCCTCAGCTTCCACCCACTTGGTGAAATAATCAATAGCCACCACYAAATGTTCTTTMCTGCCCRGGGTCTTTGGGAAAGGACCTACGATATCGATYMYCCACTGYRCAAACGGGCATGGCGAGCTCATTACTATCATTTCCTCAGCCGGTATGTGAATAACCGGAGCATGCATTTAACACTTCTTACAAGTTCGAACCAGCTCGCTTGCCATAGCCTTCATCCCAGGCCAAAAGAAACCTGCTCGCAATGTTATACCCATCAAGGCCTTCCCCTTTGCATGATCTCTACAATACCCTTCATGTATCTCTTTTAGTACCTCCATCCCACGTTCTTTAGCCAAGCATTTCAGAAGAGGCCCAAACCGCGACCTCTTATATAGCTCCTCATTAATAGCACAAAAATGAGCTGCAACTCTAGCTTCTTTTGTTGTCAATTTCTCTGCGCCCTCTTCCGCTTTAAGGAGAGTATCCCAAATAGGTGATCGCCAATCATCCTTGTCTTCAATTTCCATAACCTCTACTCCCTTCTCTATACTGCTACTGCCCAATTCCATCAATGTGATTTTTCGAGTGTCACAGGACACTAATGCTCCTGCTATTCGCGCGAGCTGATCTGCCCGTGTATTTTCAGCTCGCGCGAATTTAATTTCTTTGGTTGAAGGAGAAGAGAAAGGTAGGTCGCTAATGGATAGGGAAGAGGCTACGGTCACAGGGTTTTCGTTAAATTGCTCGCAGGGGGCGGTTTGCTAGATGTGGGAAGAGGGATACCCTCCGGAATGGGTGTAATGTCTAGTGATGAGGAGGATGGAATTTCGAGGAGATTGTTTTTCGAGGTTTGAGTTTCAGATAGGGCTATGGTTTGGGCTTGAAGCTCCGACCAGTTTACGTTACCCCCTGGCTCGTCGCGGAGGCCGGAAGAGGGTAATAGGGGTTGTTTTGGCCTAGTCTCGATTATAAAAGGGTTTTCTGAGGGAACGGAATCAGGGGAGAGAGTTGAATTTTGCGAATTATCGGTGGGGGATGCTGATGCCATCAAAAATTAAAATACATTCAGGGAATGAATAACACAGAGCACAAATATCTCGGTAAGCAGAATTATAGATCTTACAGTGTGATTAAAATTTTTATTTGAAAAGGTTTGGGGGACTTACACATTTTCGACGAGCTGCGGGTCGTTGTTGAACAGTGAAATGATGTGAGGTTCTTAGACGATTGTGAATAGTTGAGCTTTTTTGCAGAGTAAAAATGGTGAACCCTTGTTGTTTGAAATGGCGTAAAGTAACGGATAAAGGAGGTGAAGGGGTTTTATGTTGGAAGGCGGAAAAGTGATGGGACAGATTGGAGCGGGCGATAATAGGGTTTTATTTTGAGAATGTTTTGGGCCATTATTTTTCAGGCCCACTATATTTATTTACTCCGAGAAAGTATTAGAATGACACGTACCCGACATTGTGTCAGGCTGCATTTAATGAAGCATAAGTGAGATGGAATGTGAGAAAAGAAGCGTGTTTTGACTTTATGGTTCGCTTGTAATTACGATTTTGAGACTGGTTGTGGCTACAGGTCGATCGAGGAGTGGTATATTTTCAGGTTGCCCAGTGTAAAATTTTGATATATAACTTGGGGACTTGTGCGTATGAGGTCGTTCAAAACGATAATGATAGTGTGATTGAGAAAGTGAGCTCGGTGTGTTGACCTTTTATAGGTCGCAGGTGTGGTTAATGATCTATAATGGATTATTGATATTGTTGCTCGATGAGATCGAGCCGGGTAATTCTGAGATATGATTTTGTGAGGTAAAGTGATGGTTTGTGTACATATGTTGTTTGTGTTTGTTTGATTTTATGTTTACATGTCCTACCTGATTTCGTGCCTCAATCAGCTAGAACATGGGGGATAGCTGATGTGGACCAAAATATCCGTACGTAATATTATGTGATATATGTGGGTATTTGTGGAAGGCGACCTCATTTCTAGGAGAGGGTGTGCCTCCTGGAAGATGGGCGAGCTGTATTATGTCTTTGAGAAGTGAACGAGTCGAAGGCTGTTCCTCAAAAGTGGGCGAGCTGATATGTCTGGAGTAGCGACCTGTAGTATGAGGATGAGTTCTCATATAGGGTCGTGATCTCTGGTGGGTTGGGCTGAGTATTTGAACCTGATTGAGAGTTTAATATGTATATGGGCCTGGTGGGCTATATGCCCAGGCTTATTTTCGGTAATATATATTAAGAAGTTTCATGTTTATGGAAACTTATCATATGGGAAGAGTCCCAATTGAAAGTCGGTGAAAGAGTCACGGTATGAATGGAATTCTGGTTATGAAAGGTAACCCTAGATAGTGGAGGATTTCTCCTATCTTTATAAAAGGGGCTTTTGTCTCTTATTTTGTAGGATTTATCATGCTATTATTGTGATTTCACCGTATTATTGAGAGAGAGGAGTGTGTTTTTCGCTTATTAACTTAAGCGTCGGAGGGCCTTAACGAGCTCGAAATCCGGCCCGTTTTAGGCGTTGTTTTGCAGGATCAGCGAGGTCGCTGCGACGATTACGGAGGACATTCGAGGTCGCTGAAACAAGTTTCATCATCAATTCAGGTCGCTGATCTCTATTTTGAGGTTAGTGCCCTCTTCATTTGGTAGTTAAACTTTTTGGACTTATCAAGTGGGTTCAACCTTGGTCTTTTATAAGTGTTTGTCGTTCTGATGTTGCCTAGATCGGAGGATAAACCCTTTGAGATACCCTTCAAAGCAATTATTTGGTTACGAAAAGATGAGTCTGCGTTGACAACATATTCAATGTTTCCATAGAAAAAAAAATATTGTACCCATTATTTGCAGAAGTATCGCTTTCCATGCAGCAAACTCCCAGGTTTGTCTAAACCGTAGCACAAAAACCAATGCAGACACTAAACAATCACCAGTCCTGAGTCTTTGGTCCAGTGCTAATATTGCACATGGTTCAGTAATACGCACATATTCTTCAAGGACTAATAAAGATTATTATTCAGAATCCAGGTGATGATGCAGTTCTAAACGCAGTAAATAAAGAAGATTATTTTTCTGTCATTATGGATGAGGTAACTTATCAGCACTGAAACTTTAGTTAATCGAATCATGCATAGTAAAAGCACAAAACCCATTGCCATTGATTATTTGAAATCAAGAATTCGGCAGATTTGGAAGTTTGGTGCGTCTTCAAATATTATCATCCCAATGTGGAATTGATTTTACGGTGTGCAGCTTATGGATTTGTTCAAGTAGTTTTTTGGTTCGCGTACTTATGGACATCGACTTTAATTGCCCTCTGTAGGCAATCGACTAGCTCATGCAATTAACCAATCCAATTAGGGATGAAGAAGGAACATATGTTGATTATAAATACGAACGTCAAATATATTTTATATTCTTGACTCCATGACTGAGGAACAAGTGGGGCCATCAGATAACATTATGCGATAGGAGTATATCCTTTTTAAATTGTTGGTAATCCTTATCGGCCTCTTGGAAACATGGAGAAAATTGGCTTGCCAAAACCTAAAACCACGAGTTGATGTTGCCAATAAAGAAGTGTTCACCTTGTTAGCAATAAGATCCACCCCAGCGACCTAGTAAAATCACTACGTGACCTGATCAGCTTCCCAACACAAGTGATCAGCTCGCCATGCGACCTGGCAAGGTGCGACCTGACGACCTGGACAGCACAAGTGATCAGCTTGCCATGCTACATGGCGAGCTGCGACCAGGCAAGATGGATACAGTAAGTTGTGCGAGCTAGAAGGCTCCCCATTCACTCATGGGCTCACCATGAGAACTGGATTGTGCGTTGTACAAAAGGACAAAAACACCAGCTTACAAGGAGCCGTTTCTGTAACTGCCTAGTACATTTTATTTCCTTAAATAGTGCATCTAGGTTTATTCAAATTTATATAGTATCTATCTATAGCTTCTACATAAGGAGGGTAAATCATTTGTAAATCATCCAAAAATATATTAAAACATTTACTATTTTGTTCTCGAGTTTAGCATGGAAAAGCATAAATTCTTTCATGGTATCAGAGCTTCGGTTAATCCCTCAACTCTGTATATTTCCTTTTTCTTTTTATAATTAGCTTAAGCAAATGACTTCCTCTTCACACACACATACCTGTCACTATACTCATTCATTTGCAGATCAAAATGCAATCATATATCCTCAAAGCAAACTCATTAGCATCAAGCTCAATGAGTCTAATTTTCTCATCTGGAAACAACAGATCATGGCTGCCATCAGTGGCTATGGCCTTGAGACATATCTAACCAAAGATAACATTTTTCCAACCACAAGTCCAGAATATGCACTCTGGAAACGCCAAGATCAACTCATAGTATCTTGGCTCCTTTCATCTCTCACATAAAGACTTCTTGTGACCACAGTTGGCTTGATCTATTCGAAAACAAATCTGGGAGTGTTTAGAGACAAGATTTGCCAGCCAATGAAGAACAAAAATCATGCAGTACAAGCTGCAGCTTCAGACTACTAAAAAGGAAGCGATGAACATGAGAGAATACTTGAACAAGATTAAGGCCTGTTGTGATATGCTAGCAACTGTAGGAGAGAAGATATCCAAGCAAAGTCAGATTATCTATATAGTTTCTAGATTAGGAACTGAGTATAATCCAGTGATGGTGAGCATCACATCAAGATTGGAGCCATATACCCTAATGGAGGTTCACTCCTTGCTTATGAGTTTCGAGGACAGATTATAGAACATTGAAGGCTTGGCCATATCCCAACTCAACTTTGATGGATCCACACAAAGTTCTAACACCATCACTCAAGACCAGTCAAGAACAGGAGGTTAAAATCCAAGCTACAGTCAGAACTCTAGAGGAAGAGGAAGTTTTAGAGGAAGAAATTCAAGGTTTAGAGGCAGAGGAAGAGGAAGAACTCAAAGCTGGAAACCTAGATGCCAGATTTGTTTCATCCAAGTTCATACAGCAGATAAGTGTTTTCATAGGCAGGATACGAACTTTAATCCAAGAAACAACAACACTCATAACCAACAGTCTCAGTTTTCAAACACAAACCATTTTGGCCAATGTGAAAAGCACTCTGGAAACATTGTTAGCAGTTCTCCAGAGATCAATTCAGAAACTTGTTAGTTCCTTGATTCAGGAGTCACCAATCACTTGACTTATGACTTCAACAACTTGAGCATGGAAAATTAATACCAAGGATATGAGAAAGTTCACATGGGCAATGGATCAGGTTTGCAAATTTTGCATACTAGTAATTCTTTAGTTAAAGGTCCTCTTGTTAGTGATCATACTTTCAGCCTTAAGAACCTACTACATGTGCTTGACATCACAAGACTTAATCAGTGTATCTCAGTTTGCTAAAGATAATCGATTTTTCTTTGAATTTCATCCTTATTTCTTCTTGGTGAAGGATCAGGACACGAGAATGGTTCTACTCAAGGGGACAGTTGAAAATGGCCTTTACAAGTTTAACCTTAGCCCTGTTTAAGACTCAAATAAGGTTCGACCTGATGCACTCTCTACTAATGACCCTTTATCTTTTCTAGTTTCAATAAATTCTAGTCAGATGAATAAACTTGATCTGAATTTGTGGCATTGCAGACTTGGACATGCCTCTTTAGATGTTGTCATAAAAGCTCTTTTAAGTTGTAATATTCCTTTCAATGACAATAAGACTAGTTTCATTTGTACTTCTTCAAGCTAAAAGTCATCAGTTACCTTTTAATTCATCTGACTCTGATCATTATGAAATTCTTGATCTCATTCACACTGACTTGTGGGGACCATCCCCTGTGAGATCCAATAATGGATACAACTATTATGTAAACTTTATAAATCACAAAAGTAGATACACTTGGTTTTATTTACTCAAGCTCAAATGTGACACTCACAATACTTTTGTTCATTTCAAAAACCTTGTCGAAAACCAATACAATGGGAAAATCAAAGTTGTCCAATCAGATGATGGAACATAATTCAAACTCTCTCCAACCTTTTCTCTGAAAATGGAATCACTCATAGAATATCATGCCTTTAAACTCCACAGCAGAATGGTCTAGCTGAAAGGAAACATAGATACATTCTTGAAACAGACCTTTCACTTTTAGCTCATTCAGGTATCCCACAGTCTTATTGGGATGATGCAGTGGTATCTGCAGTCTTTTTAATAAACAAAATGCCATCCAAACTATTAGGTTCCAAAACTCCTACAGAAGCTCTCACTGGCATAAAACCAGATTACAACTCACTGAAATATTTTGGCTGCCTATGTTTTCCTCACCTAAGACCTACAAACAAACACAAACATAAACTCAATTTCAGAAGCAATCCATCTATTTTCCTTGGATATAGCACTCAGTTCAAAGGATATAAAGTCTTTTTACCAAACAAAAGAGTCATTATCACCAGGAATGTCATTTTTTATGAGTCAAAGTTTCTTTTTCATTCAAAACAAGATCCTCTGCCCTTTACCAACAACACAGAGAACATCTCTCCTTTAATCTCCCTCAATAAACTCAACACCTTACCCCTTCAATCCACCAACAATACTCTTTCAGACCACACTCAACCCTCCAAATACCATACACCTACACCCCAACATCACTCTCCACCAGCCTCCTTATCTTCTCACCAACGTTCTCATTCCTCTAACCATCAACCAATAGAGATTCCCACTGACATTGTACTTGCAAGAGGACATATAACTATTGATTTACCTGTATGTCAGGATGTGCATTCCAAGTCTAATAATCCTATTGAGGTTTATCAAGGTTTTGTAGGTCACAAGAATGAAGGGGGACATCACATGGTGACAAGATCAAAGGCTGGGATTTCAAAACCAAGAACTTATGCATCTGTGTTGATTGACAGCATTGAGTTAAAATCATATCAAGAAGCTCTCAGTCTGCCCAAATGGGAAAAATCTATGGATAGAGAATACAGTGCATTGCAAATAAACAAAACCTGGAGCATTTACCCAATCTCTCAGTTACCTCCAGACAAGAAACTTATTAGCTGCAAATGGATTTTCAAGGTAAAAAGGAATGTTGATGGATCAGTTGCCAGACATAAGGCAAGATTAGTGGCAAGAGGTTTTTCACAAATGGCGGGATTAGATTACACTGAGACATTAAGCCCAGTCATCAAGCCAACTACAATCAGAACAGTCTTATCCATAGCCATAACCAACAAATGGACAGTCAGACAAGTTGACATTGACAATGCCTTCTTGAATGGAGATTTGGATGCAGACATATTCATGGAACAGATCCTGGTTTTGAACAATATGATAAAGATGGAAAACCATTGATATGCAGACTACATCAGTCACTATATGGGCTCAAGCAAGCATCTAGAGCTTGGTCCTCCAAGCTGAGCAAGGTTCTCAAATCTATAGGATTCACCATGTCAAAATCTGACAATTCCTTATTCTTTAGGAACAACAAGTCCTCTTACACGATGATCTTAACATATGTGGATGACCTAATAATCACTGGATCAAGCAATGATGAAATTCAAAAGGTGATCACTCAGATTCAAGGCCATCTTTCTCTCAAGGATTTAGGAAGACTGAATTACTTTCTTGGGATACAAGTGCATTATGACAATGAAGAAATGACACTCAATCAAGAACAATACATCAAGGATATGATAAATAGAACTGGAATGAGTGAAGTAAAGGGACTATCTTCTCCAATGGTGCCACGGCCAGTCCTCTCCAAACATCAAGGACAACATACTTTGAATGCAAGTCAATACAGGCAGACTGTTGGAGCTCTCAAGTATGCCAAAATCACAAGACCATATATTTCATATAGTGTCAACAAAGTAAGTCAATACATGCACAACCCCCTCGACACACATTGGAAAGCAGTTAAGAGGATACTAAATATTTGGCAGTGACAGTTAATTATGGATTGAGATTTAGGTCAGCCAATAATTACAGGGTAACTGGTTTTGCTGATGCTGATTGGGGGTCAGATGTAGATGACAGGAGATCCACTTAAGGATATTGTACCTATCTTGGTCCTAATTTATTTTCTTGGAGTACAAAGAAGCAAGCTACTATCTCAAAGACATGGACCGAGGCTGAATATAGGAGCATTCCACATAGCACATATGAAATTCTTTGGTTGCAGTCCCTACTCAAGGAGATAGGGATAGAGATAGCTAGACCAACTATGATTTGGAATGTTAATCTAGGTGTAGTTGCATTATATGTGAATCCAATTTTTCACTCAAGATCAAAACACTTTGAGTTGGACTACACTTTGTTAGAGAAAAGGTTGCAGAGAAAACAATCTCAGTTAGGAACGTGCCTGCTCTTAATCAGATTGTTGATGCATTAACAAAACCTCTTGTTGGCTAATTACTTAGGAAGATGAGACACAGGTTGAATATTGTACCACTATATACCTTCGAATTGAGGGGGGGTGTTAGCAATTAGATCCACCCCGTGCGACCTGGTAAAACAACTACGCTACCTGATCAGCTTCCCAACACAAGTGATCAGCTCGCCATGCGATCGACCTGGCCAGCAGAAGTGATCAGCTCGCCATGCAACCTGGCGAGCTGCGACCTGGTAAGATGGATACAGTAAGTTGTGCAATCTGGAAGGCTCCCCATTCACTCATGGGCTCACCAAGAGAACTGGATTATGCGTTGTACAAAAGGACAAAAACACCAGCTGTACAAGGAGTCGTTTCTGTACCTTCCTAGTACATTTCATTCCCTTAAATAGTAGATCTAGGGTTATTCAAATTTATATAGTATCTAGAATTATCTACAACTTCTATAGAAGAAGGGCAAATTATTTGTAAATAATCATCCAATAATATATTGAAACATTTACTATTCTGTTCTCCAGTTTATATTCTTTCCTATCCAATCATGGCAAAGCATAAATTCTTTCACACCTCTCTCGAAATCTCATCTTATATCTTGAAAAATGATTCCTTATTGCTGGTAAATGACTAGATTTCACTTCTACTTTATGGCGGTCCTTATAGAATGAAAATGATAATTATATTAACCTCAAATGATGAGTATATATACACATACAAAACTTGTTCACCAATTAAAGAATTAAATAAAGAAAAGAATATAATAAAAAAACTATATACACAATATAAATCTATTATACCAATAGCCCCCTTAACATGGAGATCCAATGAGACACCAATCTTGGTAAGGGCATCGATAAGTTGGTCGACAGAAGAAACATGAGAAACACAAAGGTGACGACCTTGCACGAGGTTGCTCACAAAGTGGTAGTCAATGGCGATGTGTTTCGTGCGAATATGAGTTACGAGATTGGCACAAAGATAAGTAACATGTATGTGGTCGTTGTAGATAACTGGAGGTGCAATAGACAACACACAAAGCTCAGTAAGAAGAATATGAATCCATTGGAGCTCGGAGGTGGTACCGCGATACTCGGCTTCAGTGGAGGACCGAGCGATAGTGAGTTGCTTCCTGGATATCTTGGAGAGAATATTAGGACCGAGGAACACAACATAGGACACGACAGATACAATTATTCAAATTGCCAACCCAATAAGCATAAAAAAGAGAAATGTAAAGAGTTATATAAATCAGCTCGAAGACGGATACAAAACTCCTGAGAGTTATTCAAAAACCATAAAAGGTGCTTAACATAAGTCCAATGAAACTCGGTAGGAGCATGCATAAATTGGGATGGATTATTGATAGAAAAATCAATATCTAGACGAGTGAGAACAAGATATTGAAGGCCATCAATTCTTGATGGTACTCGGGTCACCTAAGAGGGTAGCCCGTATGAACTTAAAGATGAGCGGTAGTGCTGAGTGGAGTCTGAACCAGTTTATAGCGCAACATTTTATGTCAGGCTAGAAGACATAATTGCATTGACAAAAAAATAGCTGGAAGATGTACGAAGAAACACAATACCAAGGAAGTACATAAGGGATCCTAAAACTGATAGAGAAGTGTGAGGTCAAACATCAATAACACGTTGAAGAAATTTTGGATCACTGCCTGTGAAGAATATACCATTGACATACACTAAAAGATAATCAAGAAGATTGCTGTTATGAAAATTAAAGAGCAACGTGTCCGAAATCGAATTGGTGAATCCCATTTGCAAAGCTCGGGGAGCCTACTTAAGACCATAAATTGCCTTATTAAGCTTACAATCATATGAGGGATAATCAGAATCTACAAAACATGGGGGTTGAACCATATATAACTCTTCATCAAGATGACTATATAAGAAAGCGTTGTTCATGTCAAGTCGGTGGAAAGACCAAACATGAGAAATAACGAGGGTAAGGTCGAGGCGAATGGTACTCTCTTTGACCACAGAGTTGAAGGTGTAAAATATAATCAATACTCGATCCTTGATAAAACCTTTTAGCCACAAAAAGGGCTTTAAAATAGTCAATAGAGCAATCATGTAGTCGTTTGATGTGAAAAACCCACTTGTTTCAACAAATTTTTATTTAAATTCTAATAAGGCAGCAAATCTATGTGCTATGATGAAGGAATGCATCCAACTCAGTAGACATAGCGGAGCACCAACACAAGTCTTCAAGAGCTTGAGAGGTTGTGTTACGCTTAGTATCTAACAACGAGGCAACAACGACATAACCATAGCGAGGATTTGGCTTCTAAATACTACTCTGTAGCTGAGTACTAAAAATGTGAATGTTGGTCGGTGGAGCGAGTTGAGGACTAGGGGCTCATGGTGAGGCAGGCAATGAACAAGCAACGGGGGCTAGGGAAATGGCGGTCGCAATGAAGATGCATCAATGATGAGTAACAATGGAAAAGAGGAGGATACCAGAAGTGGGAGTAGTGTTGAGGGATGGGCAAGGTTAAGGTGGTGTTGTAAACGTGGGGTATGAGAATTCATGTTCGATTAACTTGATACGATGAGAGGTTTAGTGTTTGGACAAAGTAGGGTCATAACATAGATAGGCATTCTGAGTGGGAGAGTATCTGAAAAAGAACATGGGTTGAGAGCATGGTTCGAGTTTATGAGTAGTGTACAGATGTAACCAGGGAAAATGAAGGTAATCGACGACGTGGAGCCAGAGGATGTACAACTGTTAGCATATACCAACAACATATACAACAGCACCAAAGGCATGATCATCTTGCCATGCATGATATGCATGGCCATGGATCACAAACGGACAAAAACACAATTGTGCAAGATGACAAGCCAAGAGAACCGTTGCAAGGATTTAGCTAGCTAGATTTTATCATTTTATATGAACCAATATCATGTATACACGTAGAGCTATCTCGAGGTCATTTATACGGCTATAAATATGAAGTTTTATATCAATAGCCGCAATGCCGTGTTTTGTAACCCTAATTCAGTTTTTATAGAAAATATGATTCCCTTTTTCAAGCTTCTTGCTTTTATGTTTGCTAAAAATGGAATGCAGGTTTTCTCACATGGTATCAGATCAGGTTGAGGACATGTCTTTGTCATGTGCAGAACCATTCATTACTCTTCTGCAGCTTTCCATTAATTGCTTCTGTATTTTCCCATTTTTTATCAAGCATGGCTCAAGCTTTTGCTACACATATTCCAAAATTTCTTGGTCCAGTTACCTAATTACAAAGTCAACTAATTAGCACTAAACTCAATGATAATAATTATCTCATATGGAGACAACAGGTCTTGACAGCCATTAGAGGCTATGGATTATCCAGTTTTCTTGATGGAACTCAAAAGGCCCCAGACCAGTTCATCACCAATGAATCAAATGATGTCAGCACAATAAATCCAGCTTACTCTACCTGGATTCGCCAAGATCAGTTGCTAGCCTCTTGTTTGCTATCCTCTCTCTCTCTCTGAAAGCGTGTTAGTCACACCTGTTGAACTCAACACATCCAATGAAATCTGGGAAGCTTTACAGGTCATCTTTTCTAATGAGAGCAATGCCAAAGCTATGCAATATAAGATGCAGCTTCAAGAAATGAATAAAGGATCTTTAGCCATGAGACAATACATAAACAAGATCAAATCCTGATGTGATATGATTGCAGCCACTGAGAGCAAATTTCTGAACAAAATAAAATTTTGCATCTTTTATCTGGACTTGGATCAGAGTATAATCCTGTTGTAGTCTCTATTACTCCAAGATCCAGCCCATATAGCCTTAGAGAAGCCCATTATATCCTTCTGAGATTTAAGAATAGGCTGTAAACTACTGAAATAGCTGGTCAAGACTCTTCTTTTTTTGAAAATTTGATAACTCAAGGAAACAATTCAAGAAATCACTTTTCTCAAAGAGGTAGAGGCACCATGAGAAGAGGAGATTATAGGGGATCTGGTAGAGGAAGATTTGGAAATCACAAAGGAAGAGGAGGCAGGTTTGATTTTCAGAGAAGATAAACCTAGATGTCAAATTTGTCATTACACTAATCATACTGCAGATAAGTGTTACTATAGAATGGATATGAGATTCATCCCTACCAACAATGCAAATATGATTCATCCTCAATATTCAAATAGCTCCTACCAATCTGATGCTTTATCAACATTGCTAACATAGGCCCTCAAGACTCCATTTTAGAGAACAATGGTACCCTGACTCAGGGGCAACTAATCATGTTATTTATGACATGAATAACCTCAATTTTGCTGCTGAATACCAAGGCAATGAAACAGTTCAAGTGGTAAATGGTTCAGGTATGGCTATTGCTCATATTGGTAATTCTATAGTTATTGACCAATTAAACCCCTCCCCTCACACCTTTCATCTCAGAGATTTGCTACATATACCTCATGTCAAGAAAAACCTCATCAGTGTTTCAAAATTTGCTAGAGATAATCATGTCTTTTTTGAATTTCATATTGAGTCTTGTGTTGTGAAGGCAATCTCAACAAGGGATACCCTTCTTAGAGGAGTGCTTAAAGGAGGTCTATATCAGTTCAATCTACTCACTACTTAAGATCAAGCCCCTTCAGTTCATCCACCTCAGCAACCTGCAGTTTTTTCTATGTTCCCTTCTAGTAAGGCCTTATACTTGTCCACCTGGCACTTTAGGCGAGGTCATCCTTCTATGGATATTGTAAAAAGGGCCCTCACCAGTTGTAATGTTCCTTTTTCTAATAATAAAAACACATCTTATGAATGTATGGAATCAAAGTCACATAAGCTGCCTTTTCAAAATTATTCAACTGATCATCATGATACCTTTGACCTAATTTAAACTGACTTATGGGGCCCATCTCCTATCAAATCTTTTAATGGATACAGTTACTATGTGAGTTTTATTGACCACAAAACCAGATACACTTGGTTTTACCTACTTAAACTAAAATCAGACACAACACAAGCTTTCATTCATTCACTCATACAAACACAATTTCAAAAGTCTGTCAAAATTATTCAAAGTGATGGTGGTACTGAATTCAAGCCACTTATTCCTTACTTTCTCAAACATGGTATAATACATAGGATGTCCAGTCCCTACACTCCTCAGTGGAATGGACTTAGTTTATCCATGTTAGCACATTCCAATGTTCCATCTAAAGATTGGGATGATGCTTTTACTAGTGCTATTTACCTAATCAATAAAACCCCATCTAAGATCCTCAATTATAAATCACCCTTTCAATGCTTGTTCAATCACAAACCAGATTACACAAAACTTAGGATTTTTAGATGCCTTTGTTACCCTCATCTCAGGCCATATAACAAACACAAGATTCAGTTCAGAAGCTCAAGGAGTACTTTTCTAGGCTACAACCCCTCTCACAAAGGTTAGTAAGTTCTATTACCTGACAATAGAAACAAAATCACTAGGCATGTGGTGTTTGTTGAATCAATCTACTCTTTTATCCATAACAACCAACCCTAATCTCCAAATATACTTGAACAAAACCCTCAAGCACCAATATTGATTGTTCCTTTCCCTCAAGACACCATACACAGTATAGACACACCTCCTTCACACAATGACACCCCACCCAGCTCTCCTCATTCTTATTCTTCCACCTCATCTAAATCCTCAAGATCAATACAATCACCAAACAACCCTAGCTCATCCTATACCTCTCATATCTACCATAGCACATATGTATCCCCTCCAAATAACTCATCATCTATCTCAGTTATTCCCATTGGTCAAACAATTATTGATTTACCAATTGACAATAGTGTTTTACCTATATCAAATGCCGCTAACACCTTTGTGCAGGATAAGGACAGGGATCAGAATATCCACCCCATGACAACAAGGCTCAAAGCAGGAATCGAAATCCAAAGTCATATTTAGTTCAGGAGGATCCCTTTACTGAAACAAAGTCCCATAAATAGGCAATGCAGCTCCCACATTGGAAGAAAGCCATGGACAGTCACCTCTCTACCACCCCACAAGAAATTGATCAGCTGCAAATGGGTGTTTAAGGCCAAAAAAAGATGCAAGTGGATCAGTAACAAGATGTAAGGCAAGGTTGGTTGCTAGGGGTTACACACAGGAAGCTGGTTTTGACTACACAGAAACTTTTAACCCTGTGATCAAACCATCTACAATCAGGACTATTCTCTCCATTGTTGTTTCAAATCATTGGTCTATCAGGAAGATACATATTGATAATGCCTTCTTGAATGGTGACATAGACACAGAAATTTACAAGCAATTCCCTCTTGGTTTTGAAAGTTATGCTCCTCCTGGAAAAGTATGCAGACTGAGAAAATCCTTATATGGAGTAAATCAATCATCGAGAGCTTGGTCCGGCAAACTTGGAAGTGTGCTATTTCTTCTTGGTTTCAGAACATCAAAGGCTGATATTTCTCTTTACTACAGACTCTTAAATGGCACTATCATTTTTATCATGTCTTATGTTGATCATCTCCAGATCACTGGCAACAATTCTACTCAAATAACTTCTCTCATCAGTCAAATAGGTCAGTCTTTCTCTCTTAAGGATCTTGGCAACCTTAGTTACTTTCATGGAATTGAATTCATCCCACATAGATATGGTCTTCTTCTGTCTCAACAGAAGTACATTCAGGAGATAATAGCTAAGGTTGGGATGACAGGTTGCAAAGGCTTATCCACACCTATTGTGTCAAAACGGCTTCTGTCGACCAACCCTGAGCTTTACAATCATATAGTAGGAGCCTTGCAATATGTCACTATCACAAGACTTGATATTTGCTTCAGTGTCAACAAAGTAAGCCAGTTCATGCAAGCTCCTACTGACTTACATTGGAAAGCGGTTAAAAGAATAATCAGATACCTCTCAAGTACCATTAACCATGTGATCAGTTTCTCACATAGCAAATCCCTACATCTCACTGCCTTTGCTGATTCTGATTAGGCATCAGATATTGATGGTAGAAAATCCACATCTGGAATTTGTGTATATATTGGGAATAATTTGATTAGCTGGAGCTCATTGAAATAAGAGAAAGTATCAAGGTTGATCGAAGATTCCTCGACGCTCTAGAAATCGTCTCCGCAATAGTACGGAGTCGACTGTAGGTGCGGTGAGTTGTCCCGAGTCGTGTCTCTCGAGGATGGATATGATCGGCCGTCGGTCTTCTTTATCGTTCTTATCGTCGGTTTTACTTAAACTAATTTAAACCTAGAAAGCGATAATCATTTTTCGGTTTTTATAACTAAGATTTTAAATTAAAACTTAAGATTTAGAAACATTAAAACATTTAAAGGAAATTAAAGCTAATATTAAAAACGATCAGTTTAAACTAATTARCTTATTARAACTTAATAATTTGAATTAGGGAATTGGAGGGAAAATCAAAGTCAACTTATTTGAATAAGTCAACAAAATTCTTAACATTAATTTAAGGGTTTAAAAGGAAGATCTTAATAAACTTTTTTCAAATTTAGAAATTGATTTCAACTTAATAACTTAAAAGCATAAGTTCATAAGCTAGAAAGCTAGAAAATTAAATTGAAATTTGAAAAACACAAGAGATACTAAACTATGATCCAAAGAACAACACAATATTATAAAGAAATAACATGGAAATGAAACTAAATTAAAGGAAAGAAGTTACCAAATGTTGATTACACAAAAGCTTGAATGAGAAAGCTTAAAAGTTGATGGATCTTCACAAAAGATAGCTTGAAACAAARCTTGAACATAAACTAGCTTAAATCTAAACTTAACTAATCTAAATCTAATTATTAGAATTTATAGGAATTAAAATGAAGTAAAAAGATAAAAGCTGCTTTTTCTGGTTTTTGGAGGAGCTTCCTGGGGAAGAAGCTATTAGCTGCAAGTTCTCTTCTTGAAATGACGTCTGATTGCTTAAATCTTCAAAATTTTTGCTTTTCAGTCGATCGACTGAGAAAAAGCAGTCGATCGACTGCAGTCGATCGGGCCTGTCGGCTGTCGATCGACTGTTGTGTCGAAATGGCCAAAAGCCCTGTAATTCAGTCGATCTAGGGGCACCAGTCGATCGACGGCAGTCGATCGGCCAAGTAGGCAGTCGATCGACTGCCATGTCAAAAACTTCAAAATTCTCTGGAATCCAGTCGATTTCAGCCGGTTCAGTCGATCGACTTAAAGGTCAGTCGGTCGACTGGATTCCAGCGCCCGGCTCGATTTCTCGTCCTTTTCGCGTCCGCCGGTTTATCGAATCTCGTCCATTGCGCTTCCTTACTTTGTCCGTCCATTCCCGAGTCGAGTATCAACGATCCCAAACGAGTGTGGGCCCCGCTTGGATGTCCTACGGCCAAGAAAAACGGAAACGTGAAAAAACTACGAAAATAAATAAGAAAACGTACAAAAACTAAGAAAACCTAGAAATACGAAAAACGGCCAACCCGACTCCTAAAACAACAAAAAGCAAGCGAAAACACGCAACGTGAAACAAAAAACGAAAATGAAAATATGTACAAAAAGATGCAAATCAAAGGTCTAGTACAGAGGCTGAATATAGAAGTTTATCTAATGCATCTTGTGAAATCATTTGGTTACAAACTCTTCTGCAAGAAATTCACCTCCACAAACCTCACGTTCCCAAAGTTTGGTTAGACAACCAAGGGGTTATTGCACTTGCCTACAATCCTATTCACTATCAGAGGATAAAGCACCTTGAATTAGATGTCCATTTCATAAGAGACATGGTCAGGAACAAGCAGATCAAAGTACATCATGTCCCCTCTATGGATCAGACAGCAGATATATTGACAAAACCATTAAGTGGCCAATTGTTCGAGAGATTCACAAAAAAGTTTTCTATACTTTCAAAATCCTCTCTCCAATCGAGGGGGCATGTTATCATATACCAACAACACATACAACAGCACCAAAGGCATGATCATCTTGCCATGCATGATATGCATGGCCATGGATCACAAACGGACAAAAACATAGCTGTGCAAGATGACAAGCCAAGAGAACCATTGCAAGGATTTAGCTAGCTGGATTTTATCATTTTATATGAACCAATATCATGTATACACGTAGAGCTATCTCTGGGTCATTCCTACGGCTATAAATATGAAGTTTTACATCAATAGCCGCAATTCCTTATTTTGTAAACCTAATGCAGTGTTAATAGAAAATATGATTCTTGCTTTTAAGCTTCTTGCTTTCATGTTTGCTAAAAATAGAATGCAGGTTTTCTCACAATGAAAAAAGAGTTTCTTAAAGTTGGAAACCATAGAGGAGTTTTATTTGGGCATGCGATTTATAAGATGAGTATAAGTATGAGAAGCGAAAGGCCATAATGAGAGTAGGAGTGAAGCCTAGTTAAAAAGTGTGAGACCCGTGCCAGCAATATAGTAATGACGACGCTCTAAGTACCCATTGTTTTTAAGTGCATGGTGTGGTGTGGTGAGGTGGGTAATGCCACAAGTGACAAGAAAATCCTTTAGGACGATATACAATATATCCCCATATATCCCCCACCCCACTCCCATCCCACCCCACCCCATTATCCGAGTAAATAAAACAAATTTCAGAGTTAAGGTTTCAACTAGTTCTTTGAAATGAATAAAGGTGAGATAGATATCTTATTTGCATTTAAGTAGGTAAATGAAACCATATTTAGTAAAATGATCAACGAAGTTGACGTAATGTCAAAATCCATCGAAAAAAGAATTGGTGACATTCAGACATCGGAGAAAATATATCGGGGGGGCAAAGGCAGATATGTTAAATTCAAAGAACAGTAATTTATGACTTTTACTCATGTAACAAGAAATAGAAGAAAATTGGGATAATGACTAAAGGGGCATGGGACTTAACGAAATAGGACTTAAGAGGACAGATGTCTAAGACGCATATAAAATAGTGACACTGACTCGATGGAAGTCGAGAGGGAAGAGCGACATGAAGTACTAAGATAGGCCAGTGATAAGTAAAGCATTCATGAATTCCGCACAGTATGAGGGCTCCCATACTATGACCCTTGTTAGGCGGCTAGCCGTCCGGTACCCACAATGATCATCGCAGTGGAGATGCAATAGGTTAAATGATTTTTCAAACTTACTCGGCCCAAACAGCAAGCACGAATTGTTGTACATAATTAGACGATGGTGCTGTTGAAAATAATAATTCATATTTTCAATGAAAGAATTTTGAACACCACATTTGGTTTAAAGATGAAGACTTGACTTTGATGAAAAAGAGGAGTTTTTTGTGGAGAACCAGGAGTTTCTCAAGTTTCCATAGAATTGAAAATATTCTACAATAAATTATTTGTATAGGCATGATGCCTATAAAAAAGAGGTTCTCGATCATATTTTGTAAGCAAGTAAAAACAAGAAATCTTAATAAAATCTAAGCATTTTCAGAAACTAAAACCTCTCTTTTCTTGAATTGTATTTTTTATAAAAATATATCTACATAAATTCTTTGGTGTTCTTCTCTTAACACCACACTTCCGCATCTAAAAATACCAACAAATCTGGCATTAGAGCCAAGTTTTTTGGCTGGTGTCTCTACCTTTTTTTCTACCCTTATCACCAAAATATATTGCTACCATGTTTTACCCCTAACCAAGTACACATCTTTGATGGAGAACTCTATCACTATTGGAGTAGTCAAATGCGAACATTTTATATCTCAATGGATCTTTGGTATATAGTGGAGAATTCGTACGGGGAGACACCAAAAGAAGGAGCAAGTGAAATGTGGAGTGACGAAAAACAAAAGCTCTACAAGGAGGATGTTCGTAGAGATGCAAGTGCCTTGATATATATTAAACAAGGCGTAAGCAAAACCATCTTTCCAAGAATCTTTGGAGCAAAAAATACAAAAGAAGCATTGGATATTTTAAAGGAGAGTTGCAAAGGAGATGAGAAAGTTACCTCTTTGAAACTTCAAGTTTTTTGGAGAGATTTTGATAACATGGGAATGAAAGAAGGTGAAGGGGTGCAATCTTTCCTTTCTATAATTGCTAAAATTGTGAATGAAATTCGTATCCTAGGAGATGTTATTGAAGAAAAAAGGATCGTCCAAAAGGTCCTGAGGAGTCTTCCAACTAAGTTCGATTATGTCGTCGCAACCATCGAGAAGTCCAAGAACCTTTCCACCTACACTTTCAATGAATTGATGAGTTCTCTTCAAGTTCATGAGGAAAGGATGAATAGATCTTCAAAACAGCCCGTTGATCAAGCTTTTCAGTCTAAACTTTGAATTTCGAACAAGAAAATCTCAAAATGGCAAGGAAGAAAAGGAGGCTTCAAAGAAAAAGAAACAAATAATTTTTTTCAAAGGAGGACGACAATAAGAATTTGAAAATTTTTCTTCAGGTTGCCGTATTTGTAAGAAAATCAACAATGGAACCAAAGATTATTTCTTTAGATGCAAGAACTGCAAGGATTCAGATCATTCCTACTCTAAGTGTTCAAAGAATAGCAGAAATGACAAGGAAGAAGCCAACTTCACAAAGCATGAAGGTGACCAACTCTTTTGCTGCATAAATGAACAAAAGGAGTTTGAAAACGTGTGGTATGTTGATAGCGGCTGCAGCAACCACATGTGTGGAGATCGAAATATATGTGTGGAGATGGATACTATACACTCTACTCAAGTGAAACTTGGAGATGGAAATACTCAAGTAGCTAAAGGAAAAGGCGTAATCGCAGTCAACACAAACGGAGGTCATCAGAAGCTCTTAAGTGATGTTCTTTATGTTTCGAATCTCACTCAAGATTTATTGAGCGTCGGACAACTCTTGCAAAAAGTATATTCGGTGTCTTTTGATAATGAAAAGTGAAGAATCTTTGACAAAAATAACAACACTCCAGTGGTTAAAATCTAAATGACTTCAAACAAGGTTTTTCCTTTTGTTATGCCTTTTGAAAGGAAAGTTGCTTTCAATGGAAAGAGTGCTGATATATTTCAGTTGTGGCATTTGAGATATGGCCATATGCAAAGAAATGGGTTACAACTACTCAAGAAAAATAATATGGTTGTTGGTCTTCCATCAATCAAAAGAAAGGAGCAAGTTTGTGAAGGTTGCATTTTCGGAAAAATGCATCGACTACCTTTTCCTAAAACCTGGAGGGCCAAATGTCCACTTGAGCTAGTGCACTCAGATATTTGTGGACCTACAAGGACTCCATCTCTCAGTAACAAAAGATATTTCATTCTTTTTGTCGATGACTTTACAAGAATGATGTAGTTATATTTTTTGCATGAAAATCAAAAGCTTTTTTTGTTTTTCTGCAATTTAAAGTTCTTGTAAAAACAAAATGTGGATTGAAGATCAAGACGTTGAGGACCAATCATGGTGGTGAGTTTCTCTACACCCCTTTCATGGAGTTTTGCAAGGAAAATGGATCCAAAGGCAGCTCAGATTTCGTAGAAGCCCACAACAAAATGGTGCATCTGAGAGAAAGAATAGAACCATTGTCGAGATGGAAAGGAGTAAGCTTCAAGGCAAAATTATGGATAAGAAATTCTGGGCTCTAGCCATTCACACGGCTATTTACATACTCAATCGATCCTCGGCAAAGGCAGTGCAGAATAAAACAACTTTTGAGGCTTTGCATGAGAAGAAACCAACGGTCGATCACTTGAAAGTTTTTGGCTGTGTTTCTTACTCCCATATTTCAGCTCCTAACCATGACAAGTATGACAAAAAAGGTGAGAAGCTGGTCTTTATTGGTTACAGTGATGAGCCCAAGGGTTACAGGCTTTATAACCCGGAAACTAATAAACTCATCATATTAAGAGATGTGTTTTTTGACGAAATTGCTTCATGGAATTTGGAGAAGTATTCTAAAAATTTGGGGTCAAATGAATTTTTGGATACATCATTTGTACCAAATAAGCAGCAGCAAAATAGGAGTGAAACTCCATCACCAAGTCCTCAAAGAAGTTCTCCAAGTTCATCAAATTCGGATTCTGAATCACCTCCAAGGAAGGTACAGTCTTTGAGAGATATTTATGAAAATTGTGATGTTGCCCTTTTTGGTTGAGAACCTCAAAACTTTGTGGAAGCAACAAAATAAGAAGTTTGAAGGAGAGATATGGATGCTGAAACTGAAACCATGGAAAAAAAATAAAACTAGGGAGCTTGTGGACTTGCCGGAAGGAAAAGATGTAATTGGCTTGAAATGGGTTTTCAAAACTAAGCTCAATGAAGACGGTTCTATCCAAAACAGAAGGCAAGATTGGTTAAAAAAGATTATTCGTAGCAGCCCGGAATAGACTTTAACTAAACATTTGCACCGGTAACACGAATGGAGACGATTCGGTGTGTTCTTGCAATTGCAGCTCAAATGGAGCTGAATATCTACCAATTAGATGTTAAATCCAAATTCCTAAATGGAGAGCTTGAAGAAAAAGTTTTTGTACATCAACCTTAAGGGTATGAAGTTGATGAAAAGGAGGATAAAGTGTATCGGTTGAAAAAAGCTCTCTATGGATTAAAACAGGCACCTCAAGCTTGGAATAGCAAGATTGATGGATTTTTTTGCAAGAACGGTTTTTTTTAAAAGTCCAAGTGATTCATGTATTTACACCAAAAAGGAAGGTACAAAAGATTTTTTTGATCATTTTCTTATATGTTGATGATCTTGATTATCTTGGTACTAACCTGAAAATGGTGGAGGACTTCAAGAAGAATATGATGCAAGAATCTGAGATGTACGATTTGGGGCTCATGAAGTATTTTCTTGGTATTCAAGTGAATCAATCCATGAGGGAAGTCTTTATCTCACAAGAAAAGTATGTGGATGATTTTCTGAAAAGATTCCATATGGAAAAAAGCAAATCAGTGGCAACTCCTTTGGCGGTGAATGAGAAGCTGTAATACGAAGATGGTGCTAAAAAAATGGATTAAAAAATATATAGAATCTTGTTGGTTTGCTGATTTATCTCACAAACACAAGAACAAACATAGTACATTCTGTAAGCTATGTTTCGCGGATTATGAGTGAGCCGAGCAAGATTTATTTTGCTGCAGCAAAGAGGATCCTTCGATATCTCCAAGGAACAAAGAAGCAAGGCTTGAAGTATGAAAAAGAAGAGAATAATGCTTTAATTGGCTTTACGGATAGGGATGGGCTGGTTTGCTGGATGATAGAAAAAGCACTTCGGCTATATTTCCTCTTTTGGTTCTAAGGTGATTGCATGGAGTTCTAAGAAGCAAAAACGGTTGCTTTATCCTCAAGCGAAGCCGAATATATTGCAGCTTCGGAAGCTACTTGTTAAGTTGTTTGGCTTAGAAGAATTCTCTCTGAATTGCAAGAAGAACTAGTGCATGCCCATACAATCTTCCGTGACAACATGTCGACCATTGCAATGACTATAAATTCATTCTTTCATGCAAGGTCCAAGCACATCGAGCTACGACATCATTTCATTGATCTTGTTAGTAAAGGTGAAATCTCAATGGAGTTTGTAACCACCAATGATCAAGCATCTGATTTTCTTACCAAAGCGGTGATAATCGAGAAGTTTGAGAAGTTCAAAAAGATGTTAAGAATTACCTTATTAAGAGGGGGTGTTGAAAATAATAATTCATATTTTCAATGAAAGAATTTGGAACACCACATTTGGTTTAAAGATGAATACTTGACTTTGAAGAAAAAGAGGAGTCTTTTGTGGAGAACCAGGAGTTTCTCAAGTTTTTATAGAATTTGAAAATAGCCTACAATATTTTATTTGCATAGGCATGATGACTATAAATAAGAGGTTCTTGATCATATTTTGTAAGCAAGTGAAAATAAGAAATCTTAATAAAAACTAAGCATTTCCAAAAACTAAAACCTCTCTTTTCTTGTATTGTACTTTTTATCAAAATATATCTACACAAATTCTTTGGTGTTCTTCTCTTAACACCACACTTCCGCATCTAAAAATACCAACAGGTGCAGCAACACGAATAGACCCATACTTTGTACAACAGTCCTAAAAGGCCCGAACTCTGAAGCCTGCAGTCTTTCTAGTTTCAGCATCAGATTCTGCATGCTCGTGACTTTGAGCACTATGCTCCGGCAAGACCCAATCCGATGATGAACCGCCATAACCGTTGCCTCATCGGGAATTGTACGGAGTCGACTGACACTGGCGTCACCAACGAGCATGTATTTAAAGATAGTTTAATAATCGCACCCTACATTGTATCTCATAAGAAACTCTTTTAATACAGGTTGAAAAAGAGAGAGAGAGAGAGAGAGAGAGAGAGAG
>BMAC01000574.1:263968-281983 GCA_014905375.1 Phtheirospermum japonicum | reverse complement strand
CTATACATTCTGGCACAGTTGTGAGTCGTCTTGAGGTTCCTTCATATTGATATAGAAAAAGAGTGAAAGTCTGATAAGCAGTTATCTTATTATCTATATTTTCTGACTGATATTCATATTGTTTGTCCAGGTATATATATATATATATATATATATATATATGGGGTTACCATCGCCTTCACCGCGATTGGAGGCGGCGGCGGAGTTCTCGATTTGCAGACTTCATCGAACCCGATCCGCGGCCGATTTGTGGGAGAAGGCGGCCGATGCCGTCGCCAGGTGCCATTCGCCGACGACCGAAGCGGACGATTTCTGGAGAAGGGAGAAGGCGGCCGGTTTATGGAGAAGAAGGAAAAAGAGAGACGGGTTTGGGAAGAAAAAGGGGTTGGGGGATGATATGGTAGGGTTCAGCATTTATAAATTACATGACAGACCTTCTCCTTCCATATATGTAATTTAACAAATTTAAAAAATAGAAAAAATTTGGTCCACACATATTATTAGATCAATGGTCAGGATTGGTCCCTAGGTTCGCATATATTGACGTGGGTTCTATTTGAATCTAATCCTATATATATATATATATACTCTAGTTCTTTTTCGTACTTCAGTTATTAAACCTAGTGAATAAATACATACATTCGCCTTGATTTTTCCAACGTCTTATTTTTTTTCACCATGGGACTTGGCCATACTGAATATCTTGAACTAGCATTTTTGTGACGATATTGTTTTTATTGCCAATATCAGGACAAAGTATAAATGGTAGAACTACTCTGGAGGAACAGGTCAACCGAAGGGTCTCAGTAGCCATTTCAAGGGTGAGAGCTATTTAATAATGTTTCTCCGGTTTCTATGGTGATATGCGATGTTCTCACTGATCAGTTTTGAATTATGTGTTGATTCTCATGTCTTCTTGATTTTTCAGCAACCTTTTGCCAATGGAAAGGCAGATGATGATTCATCTTCAGGTTTATTCATTCTTCAATTGATGATTTCTCTAATTAAATTTTGTTGCTTATTATTTATTTTTTTAATATTCCTGATTCGTTGTAGTGTTCCGTGCAGTGAGATCTATGTCGCCACCTGTATCTGTGGAGCTTTCTGCTGCTCCTCACCCTAAGTCGTATACTTTTCTCACTCTAAGTTTTATTTAATGCTCTAATTGGGAATTATGTTGCGTACTTTGAATTTTTGTAGCAGATGTGAAGAAAATTTTTGTTTGTATCTAGCTTTTCTTCTTCCCCTCTAATATTAAGAACTCTTTTGCAGATTATGGCTATGAGGGGGAAAACCATCCAATATAAGGGTTAGTCCACTCCCCTTGATGTTTATTTATTTATTTTTTGTTCACCTCATACGTACCATTAAAAATGTACTACATTGCATGCGAAGCTGACTACAAAGCATAAAACTCTTGCAAGTAAATTTATCATTTTTTATAATTTGCATTATAAATTCATATTTTGATTCAAGGTTCAAGGTTAGAAAATTCTTTTCTTTCTTTTTGTTTGTGGTTTTGGTGTGAATTAATTCTGTGTGGAAATTTTTGTGAATTTTTCGCTTCGATTTTGTTAAAGAGTGATGCAATCTTATTTGGATATGTTAGATCAAATTGTGCAGTGTCGATTTATCTAAGCATTGATACTAAGGTAGAGAAAAGCTCTACACAGTTTTGATGATATTTGATGGATGAATATTAAGTTGAATGATATTTTATTCGAAATGTTGTTGGATTCTCAGGTTTTATGTCTTTCTAATCAGTTTTGTTTGATTAAAGAATGTTAACCTTTTAGTTGTAGGTGAATGATCATGTGAAGAAGAAAGAAGAGAGGTTCGAGTGTGAAGGTAACGAGATTTGATCTTATTGGTACAGTAGATAATGTGGGTTGAAAGGGATGGGAGAAAACCCGAATTAATTTATTTGTGGTTTCGAAACCATATATTTTATTTATTTTTTTTAAATGGAAGTTTGAGGCGGTTGTGATATATAACCGCCTCTGTCAGGCATGAAAATTGAGGAGTTTCGAATTTAATAACCACCTCCGCCTGACCCGCTTTGAGGCGGTTCGTATAAATTAACCGCCTCCTTTTACGAAATGAGGGCGGTTCAAAGCCAACCATAAAGACTATAGGCGGCGGTTTCTTATGAGAACCGCCGCCCGAATCTCATTATTTGTCGCGGTTTGAACTGCCGCCCGATTAATGACAAGCATTTGCGGCGCCTTGATTAGAGGCGGGTCAAAACCGCCTCTAAAGGCCGTTTAAAACTGCCTCTAATATCCCCTTTTCCACTAGTGACCCCAAACAAAATTAACCTCACCATGACTATTACTTCCCTTATTGCCTATTACATTCAATTCTTTGCTTTTTAAATCATTTATTACTGTATTGAGACTTACATGATCTCTACCATACTTAATTGCAGATTTAACATCATTATAAGAATCAGGAATGGCATTTAGAAGTACAATTGGGGAATAATCGTCAATGTTTTTGTCAGCAGTCTGTTTGATGTCCAAATCAAGTTTTTTAAAATGTCAAGATTTCCATCTATGTCATTGGACAAATAAAGCTTAGATCTAAAACACTTTTCAAGTAAAACATTTTACTCGGCAATGACATTTTAGTATAAAGCTATTCCTGTTTTTTCCAAAGTTCTTTTTCAAAATCCAATTTGCCACATTTACGTAACACATTGTCAGATAATTTCAGAATTATAGACAAATACGTAAATTCATCAATTTTTTTTCTCGATCAGCGGTAAATAAAAAGTCAATCGCTTTGAAAACTGTGAACCAAAATACCTTTCATTTTCTGCTGCCAAATTTGAAGATCACCTTTTTCGTCAAACTTTGCCAAGTTAAAAGATGAAATAGACGTTATTTATAAAACACAAGAGTTTTTGAAAAAATGACTCAACTAAACACATAGTTTCACATGCACAAAGCACAATCACAAGGTAATCATAGATTTCAAAAGAAAAAAGAAAACCAAGCACAAAGCAAAATACCACGAGTCACAACGACAAGTAAACGCTTGATTTATAATTAAATCACGGCTAATGCTTATCATTCTGATAACCAATTTATCAAATAAATCGGTTAATGACCTTGGCACATAATCAACAATCCACGCCCCTCCAGGTTCTCTATGGCTCTAAGCGGCCCGAGTAAGAGGATTTCACATACGTGAAGCCAAGAGATTACAAACAGGCTACTAAATAAAAAATTAACAAAGTAGGATAAAAAACACGTAATCGATGATAATATGAATGAGGGCACAAAGCAAGCAAGTTCGACTGACCTAGAACTAACGTATGTCTACCAACAAGATCCCCAACAGTTAAACCCACTACATGCTGTATTTATGCTACAAAATTAAATGCGTCGAGGATCAAGCCAATTTACTAAAGCGGGATCCTAAGTAGGGACCCCAATCCACCAGAGAGTTAGACGACTAGCCGCTCTGATACCACTGTTAGGCGGCCAGCCGTCTGGTACCCGCAATGATCGTTACAGCTGTGACATAATAAGTGAAACAATTTTTTGAACTTACTCGGCCCGGACAGCAAGCAGGAACCGTTGTCTGTAATTAGCTGACAGCGTAGTAACACGAACAAGCCTGTACTCTGCACGGCAGTCCTAAAGTCCTGAACTCTGAAGCTTGTAGTCCTTCAAGTTTCAGCGTCAGATTCTGCCTGCTCGTGACTTTCATCACTACGCTCCGGCAAGACCCGATCCGGCAATGAACTGCCTTAACCATTGCCTCGCTGAGAATTGGACAGAGTTTATTGATACCAGCATCGCCAATGAGCACATCTACAAAACCAGGATAGGATCAATGAGGATCTAGATCGGATACGCTTCATTGGCTCTATCTTTGCAACAAACTAGAAATAAAGGCAACTAAGGATTCTACGAGACGATGCTCCATCCACCGCCACCAGTAGCTGCCCTCAGAAAACCCTCAAAAACCACACGCGGTCACCATAAGAAGTTGAATCGCAAAAGAACCCCTCATGAACCCTAAAAAAAGAATACACACCAAGGATAGTTCGATAATCGTACCCTGCATTGTATCTCGCAAGAAACTCTTTTCATACAGGTTAGGAAGAGAGAGAGAGAGAGAATCGTCGGTCATAGAGGAATAGACCTCCATCGCAGTTGGGAGAAAAAACCAGGGAGGTGAATCTGATCTTTGCATTAGGGTTAGGTGGGACGCATTTAAATAGTCGAGAATCAAAGGTCTAAATCAAAGCCCAGGAATTGGATGGCCAAGAACAGCTAAAGTAGGATCCGCAGGTAGTGACCCGACCCGACCCGACCCGAACGGGTTCTCCTCAAGGTATACTATCCAAAATGGTGGTGGGTTGGGGTAAGTGGGCTTGATGGATTAATATAATGGGCCAATATATAAAATGTCATTTAGGCCACATTATAACAACCCTTTACCATAAAACCAGAGTCAGAGAAAATTACATTAACAGTGTTAGAATGACACAACTGAGAAACCGAAATAAATAATTTCTTTGTGATAGAGGACACTCAAAGAGAATTCTATAAAATAGAGGAAAAGAGGGTAAGGTTCTAAAGTGAGACAGTGTGGGTGGTTTCAAAACCTAAATCATTACCAATCAACACATTGGCGGGGCCCTCGTATGGTGTGTGAAGGGATAAATTGACGATATCATGTGTTATGTGATGAAAGGCCCTAGAGTTCGAAATACATTATGATGGAGAATGTGTCAGGTAGGCATCAGTATGATCATTTAGGTTCCCATAAGCAGGCGAAGTCTTCATTACGGTCTGACTGTCATGCTAGAGAGAATGGCGATAGGTGGGACAGCGCTTGGCGGTGTGAACTATTTCACCACAAAGATGACACTTTCTAAGATCTTGTTTGGAGTATGAGCCCTAGTAAGAAAAACGAGGTGGCCCTTGGGGTGGTGGACCATCACAACCATGCGAGGCGGCATGATTATTGGCGTTGTTAGAATAGGGGAAAGGGGCACGATTGGCAGTCATGACCAATGAAGACAGGGGGTGGGGGTGGGGAGTGCATCAATATGGGCTTCAAGACTAGGGAGTTTCTCATGAAACCTGTTAAACAAAATAGACAACTCACGAGATTTAATAACATGACAGAGTTTTTTGTAGCCGGCGTCTAACCCATGTAGAACTTTGAGGACCAGGTCCTCGAGGTCGAGAGTAAGCATGGCCAACTCATCAACGTCGCATTTAATCGGATGTAGAATTTGATTTTTAAGGGCGAGAACTCATCCCCTTGAGGCCCAGTCATAGGTATTGGCAAGCGTGGTCCAAGCGTCGTGGGAGGTTTTGGTGGATGCATTGAACGAGATTAAGGAAGAGGCTATCGAACTAACAATAACGCTCTGGAGAAGTTGATTCTGACAAATACAGGTAGGATTGGGGGAGGTCACGTTGTCGTCAGTGGGGGAAGAATGGCATATACGAAACTGAGATATTTATCTTTCAGGAAATTCCAATGATAGGGAGGGTTTTTTCTTCAGAAAGTGGAAAAAAAGAGAAAAAAAAATAAAATTTTTAATGCTTCCCCCTCCCCCACCCGATTTCTAAAAATGAGTTTAATACAATAAAAAAAGTTATACACACAATATGAACCTATTTTCCTAATAGTCATTTTTCTGTCATGTGATTATGTTATTTGCACGAAAATTCTTAGTCAGCTGACCTTGTGGTAAATACCAGTGTTCTAAAACTCGCCCTAGGCAATCGGCGCCACCATCCCGCTGGTGATTTTTGAAAATTGGCTAAAGAAATCGTCAGGCGCCCTAGGCACCTAGACGCCGCGCACCATGTGATATTTTTTTAAAAAACAAATTGGCCCAAAACGATATCGTTTTCGGACCTATTGTTTTAGAAGAAGAAGAAGATCCATTTGGTGTTGCTATTAGTTGTTTCTAATGCTTGAATGGTATACTTATTTAATTATTTTGATTTTGTAATGTATACTATGGTATTGTTATTTGACTAATGAACTTATGGATTTTTGTAGTTTTGGATTTTTAATTGAACAATAGTTTTAAACTTGTGAATTGTAACTTGTGATCAGTACTTTTAGTTTTGGATTGTCATAGACTTTATTGTGTTGCAGGTAGTATGTTGAACTATTAAATGGTTAGATGTAATGTTGTAAATTAGGTACTTATTCTCAAGTTCTGAGCCCCGCCTAGGCGCTAGGTATTGGTCTGGCACCTAGTAACCGTCTAACGAGTTTTAGAATACTGTAAATACCCACTTTTATTTAAAAAATTACTAGATATTCTTCCATTCTTTCTAAAACATGATAAATTCTCTGTTTCATCTAGCAAAATGAACATTACCAAACAAAAAAAATCATATCTTTAATAGTAGAATTTTCATGAGCGGTGGAATGAAAATGATGTAGTTATATTAGTCATCGTATTATTATTTCAGTACTACTGGAAAGCAAATACTATATTATCACATCTCATGTTGTAATCATATATACAAACTGACTGGATCTTGTTTATTATAATTAATTAATCAAATATTAGCATAATCACTCCCAAACTCATGCCCACCACAAATATAACACGATAAGTCAAACAATAATCTGAATAAAATATTCATACGAAATATTGTTATGAAAATCTAATCAAAACTAAGATTTTACAAAAAATGCCAAAAAGGGAAAATAAAATTCATAAAGTAATGCAACATATTTACTCTGTCCGATTCCTTTTTGATGTGGCCTGAATAGCTAAACCTGGTTTGGGGTATACCTGAGTCGAGATTACAAAAGAGAGGACCAGGAGGATACAAAAGCCCTGTCCTTGAGAAGACATGGCCTAGTCCTCCAGCCAGAAGAGTCCAGAGACATAGCAAGAGCAGGTTCGCCTCAGCCGATGAATTATCCTGATCTGGATGATCACATGTCAGCCTTGTCCTTGAGAAGATCTGGCCTGGTCCTCCATCCAGAAGAAGCCAGGGACACAGCGAGAGCAGGTTCGCCTCAGCCGAGGAATTATCCTGATCTGGCTGTTCACAGATCAGCCTTATTCTTGAGAAGACCTGATCTAGTCCTCCCATAAGGGGACAAGTGGGACCGCTTGTCTCAAATTAGTTGAATAACGGCTCTTGATTCGCGGCCTTTGTTTACGAGATCTCGGATGAGGTCCCCACTGGGAAAACTATAAATATCTCGGCCTCAAATCTGAGAGAGGTATGTCATTCTTGTGCATTCTTTTCATTGTGCACTAAAGCGCTCCATAACGCTTATCTGACTTAAGCATCGGAGAGGTTTCCACCGTAAAACCCCCGGTGGTCCTTTTCTGACGTGTTTTTGGGTGCAGGTCAGGCGTGCACAGGGCGAAGTACTGGTTTCAGGCGTTATCATATTTTTGGATGAAACAATTGTCGCCGTCTGTGGGAAATTTAAGCTAAGACGTGAGAGTTTGAATGGCTTTAGACAGGTTACGGCGAAATCTGGTGGGGGAACTAGGTGGTACTCCTAGTTCCGCCGTACCATGGGGCATGCAGCGGTCGACAGGGCCGTCAACGACGAGGCCGGAGGGGGAAAAGCCATCAGTAGCAACTGGGCCTGGCACCGCGCCTCTCCCCTCTGACGGATCAATGCCAACCAATGGCGGATCGCTGAACAAAACTTTCCTCAGGCAGCTGTCTGAGCTCATCGGAAAGGTCGTGGAGGTGGCGGTGGAGAAGAAATTTCGCAGAACTTTCAATGTCGACATCCAAAACACCACCAGCTCGGACAGTTCCGCTAGCAGAAGCAGAACTATTACGCGGCCAGCGTACGGATCGGACCTCCTTCCAAGATGGAGAAGAAAACTTTTCTACCTCCGACAGCGAAACGTCGAGTCAGGCTAATCCAGGACTTGCCGAACAGATGCAAAGCTTGCAGAAAGAGGTAAGAGAATTTAAGAGAAAAATGGCGAACGCTGATACGGTCCCGGAACGAAGAGGCACACCGTTCACCGAGGAGGTCATGCGTGATGACATGTCGGCCTCCTATAGATCCCTGGGTTTCGAGTATAGTGGGACAACAGACCCATGGGATCACTTGAGCCATTTTAAAATCGCAGCGGCTGTGCACAAATTCTCAGACGCAGTCATGTGCCGGGTCTTCCCAATGACCTTCACTAAATCAGCCCAGCTCTGGTTTAGTCAGCTGCCTCCGTGTTCTATCAGTAACTTTGATGAGTTCAGCTCGGCTTTCCTGCATCAGTTCACCAGCTGCAAAAAATACCAGAAAATGCCGCTCGATCTATTTAGTTTGAAGAAGAAAGAGAATGAGAGCCTACGTGCTTATATCAATAGGTTTACAAATGCGAAACTTGAAGTGTCATCGGCATCGAAAGATCTCCTGGTTAATGCCATAGCACAGGGACTCAGGAGAGGAGAATTTTTCCAGTCGCTGGTTGTGAAACCAGCACTGAAGTTTGGAGAACTCCTAGTGAGGGCAGATAAATACAGTCATTTGGAAGAGGCCCTAAAAATCAAGGAGGAAGGAGAGAAGAAGAGAGAGAGGTATGATAGAGAGGAGAGAGCGCCGATAAAGAAATACAGGCTAAACCTGGCTGGAGGACGGCCTCGCTTTGACAAGTATACGCCCCTGGCGACCCCTCAGGGGGAGATCTTGCAGGCGGTCGAGAGACATCCCGATCTTAAATGGCCTAAAACTTACTCTCAGAAGCCAAGAAAAGAGAGGTCTGACCGATTCTGTAAGTATCATAATGAGTACGGGCATGACACGAATCGGTGCACTCATTTGAAGGATGAGATAGAGAGGATGGTGCAGGCTGGGCACCTTAAGGAGTATGTACGGATGAGGAGGAAAGAGCTCAGGTCTGGCTACCGCAGTCGTGAACGACCCTAGGGGAGCAAACAAGAGTAGGATAATGGGCGGAATGGCAGAAAGCGAAGTGACCAGGCCCAGATCTTACGGGGAGAAATCCAAATGATCACTTGTGGTGAGTGGGATGAGCACTCTAAGCGAAATCAACATAGCTATGTCTGAGCTGCAAGAGATCTGGTTAGAAGGACACGTGAGGTGGGACAGTTAGCACCAAGTCAGAGCATATGTTTTGGGTCTAAAGATGAGGATGGTATCTTGGCGCCTCACATAGATGCCTTAGTCATAACGGCCACCATCGCGAATTACAAGGTGAAGCGAGTATTTGTTGATACAGGAAACTCCGCCGACATCCTTTTCTATGATTGTTATTGGCGGCTAAGGTCGGGTGTGGAGTTGGAGGAGGTGACAACCTCATTGGTAGGGTTTATAGGGGGAGCTCTGAAACCCTTGGGAGCAGTCAGACTTTTGGTAACACTGGGGGAAGAGCCGTACAGAATGAATAAGACGGTACGGTTCTTAGTAGTAAACGCACCATCCTCATATAACGTTATGTTAGGACGACCATCCCTGAGCCAGTTCCAAGCGGTGGTTTCTGTATACCATATGAAGATGAAGTTTCCCACGCTGGATGGAACGGGTGAGGTTAGGGGAGACTATTATGCGTCCAGGCAAACATATGTTGAGTGCGTCCAACGTAATGAGGAGGAACGGCAGATCAAGAGAGCTAGGGTGGAGAGAGCACAGCCAGAGTTGGCTCAGAGAGAAGAAGGACTGATGACTGTAGAGATGGTTCCGGGAGATGATAGCAGAATGGTGCGAGTGGGAACAACGTTAGGCCCGGGAATATTGGTAGACCTGGTCCAATTTCTGAGGAGTAACGCGGATGTCTTTGCCTGGTCTCCTCAAGACCTCGTGGGTATAGACCTGGCAGTTGTTGAACACCACCTTAATATCAGCCCTGGAGAAAAACCAGTGAAGCAGCAAAAGCGTAATTTTGGGCCGAAATAGGAAGCAATCATTGAGGCTGAGGTGGAGAAGCTGCTAAAATCTAAGCACTTCCAGGAAATACAATTTCCTGAGTGGCTCTCCAACGCAGTACTGGTCCCTAAAACTCAAGAGGATTGGCGCATGTGTATAGATTTTTGCGATCTTAACCGTGCTTGCCCCAAAGATCATTATCTTATTCCTAGGATAGACCAATTAGTTGAGTCCACATCTGGCTGCGAGCTATTAAGCATGATGGACACCTCACAAGGCTATCACCAGATCAGGCTCGCAGAGGAGGACTGGAAGCGGGTTAGTTTTATAACCCCAAAAGGAACGTACTGTTACGTGGTCATGACATTTGGGCTCAAAAATGCAGGTGCCATGTATCAGCGGCTGGTAGATAAGATGTTTAAAACATAGTTGTGGAGGAACATGGAAGCATACGTGGATGACATGTTAGTCAAAAGCGTGAAGGCAACCTCGCATGTGGATGATCTGAGAGAAACCTTCGATACCCTAAGGATGTATAGGATGAAGCTCAACCCCAAGAAGTGCGCGTTCGGGGTCAGAGCTGGCAAATTCCTGGGGTACATGGTTACAGAGAAGAGGATCGAAGCTAACCCGGTAAAGGTGCGAGCCATCATTGACTTGCAGGCACCAAGAAACGTTAAGGAGATGCAGTGCCTGGCAGGACGAATCAATGCTTTTAGTAGATTTGTCTCACGCTCAGCTGAGAAGAGCTTACCATTTTCTTAAGCCTTGCGTAAAAAAGTTAGATTTCAATGGAGTGATGAGTGTGAAGAATCATTTCGGATGTTTAAGGAACACCTAGCAGGCATGTCATTGCTCACCAAGCCAATCCAAGGTGAACCTTTGATCATGTACCTATCGGTAAGACAGCAGGCTGTCAACTCTGTCTTTCTCCGAGAGGAAGGTAAGGTGCAAAAGCCGGTGTACTATTGGAGCAAAGCATTACACGATGCAGAGACTCAGTATGTAGAGGTGGAACGAGCGATGTTAGCTCTGGTCGGCACAGCTCGCAAACTACGGCCTTACTTTCTCTCACATAATATAATAGTGCGGACTAACCTACCATTGAAAGCTATCATGGATAAGCCAGAAGCATCAGGGCGGTTGGTCAAGTGGATAATTGAGCTCAGCGAGTTCGACATAACTTTTGAAGCCAGAACAGTTATTAAAGCTCAGGCACTAGCTGACTTCATGCAGGAAATGACCAGCTCTCCCGAGGACAAAAAAGAGTAAATAATTTTTACGAACGGCTCGGTAGGAAGTCAGGGCTGCGGTTTAGGAATAGTGTTGATCGACCCAACAGGTGTGGCTACTGAGTACGCAATACGGATGAACTATGTTCTGCCTAACAACGCAGTTGAATATGAGGCCCTTCTGAGAGGAGTTCAAATGGCAAAAGATTTAGGGGCAGAGCAAGTGTGCGTGAAGGTTGACTCACAGCTTGTGTGTAAACAGATAAGTGGAGACTTTGAGACTAGAGATGAGAACATGCAGAGGTACCTAACTCGATTTAAGGAGCTAGACAAGGATATGAAGGCTCTCACTGTCCTTCAAATTCCCAGAGAAGAAAATGGGAGAGCATACTATTTAGCTAAGGTAGCCAGCTTAGCTGTGGATTGCCAAGAGAGGGTAATCACTTTATTGATGGTAGACAATGAATTTGGGACATAGCAGGTATGTTCCGTGAATGAAAGAGAGGATTGACGCTCTCTTATTAAGGCATACCTGGAAAAGGGAGAGATGTCAGAAGATAAAAGGGAAGGGGTAAAGGTAAGAACCAGGTCTGCTCGATTCTGTTTGATCAAAGGGACATTATTTCGACAAGGATCTAGGCGGACTTTATTGCGATGCCTGAGCTTAGAGGAGGTCACCCATGTCCTCAGAGAAATCCATGAGGGTTGTTATGGAAATCACATAGGAGCAAGGGCCTTGTCCAGTAAAATAATGCGAGCTGGTTACTTTTGTCCATCACTGAAGAAAGAGGCTGAGGACTTTGTTAAGAAATGTGAGAAATGTCAGAAAATGTCTCCCTTGACTCACCAACCAGCAGAAGAGCTCATGACAATGAGCTCCCCCTGCCCCTTTGCAAAGTGGGGGATAGACCTGGTCGGTCCATTCCCGATGGCTCCTGCCCAGAAGAGATTCTTAATTGTAGCCATTGATTATTGTAGTAAATGGGTTAAAGCTGAGGCTCTGGAAAAAAAATTACGGAAGAGGCGGTGATGGGGTTTATCTGAAAGAATATTGTATGCCGGTTTGGTGTTCCAAGGATCATGGTCTCAGACAATGGTACCCAGTTCATGGGGGCAAAAATTAGGGCCTGGTGCGCCAAAATGAAAATCTGGCAACACTTCACATCTGTTTACCACCCGCAAGCAAATGGGCAAGTCGAGGTGACCAATCGCATCCTGGTCCAGGGACTCAAGGCACGTTTAGAGAGATCAGGGGGTAAATGGGTGGAAGAGCTGAGCGCAATACTCTGGGCCTACCGCACTAATCCTAAGGAAAGCACAGGAGAAGCCCCCTTTAGCTTGGTTTATGGCATGGATGTTGTCATCCCTGCGGAGGTCAGCTTGAAACCCACCAGATACAGAGCTTTGATGAAAATCACAATAACATATTGGTGCAAGACGTGCTAGATTTAATCGAAGAGAAAAGAGAGCAGGCAGCGATAAGGATGGAGCATGTGCGAGGGCGAATTCGGGCTGCTTATAACAAGACAGTCAGAAAGAGATATTTCCAGGTGGGAGATCTGGTCTTACGAAGGGATGACCTGGGAAAGGCTAAAGGAAAGCTGGATGCTACTTGGCAAGGGCCATTTCGGGTCACCCAGGTCTTGGCAGGTGTCTCTTACAAGTTGGAGGAAATGGATGGGGCCGAGATACCCCGAGCATTGAATATATCGAATTTACGTAAATTTTATGTGTAATATGATTTTGTAGAATTTATTTATATAATAATAATGCAGGCTCATTCTTTTTTTACCAACTAGTAGATCTCTCTGAAGCCAAGATTGGCTAAGGGCAGCTGCCCCATTTTCCTGACCTGATTGTCAGTTTAAGCATGGATTGTCTAAGGGCAGATGCCCCATTTTCCTGACCTGATTGTCAGTTTAAGCTAGAATTTGCTAAGGGCGTATGCCCCATTTTCCTGACCTGATTGTCAGTTTAAGCCAGGATTGGCTAGCCCATTTTCCTGACCTGATTTTCAGTTTAAGCCAGACCTGGCTAAGGGCGGATGCCCCATTTTCCTGACCTGATTGTCAATTTAAGCCAGGATTGACTAAGGGCGGATGCCCCATTTTCCTGACCTGATTGTCAGTTTAAGCAAGGATTGGCTAAGGGCGGATGCCCCATTTTCCTGACCTGATTGTCAGTTTAAGCTAGGATTGGCTAAGGGCGGATGCCCCATTTTTCTAACCTAATTGTCAGTTTAAGCCAGGATTGGCTAAGGGTGGATGCCCCACTCTCCTGACCTAATTCTCAGTTTAAGCCAGACCTGGCCGATGGCGGACGTCCCAATTCACCAGACTTGATGGTAAGTTCAAAAAGACAGGATTGGCTTAATTTGAAAGCCCTAATTTGCTTGATTTAATTGAACAGATAAATAAGAGTCAGCTAGAGTTTTTGGAGAAAATACTCTTGCAATTATCATAAAATTCCAGCAATACATAGGAAATAGCACACGCCTTCTACGAAGACTGTCAAAGTTGATTACAAATGCAGGAAATAAGAAGAACAAAAATGCAGGAAAAGCCCAGAAACATCAAGCCATGAGAAGCAGAAGCTCTCCGATCAGAGGCCAGAACACGGCGGACACGCCACAGCTCACGCTCAGTTTTGTGGAAGCGCTGTAGATACTTATCGGCCCGCTCAGAGATGGCATGAGCTTCACCTGCAACGATGGTCAACCGGTTCACCAACTCTGTCAAGTCGGCCTTCTCTTCTTGCAGCTGACGATTCAGCTGGCACAGCTCGGCCCACTCTCGCTTGTAGTGGCGCTTCTTCTGTCTCTTCCTCTCCAAGAGCCAGTACACATAACTGAGTTTCTCCTGGAGTATAGATAGTTTTTCAGAGAGTTTGATATTCTCTACAAATAGAGAGAGGTTTTCTCGCTTCACATAATCGAGTTCTTCAAGCAAGTTAGGAGAAGCCATTGCGGAAATTGAAAGATAACAAACCATAAGTGTCCATATTTAAAGGAAAGAAGGCACGTGTCAGGAATAAAAAGTACTAGGCTTTCCGGAAAATAAGGAAACCCTAGAATACCAAAAGTCACTACGAGACAAGAAAATTCGTTAATATTAATCAAAATGTTGTTCAGTACAAGTTCATGAGAAATTAAGAAAGATCAGCAACACAGGCAAAACAATAGATCTGTCTAGAAAAAAGAGGTGCAACCTAAGCAATACTAAACTTAAATCCCTGCGTCTAGCTCCTACGCGAGCTACTCTACAGTCTCCTCTGACAGAGCACCAGAAGAGGCTCCTCCCGGTAGCTCCTCCAAATCAGCAAAGGTGGGTGAGGGAGTAGAGGTGGTGAGGGCAAGAGTCAGATCTGGATTTGGCTGAGCTGCCTCTGGGGAAAACTGGGGGAGCAGTGAAAGCGGAAAAGATGAGTGAAGCTAACTCGGGCGTATCGAGCTCATGCAGGCGGTCCAGCTCAAAAGAATAGTTGAAAGAAGTAGGCTCGGGAGGCTGCTTCAGAATTTTCGCGCGGTCGAAGGGGACGGTATGCTTCTCCTGGGCCCACTTTACCTGGGCATCCAGAGCGAGGTGGAAGTATACCTCGCCTCTGGAGCAAGCAGTTGATACAAGTGCTCCGAGCCCAGGAAGGCACGCTAGACATAATCCCGGGTGATCTGGATCAGCCTCAGTCCTTCTTCGGAGTTAAGGAACTCCATTTTCCATGCTTGCGAGCCTTAGCCACGGTCTCGTCGGCCAAACTTTGAGCCTCAACTAAGGCCTCATTCCGTGCCTCTTCCCTGGCCATCTCAAGCACTTTCTACTCTGCCTTCCTCACCTCTTCCAACTCTTGCTCAGCCTTCTTCATCTTATTAGCCCTCTCTTTGCACAGATCGCGCAGCCTCTTCTTCTTCTCCTGCAAGGACTTGTGCTCCTTTGCCAGATCTGTGTTCATCAAGGCTCCCTTGGCCCTGGCATCAAGGATTGACCTCTTGGCCGCCGCCTAAAAGAAGAAAGAAACTTAACCGAATGGAATGAAGGGTGAAAGAAGATGAATAGTGGGAAGGATACTTACCCTCGCCTCGTCCTGGCACAGAGACTCCATAAGGTCAGAGTCTGACCTTTTCTCCAAAGTAGCCCTGTCCGCAATAGGGCACTGCCCTTGAATAAACTGAACAGCTAGCTCTCCAGAGCAGTTTAAGACAGAGTTGTTAAACCAGGTGTCATTGGGGGTCATGATCTTAACCCCAGGGCCCAATGGCCCTCCTAGACATGAGCGGGGCCTTTTTGCGAGCTGCTCCATCCTCTCCCCCGAAGCTAAGGGAGCAATAATTTCGACTTCCGGCTCAGGAGGAGCCCTGGGAGTTCCCGAGCCGCTTGCCTCCGTACGAGAGGGGTCAGACACTGAAGCTCGGTGCTCTGAGCCTGAGGTGGCGCCCTTCTGGGGAGCAGCCATAATCCTGTGCATCATGTTTCTGCAGAAGCAAGAGCAGGTTAGCCAAAATCAATATAAAAACATTAGGTCATGCAAAAATATTAAATTCCAGAGCTATTAATATCCTTTACCAACTTGGGGGGTCAATTGATTGTTCTCCTCCTCAATATGGAAGAAGTCAATGGCATAGTGGGAGAGAAGATCGGAAATAGGAAGGACATGCTCATTCAGAGTAGAAATTATTCATTGAAGACGGAGAGACCTATCTTTTACAGTCAAATGTTGTTCGGGTGGCAGCTCATCAATGGAACGAGAAGGAAACCCCACTCCCCCAAATACTGAATAAAAAAGAATTTCTTATGCCAGGCCTTGTTAGAAGTGGGGATGCCGGTAAGAAACCAGACACCAGTCCTGACGTTTAGATAAAAGTATCCCGGGGACGAGCTCTTCACTTGGAAGAGCTGGTAAAAGGTCTATCGGGACCACCCCAGCATACCTCATAGCTAAACTATAACTTATAATAATCCTAAAGGAGTTGGGGACAAATTGATGGACGAGAATTCTGTACAGTCGGGCTATTTCTAGTATTAAGGGGTGCACTGGCAGGCATAAGCCCACCTGGAATTGATCCACATAAAAAGTTAAAAAACCCGTCGGCGCCTGGTAAGCCATCACGCCGCCGTGAGGATTCAAAAACTCAAATTCTTCCGGTATCTGATATTTGTACCTCAGATTTTCCACCGTGCTCACACTGAGAATAGAGCAGACATATGGCCAGCCGAGGATGTACGGGGGATACTTGAAGGAGGATAATAGTGAAGCTGCTGCCGCTGGAGGAGAATCAGCGGCAGGAGAACCGTCGGAAGGAGAATCGGCGGCAAGAGAGTTGGTGGCAGAAGATTCGGAGGCGGGAGAGCGAGTAGCAGAAAAATTGACGGATAAAGAAGATGAAGACCTAGACATTATCGGAAGATAGTAAGGGTTGAAGAAATACCTGATAAGTGAAGGACATCGGAAAAGCTTGGGAGGAATATTGAGTCACCAGGAGAGAAAAGACAGAGAGTAAAATATGATTGTGAAAAATGGAAATATGGAAAAGTGAGAAAGATAGAGAGGGTATCGGGAGATAAAGGCAAAAAGGTATTTTCAAAAAAAATGGAAACCGAGTAAAAAGCGGGATCTTGATGGGATTCCCCCATTTAATGCTTGTCAGATGAACAGTACCCTAGGCGATGAGCTGGAACGCCAACCGCCAAAATATACGTCGCTGACCTATCAGGAGTGCAATACTCGAGGAGATGTGTAAATGTGGTAACTATCTCGGGATTTGAACCGTCACCAATAATGCCAATGATTAGGCGGATTTCTCGGGATCCAGTCAGATACGGAAAATTGGAAGGACGTGCGAAACTCTAACTGCAGGTGAAAGAAGAGCTCTGACATTCTACAAATCTGCCCTAACCATTTTGGGGGGAGGAGTTGATGTGGCCTGAATAGCTAGACCTGGTTTGGGGTAGACCTGAGTCGAGATTACAAAAGAGAGGACCAGGAGGATACAAAATCCCTGTCCTTGAGAAGACCTGGCCAGGTCCTCCAGCCAGAAGAGGCCAGAGACACAGCAAGAGCAGGTTCGCCTCAGCCGATGAATTATCTGCACTACAAAAAAATCCGGCAGTCCTGGCGGATTTACTGGCGGCCAAAAAGCCGCCAGCATTTCTGGCGGACTTCCTGGCGGCCAACTTTGCTGGCGGATATGCTGATGGCTTTGGCCGTCAGCATTTTAGACCGCCAGGGGCTGCAGCCACTTCTTCCACCTCCACCGCCGATGTTCATAGGCTCCAGACTCAGGTGCAGTCCCAGCAGGAGCAGCTTCAGCGGATCCGCGACGAGCAGGCGCTGGAGATTCAGCGGATCCGCGACGAGCAGGCGCTGGAGATTCAGCGGATCCGCGAGGAGCAGGAGCGTTCCCAGTTGAGGCTCCAACAGCAGATTGAAGAAGCTGTTGCTCGGGCCATGAGTCGTCGGCCTCCCCGTAGTCCAGATGGTGGAGATTTAGATGGATAGTTATATTTTTATACATCCGATTGATTAAACGATTTTTGTTATTGAAATGATTTGTTTTTATTTTTTTATTAGTGGATTATTTATTTTGAATTATTGATTAATTAAATTTTATTTAATTATTTGTCTATTATTTTTAATTTGATTATTAATTAATTAAATTTTATTTAAAATTTGTTTATTATTAATTTTAATTTAATTAAAATTAATTACTGATAAATCCTGACGGTCAAAACCCGCCAGTAAATACTGGCGGCCAAATCCGTCAGCATTGCTGGCGGGTTTACCCGACAGTAAATACTGGCGGAAATAACCGCCAGTAAATACTGGCGGGTAATGCCGCCAGTAATGCTGATGGATTATCACCCGCCAGTATTACTGGCGGGTATTTCCTGGCGGCAGAAGCCGTCAACGAAACCGCCAGCATTCCTGGCGG